>CAWVNZ010000047.1:0-88163 GCA_963930735.1 Dioctria linearis
AAGGAAAAATTTAACATTAAAACTCCTCTCCTGTAAGGTTTGCAAAATGTCAGTTACGATAGTTTACCTCTGAGGTACGGAAATATTCTGATTGGTGAACGCTCCTTTTTGGTTCAAGTTGTTCGACTTTGGAACTCACTTCCTAGTCATATTCAAAGGTTGACTGCACTTGGAGCTTTCAGGAATGGCGTAATGGATCACTTTTGTGGTTTGAATTGATGTACTACATTTATGATTTTCAATTTTTTAATTTTTGTTCATATATGTTTCTTAGTCTCTCTCTCTTATTTTACTTAAAGTAGTTGATTTTTTCTTATCTCTTTTTATTTATTGGTTGTACTGCTATTTCTTATTTTATACGGTTATACTCTTATACTCTCCCCTCTTTTATCTTTTTATTATTTTTATTATGTTCCGTTGCTTTGGGTACAAAACAAAATGATGTAATTCTTGTTGCACCAAATCTAATTAATAAATGAAAATGAAAAAAAAAACTACACTATACATCATCACAATTCTGGAGCCGTAATATCCCGCGAACTGATTTAAATAATTATTCATTCGCGAAATTATTTTTTATGTTTACTGCGCGACTACAGACAATAAATAATAAATCGCCAATTTACGATTCAACTATTGTTTTCATACTCCAAGATAGGCCTACCAAGAGCTTCAATTAGCATTAAATTCATATAAAGTTGCCCCTATACCGGCGTCGTTCCTTCTATAATATATCTGATGAATATTAATATTAATAAGCGATTCTGTACAAGAATATTATTATTATTTAACTTTAATATAAAATGGTAAATTTAATACAACCGCAATCATTGATATTTAAATGTAATTCGTTTTTTCCTTTTTCAGGTATGTACTTTTGTATGTATAATCACCTTTAATACTGGAAATTCACTTGTAAGTAATTCATTGGTATAAATATGTCCTTGAAAACAAAAGATCTATCAAAATCATAAGACTTTCTCTTCTATTTTTTTTAATACTTTTCATCCGGATGGGACAAGTGGCATTGGTAGCATATGCTCATAAAAAAAATATCGAAACTATCAAAAACTTAACCCAATTTAGTTCTTATAACGAAAATATTTTGAGTAAATAGCACAATGGTTGCCGTCAGGGTTTCATGTTACTACCAAGGAATATTAATGGAAAATTAGGTTTTGGGTTACTGATCCTTTTTGGTCTTTGGAATTTCACAGTTGGGCTTGGGACAGAGTTGACTTTGTATATACATATTTTGTGGAATTTATATATTCTAACAGTATGGGTATATTCCCACATATTCTCCCAACTTTTATGGCTATTTTATATTAACTGTATTGAATAAATCACGACTTTAGAAAAATATTTCAGTTTATTGGCCATCATAAAATTTTCTGGGGGTTTTCTTCTAAGGCAGAGTGCTAAGTGTCTGGTTGACCTGAATGTTAATAAGGCACCCGAAATTCCTTGCTGTAAATTTTCTTTGAGATTTTTTTTTTCTTTTACTTTTTATTCATGAAGTTTATAACAAAAATTTAAATATTTTATTAAGGTTGGTGTGGGCCAATATTGAAATTATTACTTATTTGTCATGTTCTGATAAATATTTTGGAAGTTATTCTTATAGTTGTTATGAGAGGATGTTACTAGTTCAATAAATATTTAGTTATCTGAATTATTCAGAAAATTTGACCTACATAAATAGAATATATAACTAAAGAAAGCGTAATAAGCACGAGACATTTTCCACTATATTGTATAGAAATGTGTTTATGTATACCTGTTATGTATGTTATGTATGTTATACCTACAGAAATAGTAAATGGGTGGTTCCATTATCGCGGGTGCAACATTTAGACGCATCTAAAGTTTCTTAGTATAAAATAAAAAAACATTTTTAATGAAATTATTCTTGGAAGGCCTACATATTAACATGTTCACTTTATATTCGTTTATAAGAATTTTATTGAAATATTTAAATAGACATGAGGGAGGTTCAAAGGGCTATCGCGGGTGCAACGTAGTTGTCCCGACCTTTCTAGATCATAAGACAAAACACACAAAAGTTTGCTATTTGGGAAACATTTATCGTCAGCTGGATACTGATTTGGTCCATACGCCACAACTTCATATTTGCAGAAAATCGATTTTTATGTTTTAAGTGAACCAACGGAAAAACTAGTCGCTAAACCTGTATTTAAAATTTTATAAAATGTTCCTCATATGCTTACGATATTTGTCACTTATTTTTGTGAAATTTGTTAATTCACTATTCAACTTATTAAGAGGTTTCTAAAAGTCTACATTTTCTTGTTATGGTCCACGTCCAAACGGCGAAACGAAAACGTTATGTAAATGTAGGTTATGGACCATAATTGATCGGAATATCGACTATAATGGCCTGAATAAATCGTATACCTAATTTATACATTACTACTCAATTTCTATAAATTTTAGCAGTAAAAGCAAAATTGTTTCAAGGAAAATAATTCTTTATTTGCAATAAAGAAGAAGCACAGAATAAACATTGTTCAAAAACTTAATTTTACTTGTAAATATATTTTTTGCTTATTTAGTTAGATATTTTTAGCAAGGCAGACAAGTATTGGCGATCCACATCTGGAAGGTACTTTAGTAAGCTTTTTACATCCGCTATTTTCTCCATTGTTATAGGGTGGCTGGGTAAAACCGGAACACTAATCACAAAAATATTTTTTGGTGTGGCGAAAGATCTATTATTCCCCTTCTTATATAATGATACAATTTTATTTTCTGTCTCCGAAAATGAAGTTTTATATTCAAGTTTAAATTGGTCGTCATTCAAATGTTCATAGGTAATGGACTTTATTTTAGAAAATGACACTTTTGTATAATCCAACTTTCCAGCAGCTATTGAATATGCATTGAAATCGTGTTAATAATTTTACCAAGTGTAAAGGACTATAAATTTCCACATTTTTTAAGGCCCGATCTATCGCTGAATGTGTACAGTCTACCTCCTGTATGTTGGAATGTCCGGGTTCCGAAAACTTTTGAAGAATCTTCTTCATCTCTGGATGAGAGCATAAAAATATCTTAAGAGCAGTTGCATTTATTTTATTCCAATTTTGTGGAATACAAGAATCGCTCCACAAAGTTATTCTTCTTATTGCTGCGTGATCTTCTAAAACTTGTCGCAATATTTTTATCAGCGCGCTGCTAATATCATTGCCACTTCGACCCCTATGTGCTTCTGTCCACACCGCGCAGTAAGTTATTTTAGAACCATTGAAGAGTATTGCCGTGGCCGTCAAGTTGAAAACATTTAGTTTGCCCTTATAATAAAAGCAAGATGCGTTTCCTTTTGGAAGACAAAAAAACCTGTTGCAAGTCATAGCAGATAACGCAATGGTCATCATTAATATTGTTCCTATCTAGGTTTCTTTCCGCTCTACAAAATAATTTTTCTTTTACGTGGGCTTCATTTTCAAATATTTCCTTGTCTGTTGGATGCGGTGTATTTTTAAATAGGTAGCATCTGTCACATATATCCTTCCTAGGCTTTTAAAAGGACATGTTGAACTCAAAGTTGAACACTTTTCTGTAGATAGAAAGGCTTACTGGATCTTTATACTTTTCCACATATAGCTGGTACATTTTTGTTAAATTTAAATTGGTTTCAAGGTGCGCTTTTTGACTTCCTGCACGTTAGTAGTGCGAGTCAGCCGTCGGAAAACTTTTAATGTATTCACGAATTTCCTCCAATTTCTTCATCGGCGTAACATTTTTCACATGCTTTCCTTTTCTTAATATTAATGGAGCTCCAGAACACATATCTACTGAATGTTCGAACGCGTAATATGTACGGTTCTTATTAATACATAAAGTGTTCAAAAAGAAAAGCCGACAAACCTGCATTATTTGATTATTAGCTTATAAGAAATATTTAAATGTGTAATGCTTCTTGCTGTCTTTTCGTGGCTTTTTGGAAGTGATTTTATCAATTTCTGGTTTTGAAGGACGATGTCGCTTAACAAATTGCCTTTTAACGAATTTAAAATAAAACTTAGTCGTTTCATTATCAGGCAGGTTCCAGTGGTAATTAAAAATAGTTTCTCTGTCGCTCGTGCAAAGCAAGTAGCAAGTAGGTTTACAAGGAGTTTTAATTTGCCTGGCAGGGATCTCTAAATTTTTTATATTGCGGTACGCTTGTCCAGACTGTCTAAATTTTTTATTTATATTTCTTTTCCAAAGATCAGTATTTCTTTGCCTTTTCCATGCTAATCTTGGAAAAGACATATCACTGTCTAAAAGCGAAGAAACAAAATATAAAGCTAAGTCAAACAGTAACAAACAGTTAAATTGTCGTGTATACCATAAAAGCTGGAATTAGACGGTAAGATTCTCGATTCATGGCTTTCCCGCATCGTTCATTACTCCTAGTCTCGTCCACATATGCAACATATAACAACAATTTTAGAGTACCTACTAAGAACTATTTCATATTATTTGTCAAAGATAACTAACCAGCGCTGCTTTCATATCTCAAATTTTTACGATATTTTGTTGGTTCTTGAAACGGAGAAAATGTTGGATCCAAATTAATATCGTCCGTTAATTATAATGAAATTGGAAAAGGGTTAAAATAGAAAAAATGCCAAATGAAATTAGTGTTAAACATTTACGCGAAAAATCTAATGGCGACGCACTCCCACACGAAGAAACAATTTCATTTTGCATGCTGAAAAGTACGTATTTAGGGGTACAAAATTAAAAACATATTAAAACTGGCAAGTACCTCAAGAGCTCTGTTGACATAGTCGGTATTTGTGAGCTCATAACCTCAAAATATAAAACTCAATGAAGGTCTTATTTTCTATCTTTCTCTCTCACTTTTATACATGCTATCCGGCATTAAACTCTCATCAGAAATGCTTTGCTCATGTACACGGTTTTTACACGCACATTTTGACTGAAATCCAATGGAAATGGACCCAAATAGCACAAAATAAGTGTTCAAATTTTAAAGGTCCACCTCTAATACGTATGATTATGTAACATTATAAAAATTGCAGAATAGAGAAATGATAATATATGTGCCTCAAGGGCCAAACGCCAATGTGCTTGGAGATGGACCAGGCTGCACTTCAAATTAGTGAAATAGATGGAGATGAACCAAAGTAAACACTCAATATCTCAGCAGTAAATAAGAATAGAAGAATTTGGGATAGATATTTGGAAGGAGAATAATCGAAAACCTAAAACTGCATTTCTAGCCCAAAAAACTTAAAAGTGGCGTATGGACCAAATCAGTATTCAGCTGACGTTATTATGTTATGCCTTGATATATCGTAAGGCGTTAAACTAATCAAGTAAAGAAATAGAAAAATATCTACAGAAGAAAAATAAACAATGAATTTTTCACTTTTGAAGCAATCGCGGGTGCAACACAAAATTATCGCGGGTGCAACCCGTCTAATTTAAGTGAATATAAGTATAAATAAAACTTATAGAGGAACGAAATAAGAGTTCAAACAATCTTTATTACTAATCAGTACACTTCTATGTAACTTATGATACTTATTTCTTTTCAAATACATCAATATTCGCCGAGAATTCTATTAACATATTATTTCCATCAATTGTTTTCTCTGGCGCTTCCAACTTCGCGACAATGTCTTGAAATTGCACGTCTGCTATGTCATTCACGATTTCAGTGAAGCGTTTGCCATCAATCGTCGTCAGAAATTGTACTCTAATTTCTGCATCTTCATCCATATTGCTCTGACATACCTCCACATAGCGATATTGAGTAATTTTTTTGTCGGACTTGCAGAGCAGTTGTACGAGCACGTACAAACCAGCGCAAATATCTTTTGGTAAGGCAGCGGGACAGACAGCACCAGTTTCAGGACATGTTTCCGCTGGTAATTTTGTGGATTGAAGAGGCGTTGTTGGAGATTTGTCAATTAAATATTCGTCGTCTGAATCACTGTAAACATCAGAAACGCACAATTTCCTTTTAGGTGACATGAAGGATTTATTCTGATCGGATACTGAAGGCGCAGATACATCAGGACACAGAGTTCTCTTTTGCACTTTGCAATATGTAAGGGGTTCCAAAACGTTATCGTCCCAATCAATTTCCTTTTGAGTGGTGGTTTTCGGAGATTTCAAAACTACTGTGCATTTGAGATGGGACAGAGAGGTTCGCGCCACGCAAATGCTATCGCCGTCCTTAGATTAGAAGAAATGTTTTGATTGAATGCCTGGTATATTTTTTAGCCCTTCCCAGTTATCATCCAAAATGACCATCTTTTTTTTAACTTATTCTTTAGCTACTAATATAAATAAGATATTTTTTGAGAGATTGCGTGCCAAATCATAGAATTCATGGGCACTATTCACGATGGCTCTCCGGGACTTTACAGCAGTCCACACTGATCTTTTGACACTTCCACCGATACTATCGATGGCACCTTTTCCATGTGAAGCAGCGAAAAAGTTCCATTCGAGATGGGTGAATCCATATTCTGCTTTGAGGGCATTCATGCTTGCCATTACATACCGATTCTTGAATTGAGCGGCGCAATTATCGCTGAAGATATACAAAAATGTAATGTTATCAGTGATCGACTTGATGTACTCAAATATTTTCTGCAGAAACAGAAAGCAATGAACAGTATATTTACTGTGACTTAATTCATCACTTACTATGACCACTGAATGGATTTTGTCGCTGGTCCAAATACAGCACGTGAAAAGCGTGACTTTGCCATGAGACCAATGTGCTGATTGTATTTCGTCTTGACTAATAACGCATAATTCTCGGCAAAGTCTATTTGTACAATAGCTTTCTCACTGGTCAGGTCTAGTTTTGCATTGTGAAAGTAATCGGACTGAACATTTTTAACAAAAGAATGTAGCTTGAATTTAGCAGTGCTGTCATGTAGTTCATCCAGGTTTTCATTGAAAGATTTGCTAATTACGATGTGTTTCGGTCTCTGATTCTGAAAGATCCAGGCCTTCCAATTAACACTGTGATTAGAATCTAGGGTGATATCCCAAACTTTGGATTCCTTGCATAAATCGCAACTGTTGGACATGCAATCTTCTTTATCCACACTACATGATATCTACTTCAGAAGCTCTTGGTCTGTTTTTGTAAAATTTGTCGCATGTTTGGGAATAGCGAGAAGAAGATTAATATGTAATTTGAGTGAGTTACACACCGCAAACATTATGAGGAGTATCGTTGATAGACAGAATGTGAGCAGGTCTCTTTTAATAAAAAAGAATCTTGCCAACAGATGTTTCGGGATAAGTTTCTTTGAAAAGTTCGAAGGCTTCACGAATGCTCATAATCACTTTTCTCTTCTGGATTCGTAACTTCGTTCCCGTATTGGACTTGATTGATTTCACATCTTTTATCCCAGGCATTTCTCTGCTAATATCATCCCTGTTATAGAAATCACAAATCTGTTTTTTTACTTCATCCGTCAGTTTAGGAGGCACTGCTTTAGTGGAGTCATTTTTGTCAGATGCAGCAACTTGGAATTCAGCAGCTATTTTTTTTTAAAACTTCAACTGCTTTAGTGAGACTAGCTGGTAAATTACGTTTCACTTTCGCCACAGCCTTTCCTAATGTGCAAGGACTGATGTATCTAGTACCTGGTTTTTATAATTTGTTCTACATTAGGACGCTTTCTAGTTGCCTGCATTCTTTCTTTTGATCTGATTCTAGCCAGTATTTTCAAATCTTGATCTGCATCTATTTTCCTTTTCATTAATTCTCTCCGTATTGAATCACGAGCCCATTCTCGCCGGAGATGGTCTGCATGAAGTTCAGGATTTTTTTTTTAAATTTCTCCAATATTTTTGCGAAGCAGTTTCTTTTCGTTGCTCTTCTGTCATTTTTGCCGATGTTTCTATGAAAAAGGCGAAATATAATTTAAACACACTTATTAAATACAAATCACCATCGTACACAGCATATAGGTATTATTATTCAAGGCATAAAAAAACAATAAAATATATGAAAAATAACACAATAACGGTAGTTATCAAAGATTCAATTTGATCCAATTTGATTCAACGATTATTTCAATTCAACTAACATTATACTTTTAAAAACAATTGCTTTAAATTTGTCTTTGATTTCTACTTACTTTTAGAAAGTTTCCAAACGTTAGCACTTTATTTCTGTGAAAAACACAAACTTTTATATCTTTTGTATCGCGGGTGCAACAAGCCAACTGTGATTTATAAGAGTGCATGATGCTTAAAAAATAACAACAAGTACTTACAGCTTTTGGCACATAAGTATAAATGCATATTGTCACTAACCCGTTTAGCGGTAAAATATAACCTAAAACTGTCTGTAACAGCAGTTTCGCGCCAGTGTTGCCCGGTAGGAAGGATTTTGCAGTATGTACCAATTCTTCGATTGATAATATTTCCAAGCACGCCAAAAATTTCAATATGAAGTAAAATCCGAAATTTTTTTTTTATTAAATTTTGACCTTCTTCTTTGTACTGATATAAAAAAAAAAGTAACAAATACAATGATTTAAAAATTAATGTCGAGAAGCGTCTATAGCGGAATCGCCTAAATCTGAAATATATTTGAAGGGGAGCTTGGCGCAATTATTTAAAATAAAACAAAATTCTGAACACCCACTGAAAAATTAAAGAACAAAAAAATAAACAGAAATGTAATCAAAAAAATATTTTTAACAAATTTCTTGATAATTTTGTTTTTCTATCTTTTTTTGCATGTATTTCAACAAAATGAACTTTCTAACTAGTTTAATTTGAGGACTGCAACTTTCCTCCAAAATATCTTTCCGGGATTATTTCTGCGATGATTTAAACAGGTTCGCACCGTACAATTCATTATTGAAATGTTTATTAACTTAAGTCTAAGGCTTAATCAGAAAATTGACACTCCAAACTTTTTTTTTCTTTGTAATTGATGCATATAGCTGAATAACCGCCTGATTCTCCGTAAGATATAAAGCTCTTATCATCTTAACTGGGCTGTCAAAGCCCGTCAGCAGAAATTGGTACTCTGCATAAAGAGGTAAGAGATGTCAGACGTCAGCTGATCTCTTAACTTTTGTGATGTTTTTTTTTTAAAAGATATGGATTCTTATGATAACCTAGATGAATGCCCGTCTAAAATTTCGTATGGTCACCCATCTATGCAAGTTTGGTTTTTGAAGTGGGTTTTCGCATATAAAACGGTTCGTCGGACAGAAAAAATGATTATAAACAGTTTTAGAGGATTTCGTATTCTGAAGATGTTTTTAGTACAATAAAAATGTATTGGACTAAATTTTTAAATGGCAACACCAAGAAGAAGTTGCCGGATTTAGACCATTTTTGAAATTTTATTTGCTAGTACAATGAAAACACCATGTACCAAATTTCAGCTCTCTACGTCGACGCCTTCTCAGGCAGTATCGAAATTTATAGTGGAAACAGAAATTTTTGTATTTGCGGACAGACGGAGCAATATACAAAAATCAAAGTAACTTTTAATATAATGCGTGAGTGTCCAATCCATCTTGCTCTTCCATCACTATTTCGAGGTGTTACAAACAGAATGACAAACTTACTATACTCTTTAGATTTCATCTAGGGTATAAAAATAGCTGTCAAATATTTCTTAAGATAAGATCTCCTCACCGAGTTACGCTTAAATCTGTTATCGTTATAGTCGAAGACATTTTTTTGTATCTAATACCGAAATTTTGAATAAAAATGCAGTAAAGTAAGTACATATTTATATAATATGTATATATTACATAAATAATGTATATGTATACTATCTGAGCTATGCACAGAGGATAGTTCTAAGGAATAGGAGGCACGACTTGAATTCGTTTGCTATTTCTGAAGCCATTCATAAAGAATTTCAGAATGGCAAAATTTGTTGCTTTTGATTGTATTGACACAGTCTTACCCTGTATTACTCGACAATGGTATGTCACCTTAAAGTTTTGGCAATAAATAGATTTTTTTCTACAGGTTTCTACGAAAATCCTTTTGGACGTAATGATGACTCTGGAATTCTTTACTTGCGATTAAGATGATAACACAATGATTTAGTTGCATACTGTGAGTTTATCATAGAATAGTCAATAATTGTAACTTGATTAAAGACGCACACACAATTAACCTCGACAGTCATATACAGGGTGTTTCCCAATAGGAGGTCAATAGAGCGGGAGGTGATGGTTCTCACCTAGACGAACCAAAAATTGTAATGCAATGGTGGGGGGGGGGGGGCATATCAACCGTTTGGGAGTTACAGGGTGATTAAGAAAAAAAGCTAGTTTTTCACAAAACACCCTTTATCTTAAAACAGCATGACGTACGGTCACAGTTAAGAGCTCATTGTATGCAGAACTTTATGGCCTTTCCAACGACTGCTCAATCAGCCCCACACCCCTCTCCCACCAAGAGTTACGGTTGTCTAAACTAAAAATTTCGGATTTTCTTACTTTTCTTTTTTAATTTAACCTCTATTATTTTTGCAAAAAGGTCGTTAACATAACTTTTTTTTACAAAAACTGTAAACTGTAGACTCTCCTCTTTAAGTTGATCTATAATAAGATACAGGGTGTTTTGTGAAAAACTAGCTTTTTTTCTTAATCACCCTGTAACTCCTAAACGGTTGATATGCCCCCGCCCCCCATTGCCATACAATTTTTGGTTCATCTAGGTGAGTACTTTGACCTCCCGCTCTATTCACCTCCTAGTGGGAAAACACCCTGTATAGCAAAGTTATTGTGATGACATGTCTGGCCACAATTGTAGCAAAATGCGCGTACTTCGTGCTAGCTACGTGTAAAAAAGTCCTTACTTAATGGCTTCCAATCAAAAACATTATTATCTTCATCATGGCGAATGACTGTGCCATATTTCTGATAAATTTTGATGTATTCTTCCTTCCGTATCTACAATTGTGTCAATCTTTTTTATTTCCTTTTCCACACGGCCAAATACCCTGTCAGGTAATAGAACGGAATGACTAACAATAGAAAATGTGAATGTAAGTTTTTTTTATGTTACAAGGAGGCTTTTTCTACAGCCAGAATGAAGACATAGCAATTATGCTAGAATTTTTTATTTTGTCCGACACAACCATCCGAAACTAAGATAATTTCATCCTTATCGTATCATTAAATCGCCATGATCTTTTACCTATAAGGACAACACGAAAATTTTTGATGTTGAGAGCTCCTCCTTTTTTTCTCTAGTCGTGCATTAATTCAAGCTTTAAAGGAAAAAGAAAAATATCGTCGTGAATATAAAGGCTACAAACACACAGAAATCTACAAGAGTTTATCGTTATTCCGTCAATTATCAAAAAAATTGATTAAAGAATGTTATAGAAACTATTTGGATGGGATCGAGAAGTCCTTACACAATAATATTAAAGTATTCTGGGCCTGGGCATATTCCAAGACAATTAAATCTTCAAACAGCCTACCTTCTGAGATGTATTACAATGATACAATTTCTAATACTCCCCAGGATACTTGAAATATTTTTGCTCACTACTTTGAATCCGTCTATTCTGACAGCATCTCAGGTAATAATCCCTCAGCAGGCAGCCGTGCCGCTGCGTCTCCCTATTCTCATCCAACCTCTTTTTCTTGTTCAATAGATACATTAGCTATTTCTCCTGAAAATGTTCAAGCTATTATTCTAGATTTTGACTTAAAGAAAATAGCTGGGCCCGACACAATACCGAACATCTTTCTAAAGAACTGCTCTGCCGTCTTAACACCTCCTATAAGCTTACTATTCAACTTGTCATTGACCCATGGAGTTTACCCATCTGCATTCAAGACATCGTACGTTACTCCAATTCTTAATTGTGGTGATCCTAAATCAGTAACTAATGATAGATCTATATCAAACTCTAATAGCTTGGCACTTGTATTAGAAAAACTTGTCTATAATCAACTCTTACCCCAAACCCTTTCCAGGTTGAGCTCTAAACAGCATGGATTTCTTCCGGGAAGATCCACCACCACGAACTTGGCACTATACACCGACAAAATTCCTGTAGCGCTCGATGAAGGGAAACAAGTTGATTCTATCCAAACTGATTTCGCTAAAGCTTTCGACAAAATGTCACACTCTTATATGCTCCAAAAATTATCCAATATAGGTTTTTGCGATAATTTAGTTGCATGGTTCGCATCATATATCTGCGAACGACTGCAAACAGTACTCCTTAACGGTCACCAGTCCTGCCCTTTATTTCAAACCTCCGGTGTTCCACAAGGCACCATACTTGGTCCTAATATCTTTCTCCACTTCATCAACGATTTACCACACCTATTAAACACCAATTGTCTCTTATATGCAGATGATGCTAAACATTTTTAACATCATTCACACAGAATATAATTTTATTTTATTTTATTATAATTTTAATTACGGTTGTGGATCTGAGCAACCAAAAGCTGTTTATAAGGTAAATTTGGGAGCTGAATCCAAATCAGCAGCCCTTTAAAATTCGTTCTAGTTTTCGAAATATTCAATAAATTCATTATTTTACTATTTTTGACCATTAACGGCCATTTATTGAACTGAAAAGTATAAATCAGAAATGAACATAGGTTGAACTGAGTCTTTTATACTGATTGGGATCTGTTTCACGCATTAGGGTCCAACAGTAGTCGCTCATCATGTCTTCGTCCCAAATACCTTGGTATCACCTTTCGATTTTCGCTATATCTTGATGTAGCCGCTCTCCTTGCTCGTTGCGCGTGTTGCCCAAGTTTTGTGGGAAAAAATCAATGTGTGAATGCAGAAAATGTATCTTGAGAGACATTCGAGCTCCAATCTTGTGGTAATTTTGCAAAAAATTGTCGATTACTTCTTTGTAATCCGGTGATTTGTGGTTACCGAGAAAGTTGTGAACAACACTTTCAAACGATGCCCAGCTGCTGATTCATTTTCTTTCATTTAGAAATTAAGTACAATTAATTTGTTTATCAACCTTTAGATCGCCACAAATTTTCCATTGATGCTCATTGTATTTGATCTTGGCCAAAATTGTACGCATTGTGTCGTAGCATTCCTTAGTTTGTACTGCGTGAGCAATCGGAATCGATGGTTTTTTATTTCCAATGTGGAGTAGAGTCGCCTTAATTGCAGAAACACATGTCATTTTCTTTTTTGAAGAAAGGTAAAATCGCGTGATTTCTATTTCCGTATATAGTGACTTCTGTTTCAGGGTCAAGATGTTTCCATTCTTGCAACCGTGATGCAAGCAACTCTGCTTTTTGTTTCAATAAATTCAAATCGCGAATCAAATCACTCAGTTCACTTTGCGAAATTAAATGCTTTTCTTCCATAACGAAATCGCTTACATTGCTAGCCAGTGATGAAGACGAAGTTCTTAGGGCATTTTTTGCACTTGTCAGACCCCGGTTAACGTTGCCCCGAACAACGTTGTTTCGCTGTAACGTCGGACCGCTATGTTAACCATACCCCACTGTAACGTCCTGTTGCTTCGCTGTAACGTTTTTTTTAACCGTTTTTTCTATGCTAATGCTAAGCAGGCGGTGGTGATTGAAAATTTGGTTTTGTACATTAATTTTCATTTGTTTGCAATTGCTGAAGTTTGTTTTAGTTATTGTTTGTGCAAGAATAATTTAGCTAGTTGTGTTTTGTGTCCTTACTTTCATATTTAGTAGGCCATATTTTGTTTAATTTATATATATTTTACTGTAACTATTCAAGTAAGTAAGTATATTTTATATATGTATGTAAGTAGTCACCACTATTCAATTTCATATTTTATTGACAGTATGTATGATGCCCAACAATAATGTTGCTAGTGTGAAGAAAATGAAAAGAAATCATTTAACTTTAAAGGTTATACTAGATGTCATCAAATGGGTTGTGGATATAGCATCTTGGTATTCCACCAACATCTATAAGAACCATTATGAAAGATAAAGACAAATTCAAAAAATATGTCATAGATGCAGCATCCATTGAATCAAAAGCGATAATATCTAGAAGCACTATCATGGTAAAAATGGAAAAACTTTTGCTGATATGGATTGAAGATCAGACTCAACGTAACATGCCTTTAAGTCAAATGTTAATTCAAGAAAAGGCTCTTCATATTTACGATGATTCAAAAATAATAATGGGGGACACTTGCGAAGGACAAACGTTCAGTTCAAACAATGGTTGGTTTGATAGATTCAAAAAAAGAGCTGGTATTCACAATGTTAAATTGTTAGGAGAAGCAGCTAGTGCTGACAAAGAAGCTGCATTCGAGTATCCGAACAGATTTAAAGATATAGTCAAAACAGGTGGTTACAGTCCCCAACAGGTATTTAATGTTGATGAAACTGGACTATTCTGGAAAAAAATACCAACCAGGTCCTTTATTGCTCAAGATGAAAAGGTAATTTCTGAACCTGCAAAAGATAGGCTAACTTTACTGCTTGGAGGTAATGCCACAGGCGATTTTAAGCTTAAACCAATGCTTATCAATCAATGCTTAATACTAGGGCTCTGAATGGGTGTATTAAGAACAGATTTCCAGAATTTTGGAAGGCAAATAAGAGGGCTTGAGTTACTAAATCAATTTTCCAGGAATAGTTTGTTGAATATTTTTGTCCTACAGTCAAAACGTTTTGTACCAATAACAATCTGGCAAATAAAATATTACTGATACTGGATAATGCTCCTGGCCATCCAAAAGACTTAGATGAACTGTCTGAAGGTATGGTTAAAGTTGTATTTTTGCCCCCGAATACCAGTGTTGGGCAAAATTTAATCTGATTAATGATTAACAATTACAATTAACCATGTAATCTGTAATCAGATTATGTGCTTTGTAACAGATTACTAATCTAATCCATTTCCATAATTACATAATGTAATCGATTAACGTCTAATGTGATTACAAGTTAATCTGATTACACATTAATCGATTACAATTTAATCCCACTACATGTTAATCTAATTAATGTGATTACATTTAAGACATTTAAAATATTTAAGATATTTGTATTCTAATTCTTCATAAAACTCCCTAAAACTAATTTCGTACGAGAACAATACTATTTTCTTTCAATTCATTTCATTATATTATTAATTACTTTTAAGTAATCTACAAAGTAATCTGTTACAATGTAATTAGATTCCAAAATAATCTAATTATATTGTAACAGATTACACATTTGATAGATTACATATTCTCTCATAAGTAATCTGATTGATATGTAATCGAATACAATTTAATTAGATTACTTTGTAATTTGACTAAACTGTAATGGAACTATTAATTAAATTACACTGCAATCAGATTACGCCCAACACTGCCGAATACAACATCAATATTACAGCCTATGGATCACTGTTCAATTGCTAATTTTAAGCATTATTATCATAAGTTTTCATTTGCCCAAGCTCTAAATGCCACTGACGATGACACTGGCATGAATCTCAAACAGCTTTGGAATAAGTTTAACATGTTAAAAGCAATCAATTTAATTGAACAAGCATGGAATGCAGTTTCGCTAAATTCCATGCACGGTTCTTGGAAAAATCTATGGCCAGAATGCGCTGATGATTTCAGAAGTTTTGTAGAAACTACTGCTGATATTCAGGAGGAAATTGTGTCATTGGGAAGACGTCTGGGTTTTGCCGATTTGGATAAAAATGATATTGTGGAGCTAATTAAATCTCATAATACTGAATTAACAAATGAAGAACTAATTGAATTGGACAAAAACAATTTGGAGGATAAAGAAGATGATACGGATGGAGTTGAGGCTAAAATTTGTAAATTGGAGGAACTTAAGGATGCATTAACATATCTTCAGAAAGCTAAAGATATATTTAAAAGGTGTGTCCAATATTAGAACGATGCTCCAAAGTAAACAGAGAAATTGTTAGTGCGGTAAGATCTTATAGAGAGTTGTACGATAACAAAAAAAAGCCTTCAGTATAGGTTACATTGCATCAATATTTTACTAACGCGTCGAGGAACGTTTAGTTATTCATGCGAATCGTCTCAATAAATGTCTTTTTATTACTTTTAATTAATTTAATAAAAAATTTTAGTTTTTGAATTTTATATTATTATATATTTTCCCTATAATAATAGTAATCAAGTGTTTCTTCAAATGAATTTAATAATTTTTTAAGGTTTGGATGTAATATTTCTTAATTATGTAAATTGGTATATTAGCAATATTTTTTCTATCAGGATAGTTAATTGTCCCGTATAACGTTGTTTCGGTTAACGTCGCATTTTTCTGGAACCATTCAACAACGTAAACCGGGGTATGACGTACCTGGATAAATTGGCAATGGATCACTGTCTGTACGTGGAACTGGCTTCGACACTGATGATACGTCAGGATATTTAAACAGTGCTAGTTTTTTTGCATTTATACCGACGACATTCATTGAGCAAAAGTAGCAATCATCTACATGATTTTTCTGTTCTCTCCATAACGTTGGCACAGATAATGAAAAGTGCATATTTTCACCAAGTGACCACTTGTACAGCTTTGTTCTGCACGCGTGATCATGATTTTTCCACGTTTTCCGAGCATATCCACAAACGTAACAAAAACACTTTAAATCGACTCTGCAACGTTTTCTCTGCATTTTCACACGTTCCGAAGCACAATCACAGTACAAAGACAAGTTCCAAAAGATGTTCGATGAAACGTGGTCACCTGATAGCCGTTGTAAGAGCGCAGTACTGACACCCAGCGCGAACTCGAAAATTAGAACCAATCTTGACACACGGATTGAAGATCTGAGGTGGAATTCTGTAAGGTGATTTTTGATAATCACCAATCATTTTACAAAGATTATCTTTCCGTAAGATGACAATCAATACAAATGTCACTTTAAGTTGATATTTTTGCGGTGACTGCAAAAGTGGTGTCATTTTGTCAGAAAATGAGGAGATATTTAAAAAAATGTAAGTATTTACATTTTAAAAAATTACACAAATTTATTAATAAAAAACTTAGGACGCAATCTACACAGCAGCAGATAATATATCTTACTGAATTTATGGAACAACATCCCGACCTTTCGTTTAACTCTCTTACAGCACATACCTCCTGGGAACTTATATTTCTCTAAAAACCATTGATTTGTACTTATATCAGGTTCAAACTTTATCCATCCATTTATCCATTTATCTCGGCAAATATTTTAGACGTAGTGCTTTGTCCTATCGCTGCCATGAAATCGTTTGAATTCGGCCATTGGTAAGAACCGCCCGATAAGAATTCCAAAGTTGTAGCTAAACGAATTATTGTTAGAAACCTTCTGCTTCTATTCCCATATGGCAAAGCAAGCACATCTAAAATATATTTGAATGCATCCTCATTTACCAGAAATCGTTTGATGATTAGATTACATATTTTTTTTATTTCTTAAGATTTCACAATTTCTGTAGTTGAAGTAAAAAAAAGCTGACATTTGAATTTAATAATTAAGTTAAAACAGACAATAACAGCGAAGTTGCTCGCATTTGACAAAACGGTGATAACAAAAATGATCACCTTCAAGAAAGTCAATATTTTCGGTGATCGTTTTTAATAATCACCTCAGCGATTATCAACCAGCACCTTACAGAATTCCACCCCTGAGTTCAGGGCCTCAAATAACGTTAAAAATAGTTCTCATCTGTAAACTTGTGATCTTTCTTTTTTTTTATAATTTTAATTTAATTTTCCCCCCTATTTGTAATTTTTTGAATATTTTTGTTTGTTTTTGTTTTTTTGGAATTGTTATCTCACTTAAAAATTTTTTATTTTTTGTTTGTAACATTTTAGTCTTCTTTTTCTTGATGAAATACGTTAACAATAAATACCTGGATTTAATAATTTAACTGTCCAAGATATTGAGATATGCAAGTCTACTAGTTTCTATGCTACACTTATGAACACGCACAACCATCAGAAGTCAGTTATTCAGCACGATACAAATTTTCCCCTGCATATACCTATCTCCTGGGTAGCAGACTATCTTTGTGCCGCCATTCTTCTCTACAATCAAATTTACATATTTCCACAATTCAAATATTCCATAATATTCTAACGATTTTCTATGAGCTTGGGATCTATCGTCTCCCTGCCTTATAAAAAAAAAAAACAAAGTAAATTTGCTAATATCCCGCACTGGTGAAATTCGAACCCAAATACCCAAAGAACCATAATTAAATGTCGCCATTTTAAATCTTCCACTTAATTTAAATATCTCGCTTATCTCACCAAAATTTATCAATTTGTTTACTTCAAGTGTAAAAACGCAATAAAAATTCAACAATTTGCCTTGGTTTGTCAACGCATAAGAAATTATTTTAAGATATGTGCATAGATTATGTGAGTGAACGGAGGATTTGCCAGGATACATTATTTATGAAGTAGTTCTGAATTCACTTTTCGATATTCCCATATCCCTTAGCAGATATAAATTTTTCAACACCACACCCAGAATAAATCGTTGTCTCTACGCCCGGGGTCCGATTCAGGTCTTTTGTAAAAATTTTTACTACCTTTTTGTATTTTTGCACGTGGCAATTCGAAATTCCTAGAGAAAATTTTATGTTTTGTGGGCACTGCGGAAAGGTTTGTTTGTTTATCAACAATTTATCGGTATTTAAGTAAAATATTTTCCCATGAGAGAACTTTCCACAAATTGAAAAACTCCGGAATGGAAGTAGAAGAGCTTTTCCGCATTCTGATGATTGTTTTGGTTTGAGTGTTTTACACATGGCTGTTATTCTGTTGTAAAGTTTTGACAACATAATTATTAGGGGAAGTACTAGGCAACTGTTACATTCCACAATAAAATGAGTTAGAAATATTTTCATCATCATGCCCAAGTTTCAAGTTTTGTTTTCTTCTCGTTGTGGATTTTAAGTAAGCTAAATTGCTGAATATTTGTGCTTTTTCTACCTTACGGGAACTTGTGTAGTTTAACCTTGAATGAAGTAAACTTTTAATCTCAGTTTCAATTTGAAGCTTATTAAATGGACTAACCACTTTTATAATGTAAGCACACCGACTATAAATACCTTGTTTTGAAGGTAAAACGTGAATAAAAGGTGCTGTTAAAAGTTGAGTAAAATACCACATGTAAAAAGTTTTGTAACTAGTTGAGGTGGACTGGAAGATCAGAAAGTATAGTAGACATTTGTAAAGTTCATAAGAAGAAAAGAAATTAATTTTTGTTAATTATTTCTCCACTTATTTAATAATTAGGCAAATTCCGTGATAAGATCTGCGAAGCTTGCGTATTTCTGTAAGAAGCTAGATGTGTTCTAGCCGTCTAAGAAAATATGGAAAAACATTGTTGCAATTTACCTGTCTCTGGTCCTCGTTCAAAACGTGCAGAATGGAAGGTGTGTTTAAAATTGACTCGTGACTATAGCATTACCACCTGGCCGAGCGATTCGGACGAAGGCAACAGCGGATACTTAAACTGAAATTTCTCCTGGCAACGAGGATGGGCGCTCAAACTGTCTATCAATTCGTCATTCATCTTACAAAATATATGGCGGGCTTTCCTCCCTCTCTACAGGTGGGCACCCGGCGCAGTATGATAGGGTTTTCTTCGGGGCCGAATGATGTGTGTTCTACAATTCTATTTTTTATCTGGTTCCATACTTCGTTCCAGTGTTCAGGAGGACATAAAAACTTTTTTAACTTTGAGGACTTTTTAATTAACACGCTTTTTGTTATAAAAAAAAACTTGGCGTCTCCTTAGACTACCTCGACCTTTTCTTATCGCAGAGAGTATAACTTTTTTTTATCTTTTTCTTTCAGGAGCCACGTCGCTACTCTTTTACTATTTTTTACAATGTTCTTTTGTACTTAAAATCGCCTGAACCTATTCAACGGCCTCGAGTTTCACAAGTTAAAGTTGTTTCAACTACTCTCTATTCCTAATACATGTGTTTCATCTAATTCTGATTTACCTTGTGTCAAAAGTTTAGTTTTAATTCATGGGTTAAAATTTGGCTGACTTTTAATTTTTGAAATATAGGTACATCTAAAATTTCTTTCTATTTCAAGTTCAGCTATTTTTTATGTTAATACGTGTTACATATTCTTCACGCATTTCTGTTTGTGGTAACTGTCAAAATTTATCTTCGTGGCTTCTATTTCTTCTATTTCTTGTACAGGCTACATTTACGGGTTTATTTTCACTTTTCTGTTAAAAGAATTGATTTTTCAATTTAAGACGTGTCAAAGTAGTTAATCTTCCAAAATTATTGACATTCTCTCAATTATTTTTAACTTGGGTGCGCAACATTTATTTCCACTTGTGATCTGTCAAAGTAGTTAATTTTCAAAATTGTTGCGATTATCTCTCTAGGCACCAGTCCAGCAAAATGCTCGTGCTTCGTGCTGCTGCGTGTTGGATCATTGACATTCTCTCGTTTATTTTTAACTTGGGTGGGCAACATTTATTCCTACTTGAGATCTGTCAAAGTCGTTAATTTTCAAAATTGTTGCGATTATCTGTGTAGGCACCAGTCCAGCAAAATGCTCGTGATTCGTGCTGCTGCGTGTGGGATCATTGACATTCTCTCGTTTATTTTTAACTTGGGTGGGCAACATTTATTCCTACTTGAGATCTGTCAAAGTCGTTAATTTTCAAAATTGTTGCGATTATCTGTCTAGCAAAATGCTCGCACTTCGTGCTGCTGCGTGTGGGTTGTCCCTTATTAAATCGGCTTGTGCGGTTTATTTTGGTATTTTGGACGAATTAGGTGTCGCGCGGAATCGTAAGGGTTAATTTGGATTCCCTATAGTTCAGTGTCTATCTCTGACATATAATCTGGCATATGGAGCGGTGTTGACTCGAAATTTGACATTCCCGTGGTTCATGTTTACTTTCGCTACCGTATTTCTGAAAATTTTACCCATAAACATTGTAATTGCTGAAATTTGTCGAAAAAGTGATTGAATTGGGTGTGCATAGAAGGAAGTGTTATTTAGCTTTAAAATTCAATTTTAGGTCTGGCAAACAACTTTGCAAAGTGAGCAGAGGGAAAGTGGTTTCTTGTTTCCCACAATGAGCTACGACAGGCAGGGACGGTTATGTAGGACAAGTTACCACTGCTGCACAGACTGCCTTAGCACCGTGTCCTTCTTGTTCATGAATAAGTTTACTTTTCTTTCGTTCAGAAAGCGTATATGTGTACTTCTCATATTCTTTTCCTTTCTTTTTAGTGCGAAACTGTTAATAAGACTTTGTTATTTACCATTTCTTATCGCCGTGCCATGATTAGCAGCAAAGGAAATAGGGTGTCTAAAGTAGAAGGGCACGTCTCAAAACACTGTTGGCCACAATTTAAGGACGCGGAGTGCTAGTGCTGAGGCTATCGGGTTTCGGATCGCGGGGGGATCTCCCGAAACATAGGCCAAATCAACGCCCATTGTTCACCCTCCAGACCCAACTGGACGCTCCTATAAATTTCAGTATTGACCCCCCAGCCGTCCTTGCCGGTATCGTGTAACTCATCCAGGAGGTGTGAGCCAAGGAATCTGTAACGTATACCTGAGAGTGCCGAGCAGTGAAAAAGAAAATTGGTCACTTTCTCGGACTTCTATCCGGAACTCCTGCATGTAGGATCGTTAATTAGTCTCATCCTGTTAAGGTGGTTCCTGAGAGAGGAGTGCCCAGTAAGAATGGACACCAGAGTTTTCAGGATTGACTCGCTAATGTTGCTGTGCACCAGCATCCACTGCACTATTACCCTAGGAGTTCAGGGTGGTTTTGCCCTCCATTAATAGTTTTGAGGTTAGAAAGGGCTTAGATAAAGTCTTGGCAGCTACTTGGCAGCCTGAGCAGATGGCTATCTCCTTGTCCGCAGAGTCTGAGTTAAGGAGGTGTCTTCCCGCTTCGAGACTGGCCTTGACCTCTGCCTGGAAAACCTTGGCATGACTTTCAAGGTGCAAGGCAAATTTAATCTCAGGCTGCTGGCAGAAAACTCCCGCTTCGGTGCCTTCATCGGATTTAGAGCCATCATTGTAAATTGTAATTGGGTTTGTCAATGGTTGAAATACGGAGAGTGATTCCCATTCTGCCCTGGATGGAGTTCTAGATTCAAAGTTGCTTTCCAGCATGGTCTCGAGGATGTCGTCACTGTCCCTATCGCTTCCAGGTGTTATAGACTGCACGAAATTATAAATGGATTTATGTGGAACTCTTGTTCCAGCATGAAGATGCAGTCTTAGCGCTGTAGTCGACGTCTCCTCCTTAATGTGTATTTGCATCGGGTGTATGTTAACAGAGCTCGAGTGCTAGTTGATATAAAACCGCCGCTTGCGCTGAGAAGACATAGTCTTCTCCAATATCTTGCGATTATTAGAGAAATCCATTGCTTTCCACCACACCACCGAACCATAGATTAACATGGGTCGAATGATGCTAGTGTATATCCATAGGATCATCCGCGGTTTGAGTCCCCACTAAGAGCTTTGTTCGCTCTGTCTTCGAGGTGTGGTTTCCAGTTTAACTTTTGATCTAGTATTATACCTAAGTATTTCACCCTGTCCTTTAACTCCAAACGCGTGGAGCCAATCGAGGGCTGGCTTAAACTGGGGATATTGCTTTTCATGGTGAAGAGGCATAGATCAGTTTTCCGTTGATTGATGCTCAGTCCACAGTCCGTAGCCCATCGCATGATTAGTCGAATCGCGTTTTGCTCCATATGTATTATTTGTCTTAAACCAATTATAACTCATTCTCCTGTTCAATTTCTCATTTAATTTTCTTATCCATTTTCTATAATTTCTATTTTTTTTAGTTTATTTTAGATTAATTTTTTCTCATTTTTTATATTTTTATTACTTAATTTTTCTAGATTTGGCTTTCATTTTTGGGGTGTTAAGTGTGGCAGCTCAGTGGAGAAGGGTCATCTGTGTCGCCGAGGGTTTCGATGGAAAGTTTTACAGTATTCTTCGTGGTTTTTCTAATTCTCTTTTATTTAAGAAAAACGAGATACCACATACAATAAAAACGCAATTGAAAAGAGAAAAGCAAACTTGTTGTCCAAATTTCCACTCCGTTCTTTTGTTAATTGTAAAAATTGTACTTCAATGTTTTTTAATTCCATCCACGTTTTATATCTCTGTACTTGCGGAAGTGAATTCCAACGAACAACTCCTGAACCTCAGTACGACCCGTACCTGCTGCATGTATGCTATTTTCAATTTAAGTCTCATTTAACTTAAGCCAGGCCCCCTTCTTTTTCGGAAATATTTATGACACGATTATATACGTTGTTCCCTCCATTGTGGTCAATAAAGCAGGAGGTCATAGTAGTCACCTAGACAAGCAAAAAATTGTTGAATGGCAGGATGGAGAGGCATATCAACCGCATATCCAATTTTTCACAAAAGACCGTACAGTTACAGTTAAAAGCTCATTGGATGTAAAACGTCATGGCCTTTCCAACGACTGCCCGGTTTTCCTCTCAGGAGTTATTGTAGTCTATACTAAAAATTTCGGATTTTCTTACCTTTTTTTTTTACTTTGACCTCTATTATTTTTGCAAAAGGGTTGTTAACATAAATTGTTTTTATAAAAACTGTAAACTATATAGACTCTCCTCTTTAATTTGACCTATTTTTCATTACGATTACTTTCAAAGAAGCAGTACATTCTGAACAACCATAAATTTTAATTGATCAAAAACATAATATTGCTCCCGAAATTGAAATATTGACAAGACAAAACTTGATAAATGTAGTGAGAACTCTAAATTTTATTAGTGACAACCAATTAATGAGCATCATTCTTCATACATGATACAACAGAAATTATTTTACATATAATGATTTATTTGTTATGATTTAATAAAAAGTTCATCGCAACAATTATAGCCCACCCTATACAGACATATATAAAAATTTCGGCGAAGTGGTCGCTTTCAAGAAATAATCTCATAATGAGAATTTCGAATTTATTTATTTATTTATTTATTAGAATTTAACAGTATAAATAACAATTTTGCATCACATAATTTTAAAATATATTTTTTTTTGGCTGCTATTTAGCACTCAGTCCCCTCTTTCAGTCAGTATTGCTGGTATGAGAAAGAGGTTAGATATGGAGTTAGTTCTACAGTTTACTATTCCTCATAAGCTACTCACAATGCAGTCTCAATCCGACACTACCCCAAAATTTACACTTTATCAATGCCACCAACTACTCAGAAAAATCTATGGAAAAACATATCCATCTCAATCAATTACAATCTTATAGACTCTACTACTACATAGTCTTAGTAAGTTTTAAACTACGCTAACAATAGAAATACTTGGTAGTTATCGTATTTTCATATCTTGTGCATGCTTATATGGAATTAGTACTACATACATATCTCTTTATTTTCCTTGTGAAGATGCTCAGGCTCGGTAGATTTTTGATGTTCCCTGGGAGGCCATTGTATATATCACTAGCTGATGTCAGGAGACCTGTGCGTAACCTCTCTGTTCTAGCTGCTGATGTTCTTATGTCTGCTTTTCGTCTTGTGTTATATATGTGAATTTCAGACGCCGTGGTAATACTTAAATTTGATTTAGAACATTTATTTATTATTTTGTAAATGAACTTAGCTTTCTCCACAAAGACAATTTGTTTTAAGTTAAGCTTGTTGGTCCTGCAGAATACCTCTATAGTAGGTGTTAGCCGAGGCATATTATATAATGTTTTCGGGGCTCTGTTCATTGTTGTTTGCACTCTGTTCATCACGCTATTAGTGCATTGGGACCATGTGAGTATGTTGTATCTAATGTGGGATAATACATGAGCATTATATATTAAGTTAGCCGTTTCTTGGCTTATGGTGATTTTCATTTTTTTTATGGCTCCCAGCATCGGAGTAATCTTACTAATTTTAGCATTTATATGCTCATTCCATTTCAATCGTTCATCCAAGATGAGCCCCAGATATTTAATTTGCTTTGCCCTCTGTATGCTCAGAGTACCAATTTTAATTTGAGGATTTATGTCAGTTTTATTTTGTTGTCTGATTAAAATAAGCTTTGTTTTTTCCACATTTAATTATAATCTATTGCCGTCCGTCCAGCGCTTAAATCTTCCCAGATCTTCATTCATGGTTCTTTGTAGCTCTTCCTCTGTTTTAGCTCCGTATATAAGATTAGTGTCATTTGCAAAGATATGATATACTCCTTTGATACCTGCTTTCTGTATATTGTTAACGTATAATAGGTATAAGTTTGGACCTAGTATTGAGCCTTGTGGCACCCCTGAAGTGAGAGTTTCCGGGTCACTGAAAGTATGCTGCACTTTCGTGTATACTTTTCTGTTAGTTAGGTAGCTTTCCAGCAATTTATTGGCTATTCCTCTTATTCCTAGTTCTTCAAGGAATCTCAAGAGGAGTTCGTGGTCCACTGTATCAAACGCCTTCTGAAGATCTATAAAGAGTGTACCCACATAAAGTCCTTGATCTAGTTTTTCATTAATTACATTCATCGTCTCTGTTGTAGCTGATTCCGTGTTACTGCCTTCCTGGAAGCCAAACTGCTTCGGGTCATACCCTCCTGTTTTATTTATAAATCTTCTCAGTCTTGTTTCAATTATTTTTTCATATATTTTTCCCACAGAGCTGAGTATGGCTATTGGTCTATAGCTGCTTACTTCTTTACGATTACCGCCTTTAAATATCGGCATTATTTCCGTCATTTTCAAGATGTCAGGGTATTCTCCTGTTGACAGGGCTTTATTAATTAAGAAGGACAAAGTAGGACTGATGATGTCTGCGACGATGACGAGATCCCTAGTGGAGATTCCATCAAGGCCAGGAGAAGAACCTTTTTTAAGTTTTTTTAATTATCGATTCTATTTCTGTCGGCGTTGTAGGTACGAGGAAGATTGTCATTTCCCTGTAACTATTTGGTATTGGTTCTCTCACTGGTAGTTTTTCTCTAAGAGTTTGTCCTATGTTGACAAAATATTGATTGAATGAATTGGAGATTTTTTTAAGATTTGTTTCAGTTTTCCCCAAGTATGTTATTTCAGAAATAGTGTCTTTGTTCATCTGCTCCTTTTTTGTTATTAATTCATTTATTACTTTCCAGGTTTTCCTAGCGTCATACTTTGCTTTTTGGAATTGTCTATCCACGTATTCTTGTTTTGCTCTCCTAACCAGCTTGTTGACTTTATTTTTTTCATGTATATATTCTTTCCTTACCGCTGCATTTTCAGGATATTTCTTCATCTTTTTATATAGCCTTTCCCTTTTTTTCATCTCTGCAATAATTTGCACTGTGATCCAACCATTTTTTCTTGTTCTCACCCTCTTGAGAGTTGTACTATGTTCCTTGCTTTCCTGTATTATTTGTATAAATTCCTCAATTGTTACTTGCTGTGTGTTTTGTAAGCTCTCCCTTATTTTCGCTCTGTACTTTCCTTCATTTAGTGTTGATATAACTCTGGTGCTCATACTCTTCTTTTGATAATCTTTTTCATTAAGCGCAACATTGATGATGTTTATGATCAGATATCGATGCAGCTTCTACATTGCATAGCCATCTGCACCTTCTCAGATAGGTCCGTGAAGACGTGGTCAATTATCGTAGCTGTCCTTTCCGTGGCCCTAGTTGGGTGTTCTCTATCTATTTGGTTGAGAATCTTAAAGCCATAGCTGGTAAGCATGTCCAAATACTGAATGACGGTATTGTTTTCAGTCAGTAAGTCAATGTTGCTATCACCCAGAAACACGAGTCCTCTATGATGAGTCAACAAGTACTCCATGCACTCTAAGAATTCTGTTTGGGATTCATTTGGGGATTTATACATAGTCATGATTTTGAGCCTTTTTCCACTGTTTGTCGTTATCTCTATAAGAATCGTATTATACTTGTCATCTTCCATTATTTGCTTGAATTCTATTCCCTGTCTGACATATATCACAGTTCCACCCCCCCCCCCCCCCACCCCCCCACCCCCCCCGAGACTCACCTCTGCAGTTAAAGATCCCTTTGTAGCCATTTAAATTATAGAAATTCACCTCATTGCTATATAGCCAAGTTTCATTAAGTATAATAATATCAATCATAGAGTTTTTTGCAATCATTAATTCAAGTTCATTAAATTTATTTCGTATGCTCCTGATGTTTAAGTATAGTAAATTAAACATGTTGGGTATTACTATAGAGTTTCAGCAGAGTAATCAGTTTTGTTCCTGATTATCTCTACTCGCCTTAGATATTCAGGGCATGTTTTGCTGTCTGCTGGGTGATTGCAGTCAACTGTTGTGGCTGACATATTTTTTTTGCTCTCATTTGGCAATTTATACATGAGGTTTTTATTCATTGTACAGCTTGAAGTTTCGTGACTTTCTCCGCAGTTTTTACATCTCTCATGATTTTTCACAGTTCTTTGTCATATGCCCATACCTTTGACATTTATAACATCTCATAACATTAAAATCCTCTCGGACATAGTGGGAGTTCCAGTCTACATTGACATACTGTCCAACCATACGGTAGTACGTGGATGCACACACCTCAAAAAAGATTGTCCATTTATTAGTACGCTTATTTAATTTACTATGGGTAACTTTTAGTTGTTCTTGATCACTGAAGGAGCAATTTAGCTCACACAGTTCAGTGAGTAGTTCGTTCGTTGTGTAATTTTTTTCCAGATTTGCGATAAATAGACAGGGAACTCTTCTCTTACTGAGCATAACACTGTATTTCTCACCTAGTGCCTTGCTTGCCTCACATAGAAGTATCTCATTATTTGTTGATGTATTTGTTTTAATTAATACCCCACCCTTTGTAAGGGGTTTCACTTCAGTGATGGAGACCTTTAGTGCACTAGGCTTTATTTTTTCCTTTATGTGTTTCTTAGTGACCTCAACATCCTGATCGCTATTATTGGATTTGATTATAATCCCCTGGGCTGGTAGCGTTGGGCATCCCTTTTTAACAACTTCCAGGTATGTTTTCTTATCACTATATAATGTACTGTTTCTGCTTACCTCATCATCCATTCTAGTAATTGTTTTTTGTATTTCTTTGATTATTTCCCCCTGCTTGTTCAGGTCTTCTTTGTATTTTTGAGACATTTTTAATATCTCATCAAACTTCATAACCATGATATCTTTTAGCTCGAGACATTGATTAGACATATAGACAATGTTCCTATTCTCTGCTAGAAGGTTTTTGTTATAAACTGGCATTTCAATACATTTGTCATGAAAGGCGCTACCACAAAACCCTTTACATGTAAAAACCGGCCCATTTCTGATTGGCTTTTGGCACTTGTTACAGTCCATTTTGTGGGGTTATGTCCCTCTATTATTAAATTAAGTTCACACGAGGTTCAGAATCACAATCACTTCTCAATAATAGTTCTTACAAGGCTTTCTTCATAGCCCGACTATTTAGTGTCTATCTTATCAAGATTACTTTATATAGAGAATTTTTTAATAATTTTAGTATTCACTGGTAAAAAAAAACGTGGTGTTGTCAGATCTTCTTGTTCTTAAAAAAAATTTCTTCAGTTATCGCCACTTCAAACTGAATGAATTTTCTCCGAAATTCCTTCGTTTCGTCTGATTCTCTGAGTATCTCGAGTTAATATAAGTCGAGAATTATATTTGCTTTTACTACTCTGGTAATGTGGTTTCCTTTCCCTATCGAAATTACGATCATCATCAAATCATTTTCGAATCATGATGGCTTCCTTTCGTTATCGAAATTACAAATAAATCGCAAATCATTTTATAATCATTATGGTTTCATTTCGCAGTCGAAATTACGATTTATTCGCAAATCATTTTCGAATCATGATGGTTTCCTTTCGCTTTCGAAATTACGAATAATTCGCAGATCATTTTGGAATCATGATGGTTTCCGTTAGCAATCGAAATTACGAATAATTCGAAGATCATTTTGGAATCATGATGGTTTCCGAAAATAGCTTCAAATCATGATGGTTTTCTTTCAACAACTAAAAAATAAGAAACACGTTAAACAATTTTTATCCCTTCATTTGTCAGTTTAAAATTGATTTACGTATTTCAAGGTCGCCGTTCCTTCCTTCAATTTTTCAATTATTCCACCAACGTCAAAATTCCTTAAAGAAATAAATGTTTCGGTATTTATTTCTCAAAGAAATATTGACATAAATGGATTTTTCGAAAAAGAACGACATCGTTTTGTCAATCGAGAAGTAGAGTTTTCCTGCTCGAATTTCTTATCTCTTTCATACTACTTCAAGAAATCGGCAAAGAAAAAATTTCTTTAGCTTTTTGTATAGGAACAAAAATTCCTTGACTCTAGCATATCGGGCTTAATTCAAAAAGGGTTTTGATAAAAAAAAAATACACAAAAACACACACATACTCACTATAATTCATAAATAATGCGTTCAGTATTTAGTTGTCCATCTGGTTTAGTAGATATAGCTACGCTATACACAATAATTTCACAATAAAAAAATAATTCATTCTGACATTCACCAAATGTAAATTAGTTCCTTTGTCGAGAGCATTTTTATCAGGAGATTTTTAAAAAAAAAAAAAAACTCAAGGATGGCATTCAGTAAACTTGAAAACCCCGAAGGAATGTTGAAAATGAGCATGTTGAAATCAAGAGTAAATCTTCTACTGAATAAAGTTGATTCCAGAGAATTTCCCTTTTTGTGTTCTGTTGCTGTAGAATGTGAAAGCATTTCATCTTTTATCCTGTCTTCTGTGGCATTAACAATTAGCCGAAGCCAATTATTTTTGCAATTCAGAACAACTCAAATGTCTTCCTTTAGGGCTCTTCTAGTTAATTGGTTTCAAAGGATCTTGTGTCACTCTTAATTAACTACGAGATCCAAGCGTCTCCCCGCATCCTTGCTTGATCATTATCCAATAAAGAGCCTGTTCCGACAGTTGGGTTGGATTGGAATGGAATACATTTTGAATTAATTCGAATTTATAAGGGATGTCAAAGAAAGGTTCAATCTCTCTCTCTCTCTCTCTGTATCTCCATTCGGACCTATAATATCCTGTGTGTTTAGGAATTTAGATCTGTCGTCGGTAGTCCGAATCAGAACTATTTATTTATAGATAATTTATGTTGTGCCATGTTCTGTTTCTGAAATAATTGATTGAAAATCACATTTGATTGCTGCTGATGACTGTTGATTATATTAAAAGCTAATGACGAAATTATTGTATCGTTTTTATATAATGTCAGAATATTTAGAATTGAGCCAAATGTGATAAAATTTGTTACAATCTTAATCTTCTCGGCAGTTGGCAAATGGGATTAAGTTAACTTCATTTATTCTCATAATTGCTAAGTTTGCGGATGCTTTCCGGAAAAAAAGCTGCTGCTGCTGGTGCTTATTCAGCCATATAAACGTGCCTATAAAGATATAATCAAACATGCAGACAAGTAGTTGTATATATGTAAATAAAAGATGGAAAAACACTAAGAAGTATACCAATCGGAGTTTCTTTGTTTTTCTGCATAAAAACTGGAAAAGAATGAACCCATTTGGATGGACGCCAAGAAAGTTGCCAATAGAATTTAAAAAAAAATCGTTAGTGGTGCCAAAATACAATTAACATTTTTGGCACATTTTTATACCAAGTCAGGATAGTTTTCCCAAAAAAGATGAAAATTCGTCGGATCAACACTAATCTCACTAAGTACTTATGGGGATAACGCTCGTTAAGTAAAACCTGCGATTATAATCTGGAATTATCTTATTGTGTCAAAATCAGGGAATGCCCTATAATGCAAAGCAAAGACCTGCAGGAGCAGGCCAGGAAGAGAATAATATGATGCGAGAAGGTAAGGCGGGGGGGGGGGGGGGGTAAGAGCAATGTGTGGTAAATTGTTCTAAATTCATATGAGAGAGTTGATTATCACGGAATTTCACTGTTGTTTGGATATTGGTGATTTGTATGGAGTAACTAATTCAATTGGATTAGCTTAGGTAATTCAATAGAAACAATGGCCCTGCAGTATTCCATGGTGTCGGCTGATGATACCTTTACAAATATGATTAATTAATTTAGCTTTAGTTAGTTTAACGGGATCAACAAGAGTAGCCAAAAGTTTTTGTTCTTGGATGGACTAAATGAAGAGAAGGTAATTAAGATTGGATGCATTAGTTGCGGTTATCTTTCAAGTCAAATCTAATATGAAACATATCATTTAAAGATACAATGTTTGCCTTGAAATAATAGGTTAACAGGAAATATTGTACATATGAGACACTGATAGAGTGCACTGATTATTTTGCGTCAAATTTACGATCAGATTTTTTAAATTCAAATTAATTTATTTCAACAACTACCCTATAGTAAGATTTATGTAGATCTTATAAGGAAATATTGGATAACTAATAATATACTTAATAATAATAGTGACGATTAAATTAACCCAGATCTGCCTAGCGGTACCGTACGGTACCACAGAGAATACAATAGCTTAAAGTCCTTAATCTGGCAGCACTGATTGAAAATTCTTTTACCTTTTTGTGTTTTTCACTGATTTGTTAATTAGTAATCGTGGTGTGAATTTATCTCTCATACAAAGGTGTTAGTGTTTGTGTAAAGTTTGCAACATATTTTGAAGGAATTCGTGGTGGATGTTCGTGTAAAGTAAGTATTTAGTAATTCCACTAAAATTATGATTCTAAATAAATGTTTCAATTTCAATTTCAATTTTATTAGATATGACTGAAGCACAAGTGAGTTATAAATACTCTTAAATATGTGCCTACTCTAACTAATTAGACAGAATAAAAAATAAATTAAGTCTCTTACATTCTAAGCGAGAGTATTAATTTAAAGAAGAAAATACAACGATCATTAAACGAAGAGAGAGAAAAAAGCATATGTATATGTATAAAAAAGATATAAGAATGCAGAAAAAAATAGCTAAGTAAGTATTATAATATTAAAGATACAGAAAATAAGTACAAGAACAAGAAAGCATTGTTACTAAAATAAAATAATAAAAAAAAAATTACTTAATTTGTTAAACTACAAAAATGTTTAAAACATTCTGACTTGAATCTCCCAATGACTCGAAGTGAACGTATGGTTAGAGGAAGTGAGTTCCAAAGTCTGACACCATAGACGAAGAAAGATCGAGAACTAATCGAGAGTCTATGATGGGGAGTTTTCAACAAAAGCGTTCTTTCAGAATGCAAAAACTTAAGTCGACTGCCAAGGTAATCCGGGTACTGCAAGTTAAGGATCTTAAATATCACAAAGCAAATACGGAATTTCAGATAGTTATCCAAAGTGCAACCAAGAATTTTCATCGAGTACTGCGAAATATGTTCAAATCTTCTAATGCTAAAGACATAACAAGCACATGAGTTAAATGTGACATTTAATTTTCTACGACTCGAGTAATCTAAGTGACAATATACAACGTCAGCACAGTTGATAATCGGTAGTAGTAAGCATTTCACAAGTCGAACACGTATAGTTTGTGGCGTATATGCAGAGTGGTCACTCCAAGATAACCGATTATTGAAGATTAAGCCAAGATTCCGAGCATTAGTTGAAAACGGTATTATCATATTATTTATAATAACTGGTGGAAGGTCTGTATAGGTTAAATTGAGATAATAAATGAGCATAGCCTGAGATTTGGATGGGTTGAGTCTGAGCTTGTTAAGTTCAGCCCACCTACTTATGCATAAAAGATCTTTGTTTAGTTCAGTAATTGCGCGTGGGATATCATTGATGGGAGCAGATATATAAAGTTGTACATTATCGGCATATAACTGCAGTCAACATTTATTAATGTAATTTTCCAGATCATTTACGTATAGACTGAAGAGAAGAGGACCTAAGATAGATCCTTGTGGCACTCCTGAATAGAGAGAACAGAGCTTGGAAGATTTCGAGTTACAAACAACTAATTGCTTCCTATTAGTTAAGTAATCATAGATGAGTTTAGCCGCAGGACCAGCAAAACCAAATTCTACAACCAGCTTATTATATAATAATTTAAAATCGACAGAGTCAGTAGGGTAAGGAGAGTTACTTCTTTATTTTCCATACTACATCTTATCGTATCTGTTAGGAGTAGTAACGATGAAGTTGTGCTGTGTTTGGCTCTGACACCAGACTGGATAGAACTGATCAAGTTATTAATATTAGCATAGTCGATGATTTGTTTGTATAAGACTTTTTCAAATACTTTGGATAATATTGGAAGAATGGTAATAGGTCTATAATCTTCAGGGGACGATGCTTTGGACTTCTTTCTAATAGGAACAACAAGCCCTATTTTCCAAGCTGAAGGGAAAGAAGCAGTAGTGATGGCAGTATTAAATATATGTTTAATATGATTAATTAAGGATGGCAATAATAGTTTCAGGAAATGCATTTCAATACCATCAGAGCCTGTAGCATTTGATTTAATAGATTTAAAGGCATTCAGAAGCTCAGTGGTACAAATATTCCAAAAAGAGAAATTATTTGTAGCATTAGGAATAGGGAGATCGGAAGTATCTACTACCACTGAGGTTGAGCCCGAGGTAAAGTATTTATTAAGCAAGTCAGGATCAGCTACACATTCCTCGCTGCCTCTAATGATATTAAGCTTACGAATGTTATTCCAAAGTTCGCGACAAGGTAAACTTGGATCAAGCCTTTTAGAGTAGAAATTAATTTTAGCCTTCCCAATTAAAGCACAAGTCTTATTTCTAAGGGTCCGATAATTGTTCCATAGGAATTCACCACGGAACCTTTTCCATAGTTTATAGGCAAAATTTCGTTCACGAATAGAAGTTTTTATTTCATCATTGATCCAATTGCACTCAGAACGGCATTTTATCGTTTTCAGCGGAACAAACTCGTTGAACAATCTCATAAATGTCCTATTAAAGAAAGCCACTTGATTGTCGATATCACTTGTAGCATAAAGACATGACCAATCAATCAGAGAGGCAGCAAACGTTAAAGCATCTAAATCAATGGTATTATATGCTCGGTAAAAAAATTTTGAAGGACTTCTATATCTAACAAGATCGATATTAAAAGAAACAATAACTCCAGAATGATCCGAAATTCCGGGGACGTCGAACGTTAGCTGATCACGCACAAGATCGCCTCTATCAGTGATGAAAAGATCCAGAAGGGATTCACAACTACGAAAAACTCGAGTTGGCAAAGAATTTACTACACTGAGATTAACAGTTTCTAGAAAAGTTACAAAGTTGCGCCTTGAACAACTATCTGACAACATATTAATATTAAAGTCACCCGATATTATATTAATAGAATAAGATCCACTGAATTGGATTATAGCATCATAAAGACTATTAAGCGAGCTAACCGAAGGAGGTTTATATACACAACCTAATAGTACTTTAGCAGTTGCCGTTTTAACCTCAATAAACAGGCATTCGATACTTAGTGATTCATTGGCAGTCTCTAAGATTACTCTAGCCTTGTATTTGCTATTTAAGTAGATCGCCACTCCACCACCAGCAGAGTACTTTCTGTCGCTTCGGAACAGTGAAAAGCCGGGAATCATAACTTCATCATTATGAATACAAGGATGAAGCCATGACTCCGATATGCATAATGCGTCTAATTTACAATTATTAAAAATGTACCTTAGCTCATCATAAGACGATCTTACACTCCGGGCATTGAGATGACAGACATTTAACAATGCAGAATTCTTATTTGTGTAGTCCACAACCAATCTTCCCTCATCCATTCTGTCAGACAATAAATTATTACGTGAAGTGTTCATCACAAGGATCACTAGGAACTCCAAGCCAGAAGATTACATAATGTAATTTTAACTGCATTGTACTGCTGTGAATCACCCAACTGACGTATGTACATGGCTCCGTTATGCGTGAAGACTGCTGCAATTTTACCACTGCGTTTAATCTCCATCGCTGACTTAAAAATCTTATGATTTTTAGCTGTTAAACTTTCATGCACAAAGTTTCCGCTGCTTCCAGATAGACCAACATCTTTTAACTTTTTTTTCTTACGGATAGCGCCAATAAATCGAAACTTGTCAGAGGTACTCCGGAATTTAATCACTATAGCTGAAGAAGGCTTAACAGATTTAGATGACGATTGTTTATTTTTTACCCCAAACACTGTAATGATATTAGATGCCGGCAAATCAGAAACAGTAGCGAGTCTGTGGATAATTTCAGTGACGTTTTCCTGAGGCAAAACTGCAACACCCAAAAGAAATGCATCGGCAGACCTTGTTGATTGTTCAATTTTATCGACGTGAGCCTCGAGTGACAGAGTTCTGTCTTGAAGCGAAGACACTTCAGCATTCAATTCTTTTAAACTGGTAGAAAAACTAAGTTTTAATTCATTGATTTCACCAATAAATCTCTGCTCCATCTCTGTAAATTTGTTATTAAAATGCTGCTTCATGGATTCAACGCACTTATCCAATTCTTCACAGGTAACGGGATTATCAGATGCAGAATTACGCGTTGCTCGAGGCATAATCTCAGCTTAATTTAGTTAATAGCTTTTGTTTAAATGGAAAAAATAGCAATTTGCAATAAAACTGCGGTAACACGATATGAACTATTAACAAAGGAAATTACAGCGCGTTTAGGGAAACAAGAACTGTTCTTCTTCTAGCAAAAATTTCGCGGAGCTAAATGAAACACGTCTACTCGACTGAAAGACTCATGACTCAATGTTGTTACAATAGCCTAGAAAATCGTTCTCAAGATGTATTCAATATGAAAGCTTAGTTCATATATACTTACGAGTTAAAGATATGAGGCGCATACGAGACCACTATAGGCATTTGTCATAGCATTTTGTATCAAATAAAAGTTTTCTATAATTTACATATTTTTCATGTGATTTTTGCATCTATTCATTTATAAATTAACTTTTGTTGGATAAAATGCTCATTTGGAAACCACAATTGAATTTCGTTTTTTATATTATAAATCTTATTTTCACTCAACGAATATTTTGTCTATTGGTCCATATTTTAAAATTTTTGTTCGAGGAATTAAAAAAATTCCTGAGGCAATACAGATTCTCGATGTTGATGATATCTTTATTCAACCATCAGAAGGCACTGTATACTCAGACGAAGATTCAGGGGCCGAAGATGAAGCCGGCCTCGTAGATAATCTGTCTGGAAACTAGTTTTGAGCAAACGCAGAGCTTATACTTAGACGGCAAATAGAAGATATTGACGATCAAGAATCGTGTGATGATATTCATTAAGGTGAGGAACCCGATGAAGGTAAAGATTTATCATCACAAGAGGAGGACGAGAAAGAAAATCAAGAAAAATTAATAAAACTGTAATATCGCATAAACGAAAAAGGACAGTGAGCACAAGATTCATGTTCTCTAGAAAAAAGTAAGTTCTAAAAATTCCCAGCCATCTACCTCTGCCTCATACTCTCGTACAACATCGAAGGATAGTGGTGTACTAAAATTAGAAGAAAACCAACTTCGTGAACAGGTGATGATAATCCACCTTCCCATCATAGTGGTACTACACATATTTTAGAAGAAAATCTCTAACGGAATTATTCGAGCTACTTTTTGATAATAAGATTATCGACATCATCGTAACAGAATCGAAACGCTATGCGTTATTTTCAAATGAGAAAGCCCTCAAATATCAACGGATGACATTAAATTTTTTATTGGGATTCTACTGTTGAGTGGTTATAACATTATTCCAAGTAGGAGATGTTATTGGGAAAATGCTCAGGACACACGAAATGAATTGGTTTACAATTCCATGTGACGTGATCGTTTCGAGAAAATCTTTCGGTTTATACACTGTGCAGACAATACTAATCTGGATACTCGGAACAAAATGTGTAAGCTTCGTTCTCTGATAAATTGTCTAAATGGGAATTGTTTTACATATTACATCCCAGAAAAATGTATGAATTTTGATGAAAGTATGATTCCTTATTACGGGCGCCATCCTTGTAAACAATTTATTAGAGGCAGGCCTGTACGGTTCTGCTTCAAGACTTGGTGCCTAAACACTCCGTCTCCGTCCTAACCTTATTTGCAATTTACCAAGGGAAGAAAACAACTCCCAAAGAACAGTATGAATGTGATTTTGGTAAATATGCTGCTCCTCTTGTTGAAATGCTCGATAACTTTCCCAGTGAAATAAAGAATCTTCCTTTCGGATTGTATTTCGATAATTTATTTACAAGTTTCAGTGTTATCAGTCATTTGACGCACCGAGGATATGGTGCAACAGGTACAAGAAGAGAAAATCGTGTACATAGGGAATGTGGATTTACCTACTCTTAATCCATGAAAAAAATGAAAAGAGGTTCTTATGAAATAAAAAAAGTGTACCTCTTCCTCTATCTCAATAGTGCGTTGGGTTGATAATGCTGTTGTAACTATTGCATCTTCGTGCCAATCCATGCAACCAATTGGTAATGTACAAGAAACGTGACCACTGAAAAAAAGGGAAAGCCTGTACCATGTCCATCTTTAATTAAAGAATATCACCGCCTATCCATGGGTGGTACTGATAGAATGGACCAGAATTTGTCCCTACACAGGATTGGAATAAGGGGAAAGAGGTGGTGCATTTTTTCGTGACTTCTCGATACAGTAGTGCAAAATGCATGGATTTTACACAGAAAATCCGGAGGTTCAATGCGACTGTTGACTTTTCGAAGATCTATAACACCGACAATTCTTATCAAGCAGAGGAATCTAGCAAAAGGGCCTGGTTTAACACCAACATCTGCAGGAAGCAACACTGACAGTCGGTGCATATAATACAGCCATTAGGCCTTACCATATTTATATTCTTCATGCAGTATACTGACTGGTTTTCGAGGGGAGAGGTAAACGAACCATAAAGGAAACCCTAAACACGTATTGTGAGATACTAATAAAATGTTTGTTGTTTGTGGGTTAGAAATTTCTAATGCAATACACCCACATATTCATAGAACTTTAGTCGTATATGAAAGTGAAGACTGCATCAAGAATATCCGTGGCCATACGACGACTATAGTCATGTGGATAGGGACCTTTCCAAATTTAATCTACTTGAATAAATTAACACAAAAAATACAAAATATGTTTCCTTTCAGTGTACTAGATGCTTTAAATGCGAAGTAGGGCTTTGTCTAAATTGCTTTTCACAATTTCACCAAAAAACTTAAGAGGAATTTATGTGTAAGCCCTTATTTATGTAAAACTATTCAAAAACTATTTATAAAATGTCTTTTTGCTGCGTTTAAACCTATTGGAAGCTTTATAATAAATTTTTCAGAACATAATTACTTTTGTATATACAAATGCCTAGCGGTACCTTACGGTACCACCCTCTATCATCGTACATACGCATATTTTGAAAAAACAGGATATTGTAGTATACTAAGCACACTAAACTGAAAACGTATTAAAAAAGTTAAGGAGATCGGTAATAGTTAGGAAAACCAGGCAGATCTGGGTTAAATTTCTAAAAAGGGGGAAAATGAGAAAAATAAGTTTGAGCACTTTTACTAAGTTAGACTAACGAAAACCATAATCCCTCAATAATTAATAAATACTACAAACAGTAAACAAAAGAAAAAAAGTACGCAAAACTACTAGGTAGATCGCAAATATGCAAATAAATCATGTCGAAAGCTGCGACTTCTGATGCTCCTCCTTAGATGAATTGGAAGAGAGCTCCAGACCCTGGTGGATTGAACAAAGAATTGGCTCTCACAAGTGCACGAGCAGAACCGTGGTATAGACAAAGGTAATCTTTTTGCAGATTGATCATAACGCCTTTTACTGTATAAATGTATCTGGCTGTTTGGTTACAATTAAATTCCAAAGAAGCATTACTGTTACAATTTATGGTAAGATTCCAATTTACAGTCCAAAAGAGATGTGGAATATACACTGATATGACTTAAAGGCTTAAACTAAAAGTATAATGTGTGGCAGAGTTGAATGCTACATTGATCTTACGCAAAGAGTGGAAGTCCAATTTGCAAAACACTTAACAGTCTTGTAATGATTTCGCTGGCATTACACGGGTCTCAACAGGTATAACGGCTGCAGATTTGGATAATTTGCATAGAGATGCATATACCTTACCTAAGACTGAGTTTTGTAGATAATTACAGCGTCAGTTTTGGCAGCGTTTAAGTGGAGCGAATTATCAATATCACATTTGCAGACCCTTGTAAAATCCATATTCATTCACAGATACACAATATCTTCTATGAGTTCTAAAGGTGTAGATATATTAAGTTGAATGTCATGCAGACATATGAGCATTACAGTCACGCAGAATAAGTGAAAGATAGTTTATAAAAATGGAAAATAATAATGGGCCGAGAATAGATCCTTGGGGCACTCCAGTATGAATGGGTAGCAAATCAGATGTAGTATTCCCACAAAACAACCTTTATACTTATCCGTTTAGGTATGACCGAATAAGTTTACAGGCAGTATAAGAGATATTAAATTTTGTTCGCACTTTATTTAATAAAAGCATGCGGTTAACTTTATCAAGAGTTTTTGAAAAATCTAGACAATCGAGCAAAGTAAGCTTTTCACTGTCCAGGGAATTTCTGATATCATCGATGATTTTAAACAATATTGTGAAGCAGCTGCGCTTTGATCAAAATCCCGATTTTAGGTTACACAGCAAGTTTCTGCTATTTAAGAAGCCCAGCATGTAACTATGCAGGATTTGTTCAAAAACCTTAGACAAGAAGAGTAATTTATGTTAATCATCGCCCTGATCAGGAGAGTTGCAAGAAGATTTGTATAAATAATTTTATTATATCAAAAACCTAACAAGGAGAAGGTGCCTACTCGTCATCACCGATGTCATTCAAATTCACAGTATACGTTGGGCTTGACTAGAAATGAAAGTGACGCAAGTGGGAATTCCAAATGGCCAAGCGAAACCAAAATAATAATACGCGGGGTTAAAATTAATACATTTCGGAAAACTTTAATAATTACCATCTTGCTGGTATATTCGCAACATTTAAGCCACTTTATTTTCGTTACAATTATCTATAAACTGTTATCTTTAATATTCTGAAAACCAGAGGTCATTACCACAATTAGTTTAGGAGGATTTTCCAAAATAAGATTGGGAGGTTTGCTAAATTACTTTCAACTTACATTAATTAGCAGCAGCTAGCACATTTATCTCTCGGCCAAATGCCAACGGATTTTCAAAACTCTTCTTGCTAACTTCATTCTGATTTTTTGAAACTATTACGAGATTCGTACGGCAGCGGGTTACAGAGCGGTAACCCGTGGTGGGTTACTTATATATTATTATAATAAAAAATAATAATAAAAAAAAATGTTTTTCCAGGGGTAGGGCTATTTATTTTATATTCTACCATCTGTGTAGACTATTCGTACATATACAATCTCATCAAAAGCGGATAAAAAATTCAATGTCAAAGGATCATTTATATACACCAAAGGGAAGAACTTTCTCGTTTCCCGAATTCGGCTATTCTGAAGGATATGGAGTTAATATTATCCGATTTGCAAAATTCCTTTTGTTTGTTTTTGTGTGAATTTTTTCTTATTTTTTTGAGCATATTTTCCCTTCACTTCTGATTAAGTTGCGCAACTTAATTTTCGACAGCCAAAATTCTGTCTGAAAAATTCAATGCGAAATGTATTTCTACAGCTTATCGATTAATCCATTTTTTTGCTTTTTTTGTGGATGCGCTTTTACTAAAAGATTATCTGTACAAAATTTTAGTAAGATCGGATGTCATTCACCTATTTAAAAAAAAATAAATCTATAACAATTTTGCATACCCACTTTTCGCCATCTACCGGCGATCTTTGAAAATGCACGGCAATGCCACTTACAGAATCGAAAATCTACATGCCTCCTCTGTGGTAGACAGTTCATTCGAGTGAATTTGGCACTTTCGTTCAAATTCTGTTGCAATTTAAGTGCGACAACTCCCTTGAAAATATGCAAATTTGAGCATTTTCCAATTGGTAAGCCTTCAAAACCCCGGGCTGCCCTACAATATGCGTTATTTCGGTTTCCTTTGGTCATCTGGAGCTCCCACTGGCGTCACTTTCATTTCTAGTCAAGCCGTACTTATACTCTGAATTTGAACGAAATCGGTGATGATGTGTAAGGACCCTCTCCTTATAAGCCTAAGTAAGATCTAGAAATAGGGATTTTCAAATATTTTCTGGTTGAATGGGTATTTCTGACAAATTTCCAGCTAGGAAGATTTTTGTTTGCGGCTTCATGTCAACGTTTAAAAAATAAATAAAAAAAGTCCTGAAGTATATCGTGGCAAATTCGTAGAAAATACTATTAAGAAATCTATCTGAAGCAGATGGCAAAAGATTTTGAATTAGTCTGCATCTATTCCAACTCTTCTGCATTTAAGTCATGGTGTAGACTTGTGGCTGCGGCTCGTGATTAAATAAGCAAGTGGGGCCAGAAAAATATATTAAGGTAATTTAAGAGAAAAAATATTGTGAGCACCCACTGACACATTAAAGAACAGAAAAAAGTTGAGAACCCGAAAATGTACAACACAAAGAAATATTTAAAACAATTATCATCATTTTTTCACTTTTTTGCACGAATTTCCAGAAAAAAACCGTTCTGGCTTAGGGAGGAGTCAGTACCAAAATTTGCAAGTTTCATACATTTTCATTTTTTAATGCGAATTTCTGGCAAACTATTTGTACCAGAATAATGATTGATATTTTAAATTAAAGGTAAAGATGAGGTCTAGTAAATAACGTCGGAAAAAATAAAAAAAATTTATTGGCATTGAGATATTGGCTCGGAAACTTGTAAAAAATTGTAAAAATTGAAGTTTTTTAAATCAAATTCCTGTTAGTAGGAATTAGCATTTCTTTAGATAGTGAGTATTTTAGAAAGATAAAGCCTAGATCTAGCAAATAACGTCGACTTTTTTTCAATTTTAGTGCCGATTTTTATAATTTTTCGACTCTAATAGTACTTGTTTTCTCTACCGATATTTTACCCACTAGAAATTGCAATATTTCGTTGAAAGTTCGACTCTAATAGTACTTGTTTTCTCTACCGATATTTTACCCACTAGAAATTGCAATATTTCGTTGAAAGTTGTTGAAATACAAAGCAAAATAGTATGTTTAACAATTTTGTGCAAAAACAATTTAAGAAAGTTAATTCTCATTAAAAATGTTCACAATATTTGAACTGCCAATTTTCATTTTTCGTCTTAAATTGTCGCTTGTTGGGTTTCTATCTTTTACGCTAGATGTCTCTAATACTACTTGTGGTCTCGGTCTAGGCTAATTTTATATGAATTTTCTCACTTTCAGGACACAAACCTACGTATAGTAAATTTTATTGGCTGCAGGTTCACTGGTATCTAAATTAAAACTTTTCCTGAGTACTGACTCCTATTAATTTCCCGACAGCAACTTTCCAAAAAATGCCCTTCCAGGATTATTTCGGGGATTATTCCAACAGCACTCCATAGCACACTTCATTACTAAAATGTTCACAAATTTATTAATTTAACTCCTACGCTTAGCCACAAAGAATGTTTTTAGTCGAAATTAATCCAAATAATTGAACAATTTTTAATTAAAAGAGACATAAAATTCAAAAACATACAAAAAACTGAATCTGATGTTCACTTCCAATTAACGTTAGCAATTTAAACTCAGTTAAATTATACTTGCTTTTCCAAATCATCTACTAAGAACTAAGGCTCCCTCACACCGATATGGTTTTATAGTACGTTTTCACCAGGAATTGAATTACGTAATTTCGAACAAAAATTTCGAAATTACGAGATTCTGTTTTCACTATGATTTTCCGTAATTTCGTTCACAGTTCACTGATATTTTCCTTGATCGAAAACCAAAACACGAACAATGAATAAAATGCGAACGTTCCAGAAATTTGGTATGTGTTCCACGAAAAATACGTAAATTCGATGGTAATTTTGTAGAAACTACGTCAAAATGAGCTGAGAAAAATGTATTGGAAATTGCAAAACTTTGAGTGGATTTCGAAATTTCATTGAAATTAAGTAATTTCGGCCTTGTGAAAACGTACTATTACACGATAATTCGCTTCTTATATGTTCTAAGGTTGGAATTCCATAGAATATGTGCCCTTTTCCATCCGTCTTTCTGTACGCACGATAACTAGAGAGCGCGTTTACTTAGGGCCGGTTTCACAGTTCAAGTGTAAACTTAAGATGTGGTTTAAACTCAGTTTATCTCTTCAACACAGTTTCACAGTGGTAAGTTAAACCTCGTTTAAACTTAGTTTAAACCACCATAATTGAGCGTTTAAACTCAATTTATCTTTAAATGTGAACGAAGTGACATTTCGTGCACTTCAAAGAGTCTTTACTCATTTCCGTAGGTTTAATTAATTTATTTTATTTTTTATTTTATTTTTTTCACTTTCGTAGGTTTTATTAATTAATTTTTTTGTCATAACGATTTGGCCGGCAATATTTTGACAGTAAATGACTCACAATAGTTTGCTAGTTCACAATTGCACAGAAAATAGCTTGCTAGTTCACAATTCATAGTGCTGTCATATTAAAAAAGGTCAAACACTGTGAAACTCATCTTGGTTTAAGCTCAGTTTAAACTACGAACGGAGTTTAACTAATCCCGAGTTTAAACTCGAACTGTGAAACCGGCCCTTAGAGAGGTGAAATTTCGTACACGAACTTTAAGAAAAAAGTAAAATTAAGTTCGAAAATGGGACAAATCGGGCAACTTCTATTTTGGGGTTGCCATACAAAAATTTCGGTTTCCACTGTATATTTGGACAATGCGTGAGATCGCGTCAACATAGACAGCTGAAACTTGGTACATGATGTTTTTATAGTAATAAGAAATAAAATTCAAAAGTGGACTAACCCTTTGAGGACGACGGCGCGCTGGCCGTTTTTTTAAGATTATCAGTGCACAGAATCAATATGTACAAAGAAAATAAGCAAATAACTATTTTTTCAAATTTTTTGTGTTTTTAGTTTTGGGAAAATCGCTTGGGATAATATGTCCCAATAGTCTTTTAACTTGGGACTATATATCCCAACAGTCTTTTTTTTTGGGCTATATATCCCATCAGTCCTTATCACGTACATATGTCCCTCAAATAGAGATTTGTAAAAAGTACGTAGTACAAAAAAGAAGTAAAAAATATATAGAAGATTAGCATATTATATTTATTTATAAATTATAAAACAAAAAATAACAAAATTAATAAAGTTTCACAAGCACGATAATATATTTACGAAACTAATCAGGTACTTCAGCCTTTTATGTATGTACGTAATATTGCACTTCAATATACTAAAAGAAATTCATATTCATTTTGTTCAAAAGATAAAAATATATATCAAAAAAAAATTAACGTAAATAAAAAGCACAATCTTCATTTGTACATTAATTTCCATGATATGGCGCAAAACAGCAAAAACAAAGAGGAACTTCGCAAGCTGAGCACGTAAACGTTGTCCGTTTTTCTCTAATTTTTCCAACTTTGTTATCTGAACATCTTACACAACGCCTTCTTGCAGTTCCTTCAATAGGCATATGATCCCCCACATTGACAAATCTCCGATTCTTCTTGGAGGTTCTCCCTGTATTTTGTGTACGGTGAACTGCAGCATTCACTCTTCCAGTCAGAATAAGATTTTCGGCAACATCTGTAAAATCTTCAAGATACCGAACATGTTTTCAAGTTGCCTCTTTGTAAATTACAAATGAGTTCACACAGCCTGTCATAAGGAGCTTATAAAAAAAACCTTTTTCCACCATTTTTCATTATTTCATGCTGGTCGGTAAGCCTAACTCCTTTGTCCTCTATTATGAGCCTTTCATTTGTGCACTGTGCAATAAAAATGAACAAACTCTTAGGAATCATAGCGAAAAAGGTGTCTAACTAGGTACAGTTGGCAGGTAGAGAGCTGAAACTTGCAGGTTTTTCAAAATGTGGAATTTTGAAACGAGGAGTAAAATTTTGGGCCACCTTGCTCCATTTAGGAAGCTCAGCCGTTGCTCTAGGTATTGCGCTTATTTCCAATGAATTATTCTCTAATAGTTCCTTGGGCCTGACGCGTTCTTCCTGCTCTACATCACTTTCCACCAATTGAGATTGGGACGATCCGTCATCTTCGCTGGGAGTTTATTCGGATTGCGAAGGGGAAAAATCCCCATTTTCTGACGAAGATTCCTCCAACTGCTGTTCCACAAGTCGAATGTTATTTTCAAAGGATATTTTTGTCTGATTTCTGAAGAAATGGGAATAATCCTGAATTAAGGGAGAAATAAGAAATGTTGCGATAGGATAAAGCAAGAACTACTGCTGGGACATACTTATAATCCCAGTCAAAAAATCAGCTTGCGCAAACGAATGCACAATTAGATTTACTGAATTCCGCCGAAATAAACTCATTCACACTTACTTTTTGATCCTAAAACTATCCTAAAATTTGCAGCCAACTCGATAAAATTAGCAAAACTTGAATCTTAAATCTTCAGCGCATGGGCACGTGTACACTCTTTGACAGCAAGTTGCCGACTAAGACAAAGCTGAGAGGCAAGAACATCTTATACATACAGTAGAGACCGAGAAGTACTGAAAGAGAGAATTAGCACGACAATAGAGTGCATAGTTCTCCCAACAGAATTTTTTGAAATTTCTTCGGACGTATTATCCCATTAGTCCTCAAAGGGCTAAAGCGGGGAACCCCATTTTGGTGGTGCCATATAAAAATTTAGGTTTTTACATATACTGTGAAAACGATCAGTCCTAAATATTTTTATTGTACTAAAAACTTCTTCAGAATACGAAATCCTATAAAATTGGTAATAATCATTTTTTCTGTCTGACAAACCGTTTCAGATATAAATTGCAAAAACCACTTCAAAAATCAAACTTGCATAGATCGGTGACCATACGAGTTTTTATCTGGGCAAGGTATCATACGAACTGGTTTTAGACCAATTCTAGCATTTTTACTTGTTTTGTATAATTTTACCTCGCCATCGAGGCTGCTTCAAGTTATATAGTAAGTACCGTATTAGGTTTTCTGATTTAGTGGACATATCCTTATATTGATATTTAAGGATTTAAATTGAATTGCCTTGAAGTCACATATTTTCAAGTAGAAATGTTATATCCTAGCTCCTTAGCAGCTTTGCTACTTCACCTGATATAGTAGACTTGAAATAGGTTTTCTCTTTTATATATGAGGTGAGTTATTTTTATGAATTAATATGAAATACGTCCAACTCAAGATAAGATCCAATAACGGAAGGAATTTTAAACTTTAGACAGTTTAATTTTTTAATTTCCTCTTAAACTTTTTTTTGTAGATTAATTAATTGGAATCCATAATCCTCGAAATGGTTTTGTTAAACATAAGAACCTTAAACATCAGAATACACAACACTTGCCGAACATTCGTCCTTGACTTCACCTGTAGGTACCTCATGAACAGTTTGTTTTTGTTTGATTGTTATCTTCCAACCAAACGAGCACTCCTCTCGAAATTTTTTAAAAACAGCGGTGTCGGTTTTTCAGATGCAATTAGGTAAACTCCTATTAGAGAGGAAAGAAAATTGTCATAATCTACATCATATTGGGAGCTATTGGGCTATTCTTGATGCAGTATTTAAACCGGGGCCATCCCACACGAGTATTCTTGATGCAGTATGCAAACCGGTTTTTAGGGAAGAGGTGCAAAGACCCAAAGAGATATCTCTTGCATACTGCATCAAAAATACTCGTGTGGGATGGCCCCGGTTTGCATACTGCATCAAAAATACTCGTGTGGGATGGCCCCGGTTTGCATACTGCATCAAGAATACTCGTGTAAAATTGCCCCGGTTTGCATACTGCATCAAGAATACTCGTGTGGGCCGGCCCATTCTCTTTCTTTCTTATCACTTTCAAACATTTCAATTCTTGTGGTCATCGTCGAGGTACTACAAATCTTTTGTCAATTGACGAACAGCTTAGACAATATGTGTGTTAATTAGTAATCGATCTAGGGATTCCTCAGTCAAAATGACACCGAGTGGCGCTTTATCCTTCCAGCCTTGCTACACATTAATGGATTCTGGTAGTAACTTTAGTTTCTAGGATTAGCCTTTAAACGTTCGTTTTTTTTTCAGATATACATACAAGAAAAAATCGATGATTCCAAGCTTCTATGGCATTTGACCTTTCCTCTTTTATCAATATGTAGAGAAAACTCTTTGGAATAAAATTTGTTTTTTTTTTTTAATTATTTGGAATATCTTTTCATATCCGAAAACAGTTATTTAATTAATATTGTGAAAGTAGGTACATACATAGTTCTGCAACTATTCTGAAATCATTCTTGCATTATATTCTGAGGCTCGTTTAATCTAATCGATTTAATCAATCTTCGTGAGAGATTTACAATTTGATTTCATTTAAGTGGACTTTGTCCATATAAAATCTATTAAATTTTTAACAAAATTGAAATGAATCTCTCTCTACAAATTCGTTTTTAATAAGTGCCAAATCGATTTTTGTCTACCTGTGTTTTTGTTTTGGAATTTTTTTTATAGTGATTAATTCAATCTCATTCCGCTAAAAATAAATTCAAAGCACTCTTTTTCCTACTACAGACCAAAGTTTTGTTTTTAAACTCTTTCTTAGAAGTAATCATTTATAAGTTTCCATTTACTTAAGTATACCTTTCACCACAAGACACGTTCATTATTTCCGCCACGATATAATCTATTTCCACTTTATGTAATCAAGAAAAGAAGTACTTTTTCCTGAAGCTTTTAAACTGATTAAAATAATCCGCTGTAGAGTGGTATTAAAATATTTTAAACGAAGTATACAAAGTACCAAGTCAGCCAAGTGCAGTTATGCATAAAAATTATCTATAAATATATATATATATGTATAAAGCGCAAACCCTTTACCGCCAGGTATATGAAAAGTTTCGATAATGAACAAGCAATGAATACGATTTTATGCTGAATACTTTTTATTATAAAAAAAAAAACGGAAAAGAATTGTAAGAGTACTTTTCGTCTCCGAATTCTAACTTTGTCTTTAAGAAAAAGTGCTTCAATATTCCCTTTCATGTCAGCACATTAAACCCGCCCAGGTGGAACATTATATCTCAAAAATCAGTTTATGGAAAATGGAAAGAATTCGTTAGAGTAACTTAATAAAAAAAAAAAATGCGCACAGTAGGGAGACAAAGCTTTGCTTCGATAACAAGCAAGTAAGTAGATATCTAAGTCCTACAACATGTAACGAAAAAAAAAAACTGAAGAAAACTGATGAGCAGGTAATTCCTGTAAGTGCAGTGTAATGCTATCAAAAGACAATTAGATAATATGTTGCACTTACATTTTGTTCTTGCACTTTCCCTTTGTAAAATTGCAGGCAAATTTCGTATGGTGTACTTAATCTTGATGCCAATACCACTTATACTGTCCTAGTAGTAACTTTTAGTTGAAAAGGGAGAATTATTACAATACTAGTTCCCTACAGTTAAAAAGGTTCTATTTAATAAACAATTGCAATGTACCGACATATAATTGGACACCAACTTGTTATTGAACGTATACCAGAATAAATTGGCACTTAAGAATCGAAAAATTTGTTTCTTATCGTTTTAGTTTTGGAATAAAAATAAAGATGAAACCCCCAGAACATAGCAAAGGTCAACAACTTAACTCTCTCAATAACGATTTAAACTGAAATTGGGGATCCACAGGGATCAGTCTTAGAAACTTTAATATTCTTCCTTTATATAATTTGAATCAAGCAATAGTTCAGTCAAAGTCATGGGAGTACTTGTCCGGCCTTTTCTCGGAGTAGGCTGCCGTAACTATGATTTATTTCTGGGGTGGGCCAGATCCCCCAACTTTCGTACATAGGTTTTAACAAACATTTTGTTTGCGAAGTATACTAGCTCAGAGTATTCCCAGCTATTGACCGAAATTTTGTATGCTTGCTCGGAGCACTATTTTTTCAATATATAGTCTTCCTACGGGAAACCTTAACTCCGCTCCCAAGAAAGGAAAAAAACTAGATCAGCACTTTTAATCCACTGCAGTGTGCATTCGGGGCGATTTTAATAAGAAAATCTTTTGAGATAGAGCAGTCTTTGTCGAGGTTCCGATGTTAGAGACCAGAGGAACAACGAAAAGTTTTCAATTGTTTCCCATTCATTATTATAATTCTCGTTGAAAGTTATTGAGCACTCGGTACAGAGCATGGTAAATCGCTTATCAGTCAGTATAAGTCACCAGCATTCCATCAATTTTTGAATAACTAGTCAGTTAACTTTCGGTGATCGGGCGATATTTATTGGTTATCGAGACCAACGGTGACGAGTATTTACGAAATAGTTTTAGTCGAACATTTAAATAATTGTCAAAATAGATTAGTACCTACATAATGTAATTGGCGAATTGCGTGAAAGTGCATTCTTTTCTTTAATCCCAATGAACCAAAGCGACACTCATCTATTCCGTACTGGCCACTGCAAACATCCGATGCGATTTAGTAAATTCTTTTTAATCATAGGAAATAGTGTTTATTTGAAAAATAAAATATAATTTGCACGATTTTAAAAGAAAAATAGAAAAAAGTGGTGTCGTTTAATTAACAGACACCTCTGTTTTCCACATCCCCTCCTTTCCTTCTCTCACGTCTTAAGGAAAATAAATCAAAATCCTCAACTTCTATGCACGAAACTGATATGATAATGACGCGCTACCATATGCCCAGTATTTATTTCAAGTACCAGTAACAGGACCCATACTTCAAATCTTTTAAGTAGAATTACAAGTTCCGGTACTAGTACTTACAATTTTCAAATACAAGTCCAGCTACTGGTACGTATAAGGTTCGAGCGCTTTCGAAAACTCAAATAAGACATTTTGAAAAATCTATAGCCCGCTAAATAGCTGAATGAGGTTTCCATTTACGAAATATCATAAAATATGTTGCAAAAACATATAAAATGAAACAGAAACGTGTAAGCTTTAGCTGCTCTAATTTTTAGTTTTAGAAGTTGTTCGTACAGTATTTGAGTTTGCCTTTAGCATTTACAAGACCTGCAAATGAAAATCATCGCTCACTAGATGCGGAGGTATAATTGAGTCAACTGACTGTGCCAAAGGTACATTTTCAAACAGAGTGCTAATATAGTTTTATGCCATAATGTAACGTAAGAAGAATATTATTGAATTTTTAATATTTCTTCCTTATAAAAATATTGAGCCTTATTACTAAATCCATTGGGATCGGAAGCGAAAAAGCTTTAAAAAGCCTTTTTCCGGAAAATTAAACAAAATTTTACGAAATTTTCAAAATTTCATTGATATCAAAGCTTATCAATTAAAATTTCTGCACAAACTGTCAAAATAGTGCTGCATGATTTCTCCAGCGGATTACGCCTTTGTCAAAATTCAGTGGAATCAGAGTAATCTCAGAATGGTTTTTTCAAGTTTTAAAAAGATTCTAATAAGTTTTTTTTGAAGAAAAGAACTCGTTAAAGCCTTTTCGATTCCGACTCGAATGAATTTAATGAGGTCTAAGATTGTACTAATTGATGAAGTTTTTTGAGAATTTTCATAATTTATTGGGGGGGGGCAAGTCCGCATTCTTGGGGAGACCGGGCCCACCTTGGCCCCTACCTTGTTACGACCTCCTAACAGTAGATAAACTGAAAAACTTACCTTACCTAGACTTGATGGGCTCCTTTAAGAAGATAAGAAGGTTTTGGTGGGAGGGTTTTTTGTACACTACCACAATGAACCGCTTTGGTCTCCGTGCTTGTAATACCCCATCCTCCTACATTTTGGAACAAAACAAAAAAAACATGTACCATAAAAACATTTAGTTAAGATTAGTAAGTTCTTGTAAGGCGAAGTCTAGCATACTAAGTATACTATAAAGGATGAAGATAGCCCAGAAAAAAGTTGATGTTTAGGATAGGTTAATTTTAGATATATGTAATTACAACTAATGAATAATAAATAAATAAATAAATAAATAAAGATGATAGTGAAAACAACGACGAAGAAGATAAAGACAAAGGATCGAGTACTCAGAACAACGTTTTACGTAGCAGAGAAAGCACTGTATGGCGTCAAAATCCTTCCAGCGTCCCAATTTCAAACTGTAACATTACTCGGCCTAGAATTCCTGTCATTACATTTTCAATGTAAATTCTTAATATTGTTGTTTTAACTTCTCGATTATCATTGCAACTTTAATAGCTCTCTACGTTAACGTGTTCCTGGGCAGTGTCCAAGGATATAGTGAAAAAGGAAATTTGTGTATGGTAACCCCACGAAAGAGTTACCCGATTTATCCCATTTTTGAACTTAATTTTGCACTATCCTTAATGTAATAAACTTGTCACAAGAGCCATTCAAATTTGAATCTTGTAACACAAAATTTTGCATCCTTTTTAAAGAAGAAATCCATTATCCACACTTCAATTTCGTATATCTGTCGGTCTTTCTACCCGTGCGTCTATCCATCCCAAGATAACAAGATAAATTGAGAACGCATTGGGCGAGCATACTGACGTTTTTCTTTTTTTACAAAATAATTTTATGAAAAAAGTGAGGTCAAGTTCATCGAAGATTACCATTGAGCAATTTATTTGTAGATGCCAGATCAAGTTAAGCCGGCTTTTGCAGGATCAGTGAATATTCGCATATATAACAAGACGCCTTTTTTAATGTATTCAATCGAGGAGTATTTGGGCACTTGGTGGAACATGATCGTATTATGAAAAACCCTCATTAAAACGAAAGCAAAACACTTGTATGTAAATATTCCACATATATATTTCTTTAAGTTTTAATAAATTTAAAACTACGTTATCAACTACTAAATACAAAATCACGATGCGTTTCGCCTTATTTGGGGCATTAACAAGGGCTGGCTACTGACTGCAAACAGAGTTGGGTAACTTATAAAAATAGGCCTGGTTTAAGTAGAGGACTTATATCTGAAAAATCTATTTGCTCATTCACTAATACATTGCCATTAGCTAGAACTCGTCTAATTTCAAAAATTTCATATTTGTCAAGTACAGTACCATTGCTTAAATTATGTAATAGACTAAGGTTATTGATGTTTTTACTACGATTTTCTATAGCAAGATGTTTTGAGGGACCCGATTTAGGCTTCATGTGTTTAGCTCCTGCGACATGTTCAGAAAATCTAGTTTTTATATTTCGTTTTGTTTTGCCAATATATTCCGCGGAGCAGTCGTCACACTTAATTTTGTATATACCTGTTTTTTCTAAATTTGAAACTTTATTTTTTTATTTTGTTGTTAACCAAAATTCTCTTTAAATTATTATTGTTAACAAAGGCTGGCTTAATGTTGTATTTCAGTAGAATATTTTTAAGGCTATTAGTTGTACCCTAAATATATGGGACCTTTCGCCATTGAAAATTATTGTTGCAATTGACATCCGGAAAAATTCAATTTAATGCAGCATTTATATTTTTTTGGTATAAAAGTTTGTAGACTATTTTCTTCGTGTATCCGGTATTTGTAGCAATATCGATTATCATGTTTAACTCTTTTTTAAAATTTATTGGACTTAAGGGAACTTGGATAAGTCTGTTAAGCATACTATGAAAGGCTGCCATTTTTGTGGACCTAAAGGTATCACAGCATCAGAATATGTATCCTTTCTATATATGTCAAAACTTAAGGAATTGTCAGTAATTAAAATGTTAATATCTAAGAAATTTAAGATATTATTACCAATGTCTACTGTAAACTTTATACAGTCGGCAAGTCTGTTTAAAATGTTATTAATAAGGTTGGTAAGCTGACGCTGCGTACCAGTCCAGATACAAAAAACGTCATCCACGTAACGGAACCAGACAAATACATGTTTTAATAAATCATTTTTTACTGTGTTAAATAAAATATCTTCCAAATGACACATAAATAACTGAGCCAAAAACGGAGACAGAGCTGATCCCATAGCTAAGTCTTTCGACTGTGAATAAGACACACTATTAAACAGAAAATAATGTTGGTCAATACAAACATTCAACAAGTTAATTAACTGAGACGACTTATCCGGGTTCGAAACCTTCGTTCTAATTAAGTTAAAAAAGATTTGAGTTTGGTCAACGGTAGGTACTGAGGGAAAAATATTGCACACATCAAAGGAAACTAATTTAGAATTTCTTAGTATTTTAAGATCTTTGATTTTATCAATTAATTCTATAGAATTTTTTAAAGAATATTTTGGCAAAAAGTCAATAACCTTAGGGATTATTGAACTTAATTCTTTAGCAAGCTTCTGTGCAGGAGCATTAAAAGAAGCTGAAACCGGTCTCATTGGGATGCCTTCTTTATGGAGTTTGGGGAGGCCATATAGAATTGGCGCTGATGGATTACACTGTTTTAGTCTAAATTTATCAAAATTATCGAAAATCAAAGGGCTATTGTTAATCAGCTTATTCACAACATTCTTATATTTCAAGGTTGGATCCGAATTCAATATAGTATGCGTTGATGCTATTTAGACAATTAATCATTTTCTCTAAATAAACAGATCTACCTAAAATTGCAATCACATTACCTTTGTCTGCTTTCCACACAATTAAATTATCATTATCAATTTTTTTCTTTAAAGAATTAACGGATCTAACCTGATCTATATTTATTCCTATATTATTTTTGAGTGGTTTGATGGCTTTAGCGCACTCCAATTTTCCATCGTATTCATCCGTTGGTAGCGCAGCATCTAAATGAACCGCTAGGTCGATAGAACACAACATATAACCCAAATCTGGAGCAAAGTTCAATCCGTGACTGAGGAGCCTTTTTTGTCCACTTTATCTTTCCAAAAACTCCAAAATGCGACAACATAATCTGAGAAAACAGTGTTGAAGAAGTTTTTCCAAGACTTTTGATGAACTTTTCTTTATATTTAATTCCCATTTTATTGACTGCCAACTTAATAATTAATTGTCTCATAAATTACATACAATCAGCATGAAAGGGTACTTATCACCTTTTCCACCACTCTACACACAGTCAAGATCAAGATGCGCATATTACCCAATGATTCCATAATAATTAGTAACTATTTTCTGTGTGTAGAGTGCCTTAATCGATATTAATGAAACAATTGTTGTACAAATTATAGTCTAACTATACATAGATTGTTATTGCCGCACCAATTAACCCACTTAAGGGTGCTGGAAGGAATACATAACCTCCAACATGAATTCACATTATAAGGTGATTTGTGTCAGTTCAATAAATTAATGAACTTTTGCTTCCTACCTATGCGAAGTGATTATTACACACATCAATGATGATCGCATTGTGCTGTAAATTGCTAATTATTGACTTAATAAGCATTAAGATTGCCCACAAGCATAGGAATTAATTGCATACGACATTTAGAAAAGCTTCGTCTTCCTGGTTTGTGAGTGTTTAGTTTATTGTCAAACTGTCGTAGCCTCAGGAGCTTGATATTTGGATAAACACTAGTGGCAGATGGTAATAATAGCTTCGATTCTACATTTCTATAGGTACAACTTATTTATAGCCGTTCGAATACGTACTACGAAATATAACAGTTACCGTCTATATATTTTTTAATATGTAGAACAGGTAAACACACATGAAAATTCATATAACAAGTTTCTGTTTCTGGACTTTTTATACGCTCATGCGTTTTTTTTTTAATTATAGTGACAGTATTGTTCTAAGCAACTTTTATAGTTGAGATTTATACCACCATTTGGAAATAAACTTAGTTGAAAAATATAAAAAAAAAATCGTCGTAGATATTTATCTAGTGAAGATAATTTAAGTAAAGCTTGTTTTATAAGCACTTTTACAGTGTGCCAAAATTTTAAGTGTTAGATGACATGTACCTACTGCGTATCTAAGGATGTCCCGATAAAGGCCAACATACAATGAGAGAAACACAGCAATGTTAGCGTTTTAGTTGGCGTCAATATCGAATTTAGTGAACGCAACGTGACAAGTTGGTTTGACAGCTGCCACTGTTTTATTTATTGTGAAGCAAGTGACAGCAAGGAAAATATTAAGAAAACTCTTGAAGATGTAGCATTATATCTTACGCAGCTTACTTAAAATTGGAAGGTATGAAGAAAGAACAAATAAAATAAGTAAAAAACGAGTTTTCAAACAAAACTGAGGCCAAGCCGCATGAAAGAGTAGAAAATAAACTTTACTTCACACACAGAGGTGGACTCAGATTTTTTGATTGGGACATTTCTCTTGAATATTCTTTCCCTTCATGAATCAAATCAGTTATTACCTCTGATAGATCATACTGAAATATATTGGTGATTGTCAGCGAATAAAATCTGAGTCCACCTCTGTGTGTGAAGAAAAGTTTATTTTCTACTTTTTCATTCGGCTTGGCCTCAGTTTTGTTTGAAAACTCGTTTTTTACTTATTTTATTTTCTGCCTTTTTCACGTTAACTAAATTGTTATTACGTGCTGCATGGAGATATTTTTAAACAATTTTTAAGTCATGTTTGGTGCCGATCTGAAAACAAAAATTTTTCGAGTATCAAATCGTTGAAGTACTGCAACGGTTTTCTGAAACTCAAATTATGTTTCAAACAGCGCTTTTTAGCTGTACTCCAACTTGATCCCATATAACATGAATTTTCCCGATTTTCCATGTTTTCCACAGACTTTTCCTATTACTATGAAATTGTTTTAAAAATTTACATGAATTTTCCTCGATTTTTCATGCAAGTTTTCATGATTGTTGAAGAGAAAGTATTGATGCCAGTAGGACGGGGAAAAATGATTCCGCATAGCTTATAAAACTTTTTTGTCGGAAAATTTTCCGGAAAAGTCGGAAAATTCCGGAAATTCCAGAACAATTGGAAAATTCTGCACTTTTCCTGAAACAGATTTATCACTAATCATATCGATGAAAATTTGTCCGATGATTTCCCCGCTTTTCCTGGTTTTCCACGGAGTTTTCCACAAAAGCAACTTTATGCAACTCATTTCCCTCTACAACTTTGTCTTAGGTTGCAAAACGCTCAAATGCTTCCTTGGTCTGAAAAACTCGGGAAAATCGTTTTACATGAATTTTCCTCGATTTTTTCTGCAAGTTTTCACCATTGTCGGAGAGAAAGTAATGATGCCAGTTGATAGGAAACTTGATCCTGCATAATTTAGAAAACTTTTTTACCGGAAAATTTTCCGGAAAAGTCGGAAAATTCCGGAAAATTTTCCGGAAAAATCGGAAAACTCTGCATTTTTTCTGAAACGGATTTATCACTAATCAAATTTGTACCAAATTTTCAAATGATTTTTCCCGATTTTCCGGGTTTTCCATGGAATAGATTGATAGATGCAATTGTCACGCGGCATGAATTAGTGTGCCAAATTTCAGCTCGCTGTGATGCCGAAAAGTGGGTCTACGACAGTGTCGAAAATAATAAAGAAATATGTAAATAGACAAATTCGTGTACGAGTTAAAGGGAATGGCCTCAAAAAGAAGATGTTGGTAGCTCCATGCAATTAATAAGGATCGCGAAAGATTGACTTTTTTGAAACTTCGTTCAAAGAATGCAAGAAAATGATCTCGTAATGTTTTTAAAGTCCACGCAGTACAATAATTGCAATGAAATCTTAATAATGCAAAGTGAGCATTAGAGAAGCACTCAATCCCAAGACCGATTTCAGCAGAGTACGGTTTAACCGCAACATTAATGTAAGTAATTTTAACTAGACTGAAGTGGTATAAGGTACGAGCTTTTAATTTCAAAGATACCTTAGTGGTCTGGTCTCAGAAGTATTTACGCCCCGAAATTTAAGATGGGATTTTCAAGATTTGCCAAAATAACATTTGAAACGTGTGAGTCTCTTTGGAATGAATTGTAACCAATATACTTAGCGCAATCGAATGCGACAGTAGTCACAGTGATGGAGGTACAATCTACTGAAAGGGCAACTCCCTATCCCAAATTGAGGTCAACGCATAACTCTAATTTAAAGTTTCCTTTTTTCGTGGGAGATGCCGTTTTTAAAACTAAATCTAACGCGTCTTTATCCGAATAAAAATTAGTTAATAACTACCAATTGTGCATTTTAAATATAACAATAGTTATTTGTCTAGATAAAAATTTGTCAGCTAAACACGAATACTACAACCAACGAATATGTCCAGTTTGGATGACAATAGAAAACGTGCTTTGAGTAAAGACATCCAGATGGCGAGTTATCACAATGATATTCACTGCATCCCAGAAATGTAGAAAAAGTTGTAAAGGCTGTGTGTGTCCTTCACAATTACCTCACATTAAATTCTTGATGATATCGTGAAGAACCGGAAGTTGAAGCATGACGCAATGATGTTCAAAGATTGATTACCGCACGAGTTTCCATATATACCTAAACATACATCGCGGGAAGCATTTCGCCTTCGACATACTCTTTGTAGGTACATATTTATTTCAAAACAAAATAAAATCAGCCCTTGTTCAGTGTTATTTAGGTATATAACGTTATTTAAAAAAATTCGTAGTCTTAGTTGTATTCTAACCCCTCATCTTTCACTATGTTCATGATTTTTCACTGAAGGTCCATTACTTGGAAAAGCGACAATTCTAAACTTTTTATTGATTTGGAAGATGATTTAAAAATTATGTCTATGCTGTCTACTTCTACTTCATCTTTTTCATTCAATTTTTAAGTCATGCCATGGAGAAATTTTTGAAAATCGTGCCCCATTTCAGAACTGGAATTTTGCATAGATTCCTCTGAAATTAGGATGACACAATTTTGTACTGCCGTGAGATCTACTGACATATCATCCTCCTCACCAAATTCCGGACCATAGTTACTGAAATGCCATGAAGTAAATTTATTAACAAATTGATTCACATATGTAAGTATACTTTATATTTACACTTAGTCTGTTGGAGTTATAGAGTCTCGTAGGAAATGCAGCATTTCGTAATATGTCAAATGTACCATTTTCAGAAGGCCCCTTTTGCCTACGCACCTCTCTCATTTAGGAGCCCGAATACATTTCTACCATTAATGCTGCGAGCCAATCAATGCCAGAGCTAACCCTCCAATATAACAAGTAACAAAACCAGGAGCCATCAGACACTCAATCCATTCCGACAATACCTAGGGAAGCATTACCATTGAAAGATACTGAATTGATAGACCGAGCTAAGAAGTGGAACTTTCATTTAGATGGAACTGGATATGGCAGTGGCTATATAGAACGAATCGAAGAATTAGCAGTGAGCTATCATATTAATATAAATCATATAATCGCGGCTTTACCAGAACTGCTCAGAGGCAAGGCCTTACTCTGGTATCGTAATAATCAGAATTGCTGCCAGCAATGGTCTGAATTTCTGCAGTAGTTCCTAGCGTTCTTCTATCCACCTGGGCTTTAGAAGATTATTGTTGGAGGAAATAACGACCAGAAAATAAAATAGAAAGAAGATGAGAACGCCTGAAAATACGTCTCTGAGATCTAAACCCTAATGAGAAGACTTTGCCTACTCACGACAGAAGACCAGCTAGAGTGATTATACCAGAACTTGAGAAGCGCGTACAAACTGTATGTGATATGTGTGCTCTGATATCAATATGAAGAGATCCGCTTCGAACAAAAACAAAGTAAAATCAAGATGGAGCCAATACTAAATCAAAGCACTAGAAGAGATTAGTTGTTAATCATAGAAAATTACAACCGAGGGAATTTCTGTTGGAGATATGCACAGCCCAGCCATAACATTCTGTTCATTCTGTGGTAAATGTGGACAACTTACCACCACCATGAAAACTCGCAGAGGGCGGAGTCAACAAGAGGACAGCTGCGTCCATCAACAAACAGGCCTAAGCGAACAGAATAAATGCCAGAGCTAATAACCAGAATACAAGCACACCCCACGACGATAACCGGATATTCATAGATATAGAAATATCAGGCCTCATCATCATCAAGGCCTTGATAGCCACTGGATCTGTCTCCTTGTACGTTTCAGCAGCAATATACCACTTTTAAAGAAGTAAAGATCCTGGAAGTGGCCCACCGAACACGAGAACGCTTTTGCAACACTTAAGGCGAAAACTCAATGAACGCGGCAGGCGTGGCGTCGCGTTGCTTTGACAGTTCAATAGAATATACGTGTTTAAGTTCGTGCTTTGACAGTTCTTTTGATTGATTTTAAACTGTTTATATTCTTAGTAAGCTGCAAATTCAAGAACTGCCACTTTTAATAACTCTGATCTATCCACTATTTCACTTTTAAATAATAACTCAAGCTTTTCTATCACTTTTTCTTTTTATATATAAATATTAAGAGTTCCAACGCGACGCGTCCATTGGGCCTTGCGTAAATCCTACACGCGTCTGCCGCGGAGAACTGTCAAAGCGAAACGACATCTGCCGCGTTCAAAAGAAGCTCACTGCAACATCAATAATAATTTACCCAGATTTCAGTCAAACATTCCCGCTGCAGACCGATCCCAGTGGGGAAAGTAGGGACGTAGTGCTGACACAGCAAAGCCATATCAAAGGAAAGGTGATAGCGTATGCTACCCGAGCACTCAGTGAAGTAGAAAAGAGATATTCCGCCACAGAAAAGGAATGCCTGGCTATCATCCCAAGTAACAATTTTTCCAATTTTTGGTGACTGATGGTGAGGGGTAGTTTTATAAGGGGTATATAATGGTTGCTCGGTTATATAAGAATTTCAGTGGTTATATACGAGTTTTGTAATATAACCAATTGGTGACGTAGTTATATTAGAGTTTTTTAGGTTACTAATGGTTATCGTGGAAGTAAGTTACTTAAGGTTTTATAAGTTGGTGATGAAAATGTTTCCATCACCGGTCTATATAACTTACCGTAACCATTACTAAAAGGTATATAAGAAAGTTTTATAACTGTTTTCGTCACCACGTTATATAACTTATTGGTAATAAGTATTTATTGCGGTATCCGTGGTTACACTTGGTCCTTTAGTGACTACGGTGATCGTTATAAAAACAAATTACTTTTAGTGTCGAATGGAGCCATTATAAAACTGTTTTTATTTATCTAACATAATATAACCAAAGGGTATATAAGAACACTAACGTCTGTTTTTTGTGACTATAATTAAGATATATAACATTACCAAAGGTTACATATTATGACTAAAGGGTATATAAGGACCATATTCGAAGCATGGTAGTGCCTTTAGTTTATATAATATTTCTAGAAGTTTTATAAGGGTCATTCAGTTTATATAAAACTACTTGAAGTTTTATAATGGTAATTTGTTCATTTAAGTATAAGCCGCCATTTTTTTATCTGTCCATTGCAGATAAAAAAGAGAATGTCGGATAAGCCAATTTTTTTAATTGCAGATATATAGCTTCCGTTTTATATGAAAAAAATACACCTTTTTAGGTTCATAACATTTCTAAATTATGTTATGTAATTTTTATGAATTAATATTACCTAAGTCAAAATTTTAAATTTTGTCATATTTAATTAAAATTATTAAAAATTGCTTATTTTTGGAGGGGTCTGTATTTTTTAGAAGTATCTATCATGATATTTACAGTAAAATTTTAATTGCAGCTGAATTTCACCACGTACATGCCGAAACATTGTAATACTAAAATGTAAAAATATTAAACCCTTACATTATAAAAATGCAGTACAAAAAAAATATCGAAATTCTATGTCAAGATAGGCTGGGTAATTATTTGCTTTATATTGTTTTATAAAGGTAACGAAAATTAATTTCCCTAACATTTCAATCACTAATCGTAATTAGTCTGAGAAAATATCAAAGCTTTGTGGAAATGTTACCATAACCATTATAAACAAAGTTTATAAGGGTAACCGAAACATTACTGCAACCACGGCTATGACCAAATTTATTAATCGAGAGCACCATGGGTTTTATAGGGTTTATATAAGAAGTTATATTAAGTTAACCAGAATATTTTTGTTACCTACTCATTTTATTAAACTTTTAGTTGTATAACGTTACCTAAATCAAGTCATGGTAACCTTTATATAATCCTCCATTTAAGCTCTATAAGGGGTTTATAGTGGTTACAAAGAGGTTTCGAGTACTAGTCTATATAACTCAAGTTATATAATTGGTAATGGAAACATCACCGTTACTACTATATAAAAAAAATTGTTTCTTGGGATATGGGGAAAAACTTGAAAAATTAAAATTGCTAAATAAAAGCGCAACTGTTCTATTTATATACAATACAAGCCACCACAACGGAAAACGCCGGAGCTCATGCATCGGACTAAAGTCTAAGAACCATGGAAAATTGTAACAACCGACCTGAAAGGGGTCCATTACCTAGGTATACCCAGGGCTATACCTATATTCTGGTATACCAAGAAAAATTTACCAAATGGGTAGAAATTTAACCACTGAGACAAACTACCGGAATAGCTATGACTAGAGCACTGAGAGAATGCATTATCTTCCGTTACGGATGCCTAATTTCCAATAATGGCACTAGCCGGCAATTCAAATCTATTTAAAAAGAATATGAAATAACACACCGACTCACCCCAGCATATACTCCGCAGTTAAACTCAACTGAAAGAGTTAATAAAGTGATCGAGACTATGATTGCACCGTTCACACCAACAGATCACCGATAGTGGGCAGAACAATTGCCAGAAATCATGTTTTGTGTAAACACCACCATACCAAAGTTAACTTAATCATATTAGGTTATCTTTGACCATACATTAATCCACGGGTTAATCTCCCGTCTTCTTGAATTGTGGACGAAAATTCCGAGTGCCGTATGATAAAAACGAGAATCCTAACACCAGACAAGAAGAGCCAAAAGAACTGCCTCAGATCATATTTGGTACTCCTCTATCGGATAAAGTGATGGCAATTTGGTAGTCTACTTCTATTCCACTCAATGTGGAGCGTCAAGTTGAAAGTTTAGTTCGCGCCTTCAACTACAAACGAATTAAGCGTTAATTAAAAGTTTTTACAACAAAGAAAAAAATCAGAGACGTAAAAATTTAATGAAAAGAACTTAAAAGAGACAGTCAAAGGATAGCTAGTTAATATTGTGCCTTGCAAAAGCCTTGATCTCAATTCTTGTAAGTACTTGAACTAAGAAGAACTAAGTTCGCCAGAAAGATAATTTTGTCATTAATATTCTGTGATGGAAATGCCGTTAATACTAAATCTGGTATAATACACTTGCTTTTTATGGAACTGGGTCGAATAAGGACATTACCATCATTTCCCTCGAAAAAAATATGATTCAATAACGTGTTCTGAATAAATATAGCTCCAAGCTGTGACTTTTATCGGCTGTGAAGATGGCTCATGAATAATGCGAGGATTTTTGTCTTCCCAAAAACGCAAATATTTAGATAAAAATGTTCTGCGACACTTAAAATTAATTTTGTAGAAATCGCCAATTTTATTATGGGGCTGTTAAACCCCTTAACACACACATACCAGACGTCCGGGATAGTCTAATGGCAATAGCTGTTGAACCACTTGAATTTTGTATGGAAAAATTTTTAAGTCAAAGTTTAAAATAAATTCTTTAAATGTTCAACTCCGAAGGTGTACTTGGTAGCTTTCTAGGAATTTAACTATCTCGTCTTGTATCAGTTTCTTCATGTTGGACCGCTAAATGTCGATTTGTTTCTACTAGATGGGATGCAGGATGACAACGAAATCCTCGACGAAATCCACCTTGCGGTATATCCAATTATGATTAAGTAAAAATATAGTCACTATCATTTACCGTTCTTGAATTGTATCCCATAAAGTACAAAATTACCTAGGGATATCTCATTATTTTCCTACAAATCTGTGGCGACACAGGAGCGACCTGCACGTTTGCAACGCCCCTTAGACAATTTCCAATTAATTTGTAGTCACTTTGAGGATTGGAAAAGGTTTCGTGAGTAAGCATTGGTTTTTATGCTAGATGTAAAAACAACAATTAAATTATTTATTCAATTGTCAGCCATCTATACAAAGTAGATGTGTTTTTTAGATTCTTTAAAAAATAATAACAGGTTCAAGCCTATACGAAGATTTGTAAGAAGAAATCATTTCCAAGAATTCCAAATACAGAATAGGCCTTAGATGTTACTGTTTTTTTGTTTTTGTGCCCACAAATTAACTTTATTTTACGGCTTAGCAGATTGATCCAGCAAGCCGACTTCAGCTTCCTTGCCTCAGTCCTAAATGCAGTAATAAAGGCGTTACTGGAAGTTTACTTTCGACATCTTACGATGCCTCATACCGAAGCGGTTGCACTTACATCTGCTGCGACGATATCGTTCAGACCCGATACTATTTGGTCACCAATACTTCCGTATTGTTGTCTATCAGAATACCCAGCTTCAACTCAAATTCGAATCATCCAATTTGCTGCAACAATAGTGTGTCGATCTGTCACACCGCCATCCACTGCTAACCAATCCTCTCGAAGGACTATCTTTATGTAGTCCCTAACTTTTCGCAAACGGTAGTCTATATGAAGCTATCAGCTAGAGCTCCACTGCCAAAAATTCCATAATTTTCGGGGATAAACAAAGTGTTCATTTTGTTTTTAGAACTTTATTTCTATGAGTGATAAAAAATTTCCCATAACTTTTTCCCTGCGATATCTCACAACTACTCTATATGAGACAACTCTCAGTATTTTACAGCCAAATACACACGTGAGATGTAGGACAATTTTGGGACAAACATTGGAAAGTTGTTTTTCCCTTCCAGAAGCTCATTAGAATATGATTTTTTTTCGGTATGTTCACTCCATATGAGAACTGCGTTGTTTGGCAGGGTCTATGTCATAATTGGGACAATCGGTGCACAGTTAGCAAGATGAGCGTGGCGTTAAGATTTTTGAATAAATCGCAAATTGATTAATGGAATATTTATTTAAACATCTAAGGCAACAAACTAACGTTTTCTAATTTTTAAATTTGTCCCCCCCATTTTTATTGAAAATTATTTAAAAATTAAAATTCAAAGATTTTTTTAATTTCTCTGGTTTGCGGAGCGGGGCTGCCTCAAATTTGAACTAAATTAAATAAATTTTTAACATAAGCTTATTGAAGTTTATAAGCAGAAAATAACGGTTTCCGATTTTTAAAATTCTACTTATTTTTGTGAAAATTTGATGCAATAGATTGCTTTCCTAATGTGTAAAATGCAGGTTAAACAATTTATTGTGTCGAATTGTCGTAGATATAAGAAGAACTCTTTCGAACCGGCATTGTTCTTAGAAACCTTTTTATTGTTTGTACTTATGTTTTAGAATTACAAAGTCGTAAATAAGATAATTCCCAGTAAAAATTGTAAAAAATTGGTGGGGGACGCGAGTTATTACGCGGGACATACATATATGTCCCAGCCGGTTTCTCATGTGGGACATATATGCCCCGGGAGGGCGGTACATACTCATCTAATAAAATAAAGTCTTAACAAAAATAACGAAAGTTTATTTCAAAAAGCAATATAAAAAAATAAACAAGTAATTCAGTCAAAAATAAGAATTAGCGTCCACCTATAGTATGATATGGTGCAAAACATTGCTTACATAGAGGCAAACAGTTTTGGTCCGTTTTTCTTTTCCAGTCGCGCTGCAAGACACACAACGACGACGGGAGGGTCCTTCCATTGGTAGATGAAGACTCACGTTTCCTGGCAACTTGATATTTTTTGATCTACGACCACTCCTGTGCGATCGAGCTACTGCTGCTGTCTTTTCTCCATCTTCTATCAAATCCTCCGCCAATGACACCAAAAAATCAAGAAATGGTTGAGCCTTTGTTTTGTTGAGAATGTCCTGGTACAGAACCCAAGAATTTACCACAGCCATCATTAGTAAACGATAGAAGACTTTCTTCCACCATTTCGCTGATTTTCTATCAACCTCGTATAGACCCGACATTTGGTCAGCTAAGTCTACTCCACCCATAATCTCCCGATAACATTTTATGATTTCTGGGCAAGGAATGGTCATTTTTGTTCCATCAGGTGAAATTTTTACGACAGGGGAAACAGTACTTGAATGACAATTATTTAGTACCATCACTTCCTTAGTGTCATGCCATTTTTTGCAGATCACGCCCTTACTGTTAGCACGGAACTCATATTCCCCACGTTTCAATTTATTTGAAAATTTTGGAAGATTTTTCCTGTTGGCCATACATGTACCTAATGCCGCAAAATCAAGAATTTCCATTAAGTGGACGCTGGTAAAAAATCGGTCGAAGCACAACGTAATATCAGGAGTTGTAATTGTCCTGGCCAAATTAGTTACGACGCGTTCGCCCAAAGTTCCTTGCAGTTGCTCTGTCTCTCTTCCTTTGTATACTTGGAAGTCATAAGTATAACCTGATTCAGCATCGCAGCGCAGCCACATTTTCGTTTTGTAGGTTTGAGAGGCATATACTGCTTCAGTGAGGATCTACCCTTAAATTTAGTCATAGACTCATCTATGCTTTGGTATGGACTATCCTGTCGACTCTGCATGAAAGTCTTTCGTAAGCACTCTACCATATCATCAATATAATATGTTTTACTAGATCCATCGCTTTTTTCCGGTGGAGCAAAATAAAGTTTTGATGATAAAACATAAAACGAACTCTGGCTATTGTTTTCTTTATTGCGTGATTTCCAATAGAGGTGTGATTCGACCAATAGTGACGTATAGCAGGAACACGATTATAAGCCATGACTAACAGGCAACCAAGTATTTTTTTTATTTCTCCTTCATCTGTATCTAAGACAACTTGATGCGATTTGGAAGACTTGCGATATATTTCCAGCCTCTCGTTGGTACATTGTGTAATATAAATGATCAGACTTTTTGGAAATATTTTATAAAACACTTCCAATGGAGTTTGTGAATTTATCAACTTTTCACCAAGTATACAACGTCGTTTAGATGAAATTGCTTTCCTCGGCGTAAATGTAGAATCAGATGTACCTAGTTGAAACCAAATACAACTAGGTAATTGCTCAGCTTCAGGTGCAAGCTCTGAAGGTAGATCAGAAAAATCTGTAGGATTAGTCGGCATACATTTTTCATCTGTGTTGTCGTCGCAATATTCGTCTTCAGTCGGTAAATATTCAGATCCAGAATCACTGAATGGGTCATGATCGCTATCCTCAGTCAACATTTCTTCAATTTCAGAATCCATCGGTCTTGGTTTCGGCTTCCTCCTAAAAAAAAATCTATTATTCAACCCTGCTGGGATAGTCTGATCCCATTGAATACACCTGTTGGGACCAAAACGACCCATATCATAGAAAACAACAAAAAATGTGTTCCCCATTCGGAAAGTGGATTACTAATATAGGTTTTTTATTCAATACGTTGATGAAACAATAAATAAATACCTTTTCCATCAAATCTACGGCGAAAAGACTAATAAAACAATAAAAAACACTACACTCTTTTTTACTCCCCCAAAACACGTTGTAACAAACTTCGCTATTGCACAAAATGAATGTGCTGAATGACAGATACAACCACAAATTCCGTTACTTGAGAGTATAAAGACCGAAACGGGATAACAAGTTCCCATTAAGAGTGTTATTAGTGATAATACGAAGCTCTTGAAATTTTGTTGGGACCTATGTGTCCCAGTAGGCACGAAAGGGTTAAAAATCGGAAACCGTTATTTTCTGCTTATTAACTTCAAAAAGCTTATGTTAAAAATTTATTTAATTTAGTTCAAATTTGTGGCAGCCTCACTCCGTAAACCAGAGATATTAAAAAAAAATCATTGAATTTTCATTTTTAAATAATTTTCAATAAAAATTGGGGGACAAATTTAAAAATTAGAAAACGTTACTTTGTTGCCTTAGATGTTTAAATAAATATTCCATTAATCAATTTGCGATTTATTCAAAAATCTTAACGCCACGCTCATCTTGCTAACTGTGCACCGAGTTGTCCCAATTATGAGATAGACCCAGCCTTAAGCCACCTAGAATTCAATTCGCTTCTAAAATTTCTTCTTGTTTTGGCAAAGTTTCTTGGTTATACATTTCAGGGGCCGGATTCTATAATACAGAGAATTGTGGAATTTGTGAGATGAGAGTTGATTTGGCAAATAATTCTGTAACTTGCGAATTTGTTTTGAGAATTACAAAGTTCTCTACTCCATTTGTTAAAATTCTCCGATATTTTTTGTAAGTGGAAAAGTAAGAGGAAGAATTCCCAACTCAGCATATTTTCCATTTTTGTTGGATTTTGAGAAGGTAGGTAATCTACGAATTATCAAATTAACCGGTGGGAATGGCAATCTCTGTTTTCGCATTTCTCTCACATTTTCCCTAATTCTCAAACCATGTTCGTGAATTAGGAATGGAGTGAGTTTAATCGGAGAAAACGAAAATTCTCATCTCCTAAATTCCCAAATTCTCCGTAGTTACAGAATACTGCCCCAGACCATTTGCAGATGTTAAAAATTTCGAGTTTACGTCTTGTGCAAGGGCATAAATCTTTGGCATATACATACTTTCCTGCCATGATTTTTTTGTATAGATACCTACCCATAAAACGAGATTTCTGCAATCCTTGAACATCTTATGAAATATCCTTAGATATTCCCCCGCACATTCTGAATATGTATTCAGAATGTGCGGGGGAATATCTAGGATATCTATAAGACGTCTTGGGTATGTTTGCAGCGGGAATTTTACATTACCTGTAATGAATGCGCTAACTGTATTTAACAACAATCACAATCGCAGGAAAACTGTTACGATGTGCAATTTGTCCCCATCTATGTTCAATGTTTTTTTTTTGTTTTTTTTTTAGATAACCGATACTGTAAAGATCTTGTTGTTTTAGATCAACTTCGAATGGCCGAAGGATTCGAATCTTTGAATCATGGCATCTCCTGATTCTGTTACACTCCGTCTTGCTTTTATTTAGGAAGAAAATTCTCGCACCTTCGAATGTGGATGATATCGGCATAGGGATACCGGATTCACGTAAGCTTCAATATTCAGTCGCCTTCAGAGAAATTTCACAAAGTCGCTGCAGAGGATATGTTTTAAAGCCAAGTCCTGCTAAACTTAAGGAACCTATTTTAGGCTCATATTTGGGGAAATTTGGTGAATAAGTTATCGGAAACATTTTATTAGTTTATCATCAGCAGAATGCTTCAATCCTCTCTAAATGGAAAACGAATGATCGGGTTATGTAAGAGTTATATTGGCAATTATTTTGGATTATCTCCAATCTATGTCCAATTGAAAAATTAAAATAAAAGAGTGGTTTTTTTTTTTTTTTAAATACCATACTCCCAAAGTTTCGACTCGCGGGTTTTATGAGTTCTCTTCCTGAGGTTATAAAAATAAGTAAAGTAATATCTAGACACTTTTGAAAATACAACAAACAGAAGACGTAATATAAAACACTCTTTTATTTTAATTTTTAAACTGGACATAGATCGGAGATAATCCCAATAAAATTGCCAATATAACTCTTATCTATCTCGAGGAATCTAGCCACACTTCCATTTCTGCTATAGTTTAATTTAATTGCAATATATTCAAAACTCGGTGGTATAATAATCTTGTATTTTGCTCTTGAGATAAGGTGGAATAGAGCAAGAAGTAAGTTAAAAGAAACGAGCCGGTGCGTGTCTCGCCAAAGAGTTTCCAAAAGATTTGAAACGCAACCGTTTCATTCTTGCTTCCTCTGGAGGCGCTTGACTAATTTCCCAATTTATACAAATTTATGTGTATTTTTCTAAACATGCCGGATCAGAGAGAAAAAAAGACAGTTTCTCAATTGCAAAAAATACAAGGCAAAAGGTCCATAATAAAAAAAAAACAAATTTATAGAGGCGGACAATTCTTCTAAGTCTAAAACGAAAAGCGGAGTTGAAAATATGCTGTGAAAAAAAAAATAACAAATTGAAAATTAAAAGAAATCCTTGGAGTGAAGTTTTAGAATCTTTAAAGGGAATTGGAATGATTCCAGATTTTTGTAAGCTCATGTTTCGTCATTGGGAATCTCCACGTATCTTTTTGTTTTTATTCTATGGCGGTAACCGTTAAATATTACTTGCCATTGACTATTTCAGTAAATGGCCTGAAACTTATGCAATCAAGAGGCAACCACTATTGCGGAACAAATAGTAACGAATTTGGTCAGTAGGTTTGGTGTGCCTCACGAACTTCATTCGGATCAAGGACGGAACTTCGAATCTCGGACTTTCCACCAGGAGATGTGTAAAATGTTGGGAATAAGAAAAACTAAAACAACCCCTCTACAACCACAACCTGATGGAATGCTAGAGCGCTTCAACAGAACATTGATCGAGCATCTAAAGAAAGTAGTTGACTATCATCATTGCGATTGGGATCGACATATTCCTATATTCCTAATGGCTTATAGATCAGCCGTTTATAGTACTACCGGGCAAACCCCAGCTAAAGTCATATTCGGAAGAGTGATGCGATTATCTAGTGACCTCAAATTCAGTACCCCCAGAGGTGAACAAAAGTTACCAGAAGACTACGTATCGGAGCTCAAACAACAATTAGCCGATGTACACGAGGCCACGAGGACGAAATTAGCAGCAAATACTGATCGGATGAAGACCCGCTATGATTTACGTGCTAATTCCGCAGGATTTAACGAAGGTGATCTTGTTTGGCTATACAACCCGAAACAATATAAGGGACGTTCTCCAAAATTGCAACAACACTGGGAAGGACCGTATTCAGTAGTAACTAGAATTAATGACGTGGTATACAGGATTTAGCGTGGCACTAGAGGCAAGCGTAATATTGTTCATTTGGACCGCTTGTGTCAATACTACGAGCATCAAGACCGTGGACCACCTGTTGTTCGGGACGAACAAATTTAGTGTTACGTGCAATAGAAACAGACAACTGGTGACATCTACTCGCAATGGAGAGTAAGCGACTTCGGGTTCGGAGAATCGATGATGGAACCTTCGGGAAGGTTCAGGAATAGAATAAATAGAATAATCAAGAAGCTTCTGGAATAGAATACTTCAGAATAATCTGGAGAGTTTCTAGGGTATAAATATAACAGTTGTCACTGCCAGAAAAAAAGTTTTGTCTTAGACGTTGCAGTGTTAACAAGCGAAAGTATAATAAACGGGCGAAAGTCTTGTAATTGGATTGCGATAATTGAAAGAACAGTATTAACGATAATTAAAGTTGAGTTGATTAATTGATGGTTTATGAATTTTATAAGATTAGAGTGAAATATTAAATACTTAATACTATTGTGTTTTAAATAACGAACCAAAGGCTACGCTCCCAACAATATCTTATAAAAAGCAAATTTATTGAGAAAAAATCTGAAATTCCTTTGAATTCCTTTATTACATTTTTTCCACATTCCTAGACATTGTTAGATAGGGAAGAAGAAAAAACATTTGTTATCAAAGATAACTTAATATTCTCATATTTTAAAAAAAATTCTAATAGATGGCGCCAACTACAAATATGATTTCAGTCATTCGGTAAAAATTTCGCTTCTGTTTTCTAATTTGGTACATGTAAGGCCATCTGTCGAGAAGAGGTAACAGATTTGGTGGCATATCTATATGTGTAAAATCAATGCTTTTACCCAACCACTAAATTCAATATGAAAAACATTTTTTGAGACTAGTTCACAACACAGACATTTCTTTCATGCTCTATTTAAATTTACATGGTAAGAATCACGGAAATCTAGATACTTCCAACTTTTTTGAAAAATTTCCCAAAAAAGTGAGTCAATGTATTTTTTTGCTCATAAGGCCGTGACACATTAAAAGCAGAAAGCAGCGATAGAAGCAGAAGCAGAAATTCGTGGTTTCTGCTTTGTCAAACACATTGAAAGCAGAAGCAGAAAACATTGACAATTGCTTGTCAAAAACACATGTCAGGTGTTACAATTTTTAAAAAGTTGATGCTAGTTTTGTTTGATTTTGAATACCAATTGATTTAAATTTTATAATTGAAAAATGCTTATCCCTTATAATTTTATGGAACAAGTTTTAGCAACTTTAATTGCTTATATTAGTTTCGTTAACTTTGTCGAATTAACATCGAGGAGAAAGAGAATTTGGGCTAGGGAGATCTTTGAAGAGTCTGAGCGGGAATTACACGGATTTTATACGCAACTTTTCAGGAAAATAAAGGAAAGGGCTGAGGAACAATTTAGAAGATTTACCAGAATGGATGTCTCCGGGTTTGAACTGCCTGCAGCTATTCTAAAAGAACGGCTCACGAAAATTTCATTTAGAATGGGAGTCTCCAATGTTGGTACGATTATTTTGGAAACATGCGATGCCATTTGGAAGAACTCTCAGGAATTTACTTGAGTGCACCAAATGTAGATGAATGGCGAAAAATTGCCACAGATTTTTACCTTATGTCGGGGATGCAAAATTGTGTCGGAACTATTGATGGCATGCATGTGAGAATTGTCCTGTCCACCGAACTCACATCTTTGTATTATAATTATAAGCACTATCACAGCATCATCCTTCTTGCAGTATGTGACAGCAACTACTGCTTCACTGCTGTTGATATCGGTGCTTATGGCAGCCAGAGCAATGGCGGAATATTTGCCAGAAGTATATTTGGCAAAAAATTGATGGATGGAAGTCTTCAGTTGCCAGCAGAGTCCGAATTGCCAATTCAAACATAAAAATGCCATATTATTTTGTTGCTGATGCCGCCTTTCCTCTAAAAATAAATATATAATGAGGCCTTATCCGGGTAGAACACTCCCTGCAGACACAGATGTTTTTATTAAAACTCTTTCCAGTGCACGTAGGATGATAGGGAATACCTTTGAGATATTAGCTTCAAATTGGAGGGTGTTATTCACAATAATCAACTGTTTTCCAGAGAATGCGGATAAAATAATAAAAGGCAGTAATTGTTTTGCATAATTTTGTGAAAATGCCCGATGGCCGATATTGCCCTGCAGATTATTTCGACCACTTCCAAGGAGGAGAACTTAGTCGAAGGACTCTGGCGTCGTGATGGAATGATTTTACAACAAAGCAAACTTTTTACAAGTTTCAGTGCTCCACGTACAGCCTTCAATTTCAGAGACACTTTGAAATATTATATAATCTCGCAAAAATAAAAGCAAGCTTGAAGTTGTTTCACTTTCAACTTAGGTAACGCATCCAGTCTCCAGTTCCAGTTCCTCTTTTTTTTAATTTTAATTTTTTTTTTATAAATAAAACATATTTGATTAACGGATCGTATTTTAGTGTTTCATTTCATTCTTTCACTTTCGTTAATAACAAAAACATGCTTAGAAACTACACAGATGTTATGAACTAAAAAAATGCTTAACCCTTTAACTGCAAAAAAGCTTAAGAACTACAAAATATGCTTAGGAATTACAAAAAAGTTAGGAACTAATGTGCAGAATTGCAATGCAAGTGTTTAGGTAAATACGATAAAAAGAATTTAATTACTGAATATACGAATAATGCACTTCAGTCTTGTACATGAATACAGCCCATTCAGTAACCGATTAACATTTACACCACCCATATGAAATTATTCTAAAATTGCGTCATTGACCACAGCTATTAATTTCATTTGCAATTCAGCAAATTTTTTTGGTGACAATTTTGCCTGATCCACTTGTAAAGAAAGTGATTGGAAAAAGGCACTTTCTGGCGTAGTTTTAGCAAATCCTTCCTTAGCTACATTTATTAGTGAAGACTTTTCATTGAAAGCATTTTTAATTAGCATCTCCTTATTTTTTGAGGAAGTATTAAAAGCCAAGCTGGTTTCCTAATTTTTGTAGCCGAGTAACATTTTTGGCTAGAAAAAATAAATTTCCTTTCCATTAAAAATAATTCGGATATGGGAACCTAATCGCTTTTCAAATAATTTGTCGGCACTGCAGCGCGGCAACGGCAAAAATATCCTACAAAAAAAAAGGAAGCAGCCGACAACGATAAGCAGCACTCATGCTAAAGTGTTAAAGTTTTAAGAACTCCGGCTTTTCGGTAAGTTAATGACGACATCCAAAAAACAGAGCACATCGTAAACTCATACCTTCTTTAGTTAATTATTATTGATAATACTTAACATTTTTTACCGGATACCTGATAGAGAAAAAAAAATCATAACTGGTCCGGACCCTGAAAATAAGAAACCAGCTTGGCTTTTATACTTCCGGCTTCGAAACCTGTTACTTCCAGCCCGAAAAATAAAAAGCTGGCTTTTTATTTTTGCCAGAATAAATAAAAAGCCTTTCCAACTTAGTTTTTTTTAGCTTTTTCGAAACGGATTTCACGAGACATCTTTTGGTATATTCCACAAAACTCCACGATCATGATTTATCCCAGCTTTTTTTGTTTAAAGTTTTCAAAATACCAGTTATTTCGGTCCCTGCCTCATTTATTGTCCTTTTGGCACGTCCTTTTCCGATTGCTGGCTTCGGTGTCAGCTCAAAAGAAGTCCTTTGGGATTCTCATGTATTTCGTTGTCATCAACAGAATCGCATGCAACAATTTTTATATAATCGGGAAGGTCCTCGAAGATATCGGATGAATGCATGCTCTGCTCATTCATATTTTCATCGCAGCTGGTTAAATTGCTAGAAGTTCTAGAAATAAAATTATTAATTACACTGGTATGGAAAATTAATCAAGAGTTAAAATACCTTCTAATCTCACTGCAACCGTCTGAAAACAATAAATGTTGGTAATATTTCCACTTTATCTCTGGAAATGATGCACTGCCAGATGGGCGATTTCGTGCGTTTTTTCCCCTCTTAAACTTGTCCCGAAACGTTTTCCACCATCACTTTGTTGACGACAAGCTTACCTGAAATATTTAATTGCCTAGAAATTTCTTGCCATTTTTTTTTCGTTATCGTCTGAGTAGCGGAAGGAACGACACGATTTATCAAATAACATTTAGTTATTTCTAACAAAATTATTTAATTTTTCCTCCATAGACATTTTGTTATTTAACCTACCTTTGACACTTCTAAAAGAAAGGACGCCAACAATGAAATAACAAATTTTAGCTCTCTTTATATTGGCAGTACTGAGCAGAAGCAAAATTTTTGAGATTTTATCAACTTTCAAGTTCTGGTGCTGCCTCTGCTTTGAATTTGTTAGTGCTCGAACAGTTCTATGGATTCAGAAAAAAATCTGCTTCTGTCGCTGCTTTCTACTTTTAATGTGTCACGGCCTTTACATTTGAAATTTTTTTTTTCAAATTTTGGAGCAGTGCTGAACTGAATTGATGTATCAGAAGAGTTCTCAGTTTATTATATCCTAGATGAAATCATAAGTATCCTTAAGCTGGCTTTATTTGTTTTTGATTTAACAACATGATCTTCCCTATGAGATTTGGTAGAAAGTCTATTACCAGCAAGAGAATTTTACATTTTACTTTGCACTGTACTACAGGGCATACCTATATCATGTTCATATTCCAATATACACATGCATGCTTTAGGATAAATCAAAAAGGACAATTTTGAATTTTAGATAATTTTAGCGGAGCAAGGAAGAGCTCAATACATAATTCATGATATACCAGCACAAGGATAGGAATGCTTCTTGCTTCTTTGAACTGAGTTCGATTCCAACTGTTTCTGAATTATTTTATTATTATATTTATTATTATTATTTATTTTAGTCATGTGCTACAGATTAAAAGTTTTCAAAACTATCTGCACATATCGATTAAAACCTTTTGAGTTTTCCTGTTTGAATCCTGCTCCGACCGATACACCTTCAATTCCAGAAAACGGGAGACCGGATTTGAATTAATTTTCTTATTCAATTTACTCACAATTAAAGGCGTCACCTTTCTAGTAGTATAGCGCTCTTTTTGAATGCATACCTCAAGGTGATTATTAATTTAGACCTTTCTGTGCTGTACATGTGACCAGGATTAGAAAACTGTTGAAGAATTACTTCATTCCTGACAGTGATCTAATAATTTATAATAATTTACATTATATATGTGCGACCGGTTGTATTCTTCTTGGAAGTTGCGTGATTGAATAGAACTAAAAGATTTTATTAGAATCAATAGAAGAAAAATTCGACATAACTAGAAAATTCATAAAAATTGCTTTCCTAAAGAGAAGATGAAAAGTGGAGGAAGTATTTTTCTGCTGTTCCATTTAATATAAATTTTTCCTTATTTTTCACCAAACAAACTATTTTTGTCACCACCGCCACTGGAATCTAACTAGATATTGACTAGTTGTCAACAGATGGCGCGCATGGCTCTATTCGGATATTTTGGATAAACGGATATCCACAGCTGTGCTTTCATGAGCTTTTGAGCTTTCGTGCTATAAAAACGCGAGCACGGAGCTGAAGACTGGTCAGTTTTCCTCTAACCATCCAACATACAATTCTAGGAAATTGACCTAGACTTCACTTATTGAAACTGAGTATACTGAGCCAGCTTCAAATTTCCTTCCTCCAAAAACCCACCAGGATATTGACCTGGACACTTCCCCAATCCATAACGGCCTGAACATTGATCAGGTCTCCCACACTCCCGTGAAGTTCCCACAAATATTGATTTGGGAATTTCACTAATAGTATAAGATAAAATAAATTTAAGTCATTCCTGTGTGGTAGTTGAGAAAAGTGATCTCGCTACCCACAACTTTTATTCCTTCATATTAAAAGTTTTTCTTCTCTAATTCCAGCTCTACCTAGAGATACCAGAGAAAGGACTGAATTGTTTTATTATTTGAATTATATTAAGTTAATTCTTTTTTGTTAATATTAAGAGTTAAAATTGGAAAAATAATTTTTATTTGCTTTTGAATAAAAAATATTGAACTTTGCTTTGTGTTATTCTTCCGGCACCTATTTTTTTTATGTATTTAACAGATGCTTTCATGACTATATCCCACCCAACTCCCTTAACTGTAAATTACACTACTCAGTATTTTTATTTTATGACTGACTTTTAAATAGTCATTCGCACATGCATGTTGATTCTGAGTACCCAAAATCTTTGCAACGTTAGAATGGAATAAAAACAATAAAATAAAATTTATAAATTCTAAAAAAATATAACTGCAGAAAATAAACAATGACACATAAAATAAAATCAAACAAACAAAAATTTGATATCCACAAGTGCATGGATAAGTAGAAAATTCCGTATTAAAACGTCAACTCGAGTACACAATTAAAAGATGTCACAATAAATTTTTCCAAGTCCTTTCATATTAGCTACCGAAATAATTGACTAAGAAGCTAAAATTATTCGTGCATAGCCAATTTGGGTAAGAGTACCTACCTTAAACTTTCTGAAATCCCCTTGGAGTACTAAGAAGTTGTCGTAATGCGAATTAGTATAACTTCCTTACATTATAGAACTTGGGGAGGACGCTTGAAACTTACTTTATTTCCTGCGGTATGAAATCTTAGAGATAAAGTTACCCCAAACTTCATAAACAGACAACAAAATCTTGTCACTTTCATGTACAAAATGCTAACGATTTCTCAACGACGACATGTATGTAAGTGGAAGACTAAGAAGTTTAAACAAAATTTTCGTAACACACTCAAGAAATTTTGAGAAAATGATGAAAAGGACTTTCAAGGATCACTTGACAAGGAGATTACATTTTACATTTATGTACCTACAACCCTTTAATACTGTCATAGCGTGTAAAACTAAGAAGCTAGAAACGTGGTGCACAGAACTGGAAGTATTTTCATAAATTAACAAAGAATTAGAGATGATTTAATAGTTGTAATTGTCGCTATTTATGTAGGTAGTTAGTATGTACTTAAAAGTCATTATTTGACAATTTCTAGTCTGGAATGGTAGCTCTTTGAACAGCATCTATTTGAGCTCAAAGCTCTCCCTGGCACAATATTAGATAATATTGCTATTCTTATAGCACAACGGAGTTAATTTTAGAAGGTTTTGTAGAGCACATTCCGCAGAAAACGGTTTCGAAAGTTACGAAACTTGATTACTACTAATCAATCCGTTCTCTAAAGTTCAAAATTCGCTTCAAAGTAACTGTGGAGTAACTTGCGTGAACTTTGTCGTAACAATATATACCATCCGAATGCTGATGAAGTATAACCCGACGTTACCCTCCCACTTCATCTAATCTTTTCCGCCAATTTTAAACACAAATCAGATTCCAGAGTTTTTTTTAGTGAAAGGACTGTATACACTTTCTTCTCTCATTCTTGAAAGGCATCCATGAATACATTCCTTATTCTTACAACAGATTTCAACAACAGCAAAATCGCTCTTGATTTAACGATAAGTTCAACCAAGTAATAAAAGCGAAAGAGCCTGATTTTCGCACCTAGAAACTGCATCCATGTCCAGAACTGAAACAAGTCTACAAGACTACATACGAAATTCCTGTAAGTCCATTATCCAGAGAGAAAAGTTTCTTTTAGACCAGAATGTTAGATAAAAAATCTTGAAAAGCAGCAAACGCAGCAAAGGTTACTAGTCCCTAGTCAAAACCATCAGGAACAAGTTAAGCAGATCCTCCATACCTTCACTACCAAATAATGGTGAATTGGTTGTTGACTCCCTGGATAAAGCTAATATTCTGACTGCTAGACTTGCCTCAAATTCTCGTCTTCCACTCACTTCATAGACAACTGTTTTGCATCTCCCGAGTAGATGTGTACAAAGTCCAATACATATGCGTACGAGAGATTTGTTCAAGGTCACTAAGGATATCAACGTCTCGAAAGCTGTTGGTCCTGACGGTTGCTTGCCCTGTTAGTTTAAATCTGCGCCTCATCCATCCTTGAGTAAGCCTCTGCGCAAACTATTCTACTTATTCGACAGGAAAAATTTCAACTGCTTGGAAACTAGCTGACGTTCAACCTATTTCCAAGAAATGTGAGAGTAGCAATCCCTCAAATTATCGAGCAATTGCAATCACTTCGATTTTCGAATACATCATTAACTCGAAATTAATGACGTATCTAGAAAGTAATCATCTCATCAACGATCGCCGATATGGTTTCCAAGCTGAACGCTCATCTGGAGGTTTGCTGACTAATCTTACGAAACGTTGATACCGTAGTCTTCATAATTTTGGTGAATCCAAAATTGTTTTAACCAAACTTATAGCAATTGATCTCTTCCCTCCTCTTCTAATATGTATTGAAAGTTTCTTATCCGGTCGCCTAATACGAGTTGTATTAGATGCCGTTTCATCTGAATTTCACCCTATAAATAGCGGTGTGCCTCAGGGCGCCGCTATCTCTCCATCTGTCTTCCTAATTCTGCTCCCCTTACCTTCACCCCCATCCATTCTTTCGCCGATGACAGTAGAGTACAGTATTTCAGCCCGTCAAATCTAGCGCTCATCTACAAGTCCTATATCAGACCTAGAGTGGAATACAATCCCCATATCTGGGCTGGGGCTAGTCGCACAGCGTTAGCTTCATTGGATATTGTCCAAAAGAAAGCCTTCAAGCTCATTGGCAATAACTTAGCATATCGCATATCTATTCGAATCCCTTCTAGAATGATTCCTGCACGCAATACTCACAACGGCGAAATGGGCACGTCCTTTTACCCTTAAACCTACCTTAGGCCGACAGTAAAATTTCGTGATGCTCTTTTACCCGTACTGTGCGAATGTGGAACAGGTCTACCATCTTCTGTCTTTCCTCTAGCATACAATCTGCGAAGGTATAAGAGTGACATACATCAGTTCCTCCGCCGCTAACCTCACATTCCCTAATTCCTTTCTCTATCTCCTTCCTGCCATGTTGTGCTTTGCTACATATGGTATTCTCTGTGCTTGGTTAAATAATGTACAAAAAAAATGCGGAATTCTCTATAGACTATTAGCCAACTGGCATTCTCTTGTGTCTATCTATAGGATCTAAAAAGCTTCTAAGTTGGCAGTTAATGAGTTATCTTTCCACAATAAATTTGCTAATACCTTAGCACATCGAGTTGGCTCTAACCCTTGTCTTCTTGATTTCTCCAAGACCTGACTAGAGATCACGTTTTTCTCCCTCACCTCTAAACCATATGGTGTGCCTCAGGAATCAATTCTTGCGCCACTTCTTTTTTCACTCTAAATAAATTATCTTTGTATAATGTTCAAAAATATTTATAAAGATAGATATTACTCTATAGGAGTTTTTACCGGGTTAAACTTATATTTGTTCAAGAAGGGACTTTTTCTGGATTCTCCGGTATATAGCAAAATCTAAAAAATGTTTTTAATTTATTATTTCATCACACAACTCATTATATTTTGGGTGACAAATTTCAAGTCTTGGTTTGACTTATCAACAGGTCCGAAAAAGCGAAATTGAGTTACTTTGAAAAACGAATGAAAAAATAGAAGAAAGATTCGTTCGATTCGATTCGAATGAATCTCGTTTTTTTTTTAATATAAACCTTTTTTTTTCTATTTTTCTCAATTTTTTCATTTTTTCATTTCTTTTTTCTTCTATTTTTTTCATTTCAGTTTTCTAGACTAGTTTCGACTCAAAAACTGGCTGTCTGAACAGATGTAGATGTTGGTGTTATTGCAACGCATTTTTGGGCTTTCCTTAGCCCCAACCTTTATATCATAGACGTTCGCCTGAAAAGTGGAAGGTGACCCAACAAGCGGAATGGATAGTTCCACTTCTAGACCTACCACCCCTGCGGCTGTTTTGCCATCCTTCCGGGATCTGTCAGTATATCAGACTTGACCCCGTCGTGGGAACTGAAGTTCCCTGTTTTATACCTGACTTTTTCTATTAATGATTATCTGGTAACCTCTTTCAAAGGAAACTTTTTTGGCCTTAGTATCTGTTGGAGCATCTAGGTCATTAATGTTGACCTGCTCGAAGATATTGAGATTACCCACACTGGAGGAAGTGCGATCATCTGGCCTTGTCTTTCGAAGCACACCAGCCGCTTCTTTCCTCTGAATAAATAGATTGAGAGGCTGTAAGCCAAGAATGGTTTCAAGTGCTCGTTAAGTACACATTGTGAAGGCGACGGTGTCATCTAAACATTCCATCCGTTGCACCTTATCAAGGGTTCTTCTGGTGGTTGCCTGCAATGGGATGGGCCACCGGATGTTTGTTTCGTAAGAATGTACGGGTCTGGCGATGCCCTAGAAGATTCATAAGGTCACTTTGGGGTTCAGACTCCACATTTTCCCGTAAAGCTCGTGGCATGAGTTGAACTTACCTCAACTAGATCAGATACGTTTCATTATGGGGACAGGAAAGTTTTGGTGAGAAGGTTTTCAGCAGATTATCACAATGTGTCGTCTTGGAATACGTGCCTGGGATCTGTCGTCCATTGCAAGAAAAGAAAAAAAAGAACGATCTTATTATGAAGATAAAGGATTGACAAGGACAAAAATGAAATGTCGTCAGGGAAAACTTTCATTTAATTTTAATGGGGATAATAAATCTGAGACATGATTTTATTATTTTTTATGATCCATAAAGATATTTTTTTTTATTTTTAGGACTCTTTTTTATGTTGGCCACATCTCTATGTAAATTACTTATTCTCTGCTTAACAATAGAAATTCTGGAGGGGCCAACTCGGTCTTCATTTCTTACATACCGATATTAAATTTTTAAATACGCCTTTATCACCTACACAGCCATAATATTCTTAGAACATGAAAAGGAAAACTCATATAAAAATATCAAACTTAAAACATAAAGGAAAATTTAGTCAAGAGCCAATTGATAACGATTTTGACAAATATTAATATTCAAACAAAGCACTGGTTTCACATTGCTTCCCTCTTATAACTGCATCTTTGCAGTCGTTAGTGCCATTTTTCATCATGTCTTCCAAGCCATTTGCATTTCTTAGTATAGGTATTAGTCTTCACTGTCGGGTAATATCTAAAATTTAATTCAATTAATTTAAATCTTTCAAGAGTCTGTGGAATTTCTAAAACACCACTTTAGTTCAATGGTTGAAGACATAATTTTGCATGTCAGAATGCTGATGGCGAACGGTTATAAACTGTGAACGGAGCTTTGATACATAATATGCTGATTTCAAACCGCTATGTGTGTCTTTGAACTCTAAGCGTCTGACTTTTGTATGTGTATACTTGTGTAAGTATTTGAGATAAATCTACGAATTATGCATGACAAGACGAAGACAAATATACCAGGGCTGAGTGAAATCTCTCTTCTCCTCATAAATGCACAAATTGTAGATTATGCAGCTAGAGTTAAAAAATAAAACGAACTTCTATTCATGTCAAGGGATGTTGACTGCCTTTTGCAGTCATATTAAGTACATACATATAAATGATCCCTTATGAATCCTTCATTAGTATGTGTGAATGTGAGTTCAGTTATTTGATATTGTCTTAATGTCTTACCATCTCTAATGATAATTAACTTGCTCTTTTGACAGAAAGATTTCACTATGGAATTCGGTTTCTTGTGTATAGTTAGAAGAGCAGGAGCTCCTTTTTTGCGGTAGGTATAGCAATCATTCGGTTGAGTGCGTTCTCTTCATCACGAGGAGATTAGACATTTTCGATTTATCTTAGGTTATATGGACGATTTCAATAAGTGCAGCCATTCTATCTTCCGTTTTGTTCAAAGTTATCCAAAATTCTCTAATGAAAATGTCACTTTCGACATTTTTATTTACTTTATCTGCCACTATACATCTACAGAACCCCACATTGTAACATTCCTACATATGTATGTATGTAGTACATCCTGATGGAATAGTAGGAAAATTTTGGTAAAGGAGTTTATTTCGAAGTGAATTTTCCTTTATTTTCTTACATTTTCTGATATTGACTTTTGTTGAATTCACTGAATTAAAACCGTATTTGCTCAGCTTGTTATATAAATAAGGAATAGATATCTCTGTTGGATTCCGAGGAGCAATAGCTTGTAAAATTATTCATTTATTAACCATCTGACCGTTATAACCGCCTACAGGCAGCCTCTATTATAATTAATTTAAATTGAGGGAAAACATTTTTTTTTTCAGTTAATTCGTTTTACTTGCTTTTCCGTAGAATTAAACTCACACGCTATACAACAAATTTAAACTTCGTACGGTCATTCATTTGATAGCTATTGTCATTTGCTTGTTAACATTTGATGCGTGAATGCAAAAAAAATATTTTTTGAAGTAATAGATTTTGTCCAAGCAAATAAAGTGACTCTAGAAGAAAACAGGGGTAAAGTCGTACGAAAGCCGAAGGGAAATATGTAACTTTTTAACGATGTCCGATGATCACAAATTTGGGAGATTATGGATTCGATTGAAACGGATTTTTCAGATGGGAGCTCGGATGGTAATTTCGACGGTAATGATAGCATCGCTGATCCTGACTTCCTTTCTGAAGATGTACCTGGTTCGTCAGGACGTCATTCCAAAGAACGCAGAAGAAATTCGCGAAAATTTGCAAGGATTGGGGATAACTGAATCTGCAGATGCGTTCATCAATGCTGTGAATTTTTTTTTCATTGAATATCGGCTCTATTAGTGAATGTCGTGCTCCGTTTGCAGAATCTAGGTTTTCCGATGGAGCTGATGAAAAATTAGACCCAATGCCTGGTCCATCGCAAGCAGAAATCTCAACAGCAACAACTACAACAACACACAGATATAAACCATCAAAAAGACCACGGTCACCATTGCCAGAAATAGAAAATTCTGGTTCTCAGTTCAATCCATCTCAAGGTGGTTTCACCGGAGGAGGTTTGTATTTCGAAACTCACTAATACTTCCTTGAGTGTTTATTCTTTTCTCCTTCAGACCTACAGAATATCGAAATAAAATCTAAAGAACTCTCTAAAATTACATGGCAAAAGAAAGGCATTCAGTTGCATATAAATGAAGTGGCTTTCCATGGGAATAGTACGTTGCCGAGTTCATTCCTAGATTTGAAGACTCAGATGCAATGCTTTTTGTATTTTTCACCGAGGATATTTTAAACTTGATTGCTGAGGAAACAAATCGAGCTGCCCGGCAACAGAGCATAGATACATCATTTTTGATAAATCCTGTGGAGCTCCACCAGGATGTATGAATTCTATTCTAAATGTGGATTTATCGTTATCCACGACTAAAAAGTTATTGGGGCAAAATGATTTTGAACCAATCAGAAGTACAATGACATGTAGGCCGTTTGAAGCAATCAAACGGTATTTGTGTTTCGCTATGATGAAGAGCAACGTGGAAATAAAGGGCAACCAGGATACGATCCTTTATTTGGGATTAGAAAACTTTCTGAAATGTTGAACGAACGATTTGATTCCATTCCCAAAACTCCTCTTTTATGCATCGATGAGCAGATGTGTGTAACAAAAATGGCTCATCATCTCCGCTAATATCTTGGAGCCACCTCTAATGTTGTTGTGAGATTGACGCAGACTGTTCCAGACATTGCGAATCATATAGTGTATTTTGACAATTTGTATACGTTATTACCATTAATGGTGTACTTATATATATATACTCTTTAGGAACAATTCGCGCTAACAGAATTCCAAACTGTAAATAGCCATCTGAGAAAAGTTCAGTTTTAACTAAAGCTGCAAGAGGTTATGCTGTTGAAAATTCTGGAACGTCATATAACGTGGATATTTCCACAGTGTTGTGGAAAGACACGAAGAATGTTAGACTTGCTTCTACATGCGTTGGAGTTCAGCCATTTGCAAGCGCAAAAGGACCCACACAGCCAAAGAAAGCATCACGGTACAACTGGAATTAGAGAAAGTACATCGAAGTTGACTGTCCACAAATAATCCGGGAGTATAATAGTCATATGGGAGGGCGTTGACCTAATGGATGGACTAATCGGCCATTATCACATCCGCTTGAAGACATGAAATCCAATGCTTCGCCTGTTTTATCACATGCTAGATATGGCGTTGACCAATGCATACATCCTATATCGTCGCATTCATGTATGCGATCCGAAATTATTACAGCTACCTGATTTTCGGGAGCAAGTTGCTGCTGGTCTTTGCAAATATAGGTGTAATGAAAAACGTATAGTTTGCAGACCATCTATGCAGCTAGCAAAGCCTACCTCATCTGCTACTGGACAAAAAGCTCAAAGGCCACCTGATGACGTCCGGTATGATGGTATGGATTATTTTCCAGGTATGCTCGACAGAGGTGGTTAAACAAGTTGCAAAAATTGTACGAAGTATAAAAAAACATAAATCTATTGCATGCAATGCAACCTAAATTTATGTTTAAACCCCGATAAGAAACTGTTTCTATGACTTCCATCATCAAAAATGATTTGTGCTTAATTCTATTTTCTTTTTAGTTTACCTTTTTCGATTATTTTGTTTGCAATAAAAATATGTTTTGAATTTAAATAAAACCTGATTTATTATTTCCTTAATTCGTTATAACCGCCTAGAGGCGGCCTATCTATATTCACACCTAGCGGCTAAGCAATAAAATAAATCAAAATACCGAATTCATATTTGTGGCTCTCACCCAAAATATACTCTAGTTTGCAATTTTTCTGAAGAAAAAAAAACTTAAACGGTTAGAGGCAAGGTTCCCTCTAAGCTGCGCGGATGCGCGGCCGCGCACTAAATTTGCGAAAGTTGCGCAGCCGTTTTTGTATTCTGCGCATAATGGGCTTCTTCATAATTTATTTTATGTCATTTTATAAAAGAATTGTATCTAAAAATGGCAAAAATCTAAATTTCTGTTTTCATGGAAAATTTTTTTAAATGAACTGCTAGAAGCAGATCTCCATACACTTATAAAACATAGATGAAAGGACAGACATTTTAGTTCAAAAATCATTAATTTTATACACTTTAAATTTCGAATGAAAAATGAATTGACCTACAAAATAGAATTTGGAGGTATTTTGAAGCTAACACATACAGACAGTGCTTCTATATATGTATGGTGTTAAATCAAAATTACACAAGTCCAAAAATGTACTTTTGCGCTATATAAGTTTGAAGTTTTGAAAATTTTCCCATAATCAGTTTTTTAATTTTTTTTTCATAATAATGTGCAAAGATAAATTCTAGGAATTTAAAGTGATTTTTTGGGAGTTATGTTGTTTTGATCGAACATATTTCACAGCAAATGAATCAAAAACTTTAAAATTATGTTAAGAACTATTCATTTATTAAAAAGAAAAAAGAGAACATTTTCAATTCACATTTTTATTGTACATAGCAAAAATTATTCTTTAAAATTTATTCCTCTGAACTAGAGTCGCTCTCCAGGTCTGGATCAATACTGCTAATGTTTTTCGCAGTTAAATTTTTATAGAAGTCATGGAACACAGCTGGAATTAGGGGAAGTAATGATAAAATATCCTTCTTTTTTTCGTCCGAAATTACAGCAATTTCCAGATATTTCTCTGTAAGATGTAGAGAAAGTTTTCCTCTTCTATTGAAGCTCACGCAACGAAACTCATCGTTTTCCTTTAAACTAGCTTTAAAAAATATTTTCCCAACTTGCTTTCTGTATTGCAACCACTTCACATTGCGCCAGCGAAACAAATTTCCATCTTCACCTTTCTTTCGGCTAACAAAGCCAGAACCTGATTTGAGAAGATGGGAAAATTTGAAAATCTCGTTTCGTTGCAATTCGTGGACCTGAAATATATTCTTTTTGCCACAAGATCTCACCAACTGATACAAATCATGAGGATGAAATATTTCAGCATTGGAACTTTTATTCTTCTTTTCGATAATAGCGTGATCGCTATCGCATTCCATATGAGTATGTCTGGGAACCAAATATTTGTGGTTAACGATTTATAAATGTGGAAGATCCTTCATTGCTTTCAAAAACATTGCAGCCACAAAAGACTTTTTATTTTGGCCTCCACAGGTATCCGAATTATAAGTCACATATCGTATAGTATGAGGTAAAGATTTTAAATATACATATAAGCAGGAAGCGATTTCATCTGCTCCTCCTCCAACTATTCCCTCATGCCACATGAAATGTTTTGAAGAACCATCTACAAGATTGTGTATTGTGAGGTTGAACGTCCATAGTTGAATTTTGTAGAAAGCTACTGATGTTTTCAAATTTGGTGTAGGAAGACATTGTTGCAAGTCAAAAGCAAAGCAGGCCATTGAAGGTTCTTCTTTCGCAGTTTTCTTATCTTCTCGTTTCCTCAAATATGCCAACTCTGCCTGCATGTGTTGCTCAGTCAATAAAGATTTAAATATTTTTTCATCATCTGCATTTTTTGATTCCTTAGCTATTTTAATCTTCATTTTTAGTGTGCCACATAAGTGACAGGTAAGGTAAGGATGGTGAAGGGGCTCAACTTCATGCTAGTGAAGATGGAGGCTCGCCTTCTCACAAGTATTAGCAACTCCATCGAAAAGTTCAATGACCGTATTGCTGCACTTGAAAATGCTCTTGCTGAGGATATCAACTGTTTGCGACGATCGCCTGATGCTTTGATTAAGGGAGTGAATGCTGTTTCTGGTGAACATCCCCACAAAATATTGCTGAATATCTGCTCCGTCATCAAGCACACACTTTCCCCATATACTTCGGCCTTTCGCTTCAACCCCACCCAAAATTCATCGCAATCAGGGCGTCAGTCTAATTTCGCAATTATTGCTAAATTCTCTTGTCCAGCTGAAAGAAAAGCTTTTTTTTTACTGCCTTTGCTGAACACCGTGGCATCAGATTAAATGAACTGCAGGGCTTGTCCGCAGAGTCCAAAATCTTTATAAATGAAAGAATCTCTCCAACTGTAGGAGCTCTTCTATGGGAACCTCTTCGATTAAAATCAGAGAAAAGGCTACACTCTGCATTCACTAGAGATGGTAGTGTGCATGTCAAATTAACAGAATATAACCGTGCGCTCAAAGTTCCAAACCATGATGAATTGATGTCATTATTCTCCTCGCCGGATTTTCAGTCTGTAGCCAAAACTGCAGCTGACGTGGGATGCTAATACTGAACGTGAACGATGTTTGGTTTTTAATTTGTATTTCTGTTGATTCTTATTGTTTTTAGTTTTAGTTTAGTAGTCTCCGCAATAAGGCTGATGAGCTCAGCTTTATATATGCTAACACTGATATTCATGTCATCTGTGTCAGTGAAACCTGCAGGTTAAATGAAAACATACCATCTTCATTAGTCTCCATACCATGGTTTCAGCTGCTCCGTAATGATAGAAAGCTACGAATTGGCGGTGGAGTTGGCATTTACGTGATAGATCACCTGAAGGCCAAAATTATTTACTCCTCGATTAGCAGCGACACGAATTTTAATGTGTGGAGTTGAATAATGGGATCCAGAAATGTAACTGTCAGCTGTATATTGTCCTCCTGAACGCTTTTCTGCTGACAGAGCTTCGGAACTTGAATCTGTGCTTAGTAATTTGACTCGTCAATATAACAATATTATTGTTACCGGCGATTTTAATATCGACATCTTGTGTTCCAATAATAGATCCATGGAATTTATTCACTTCATTCAGTCCCGATATCTTAATTCCGTCAACTCTCTACCAACATATTTTAATACTTCTTCTAGGCCAACACTAATTGATTTATTTTTTACAACGGATAAACGTCGAGCCCTTTTTATACCCTAGATGAAATCTATAGGGGTATACTAAGTTTGTCATTCCGTTTGTAACACCTCGAAATAATGATGGTAGAGCAAAATGAATTGGACACCCACGCATACTATTAAAAGTTATTTTGATTTTTGCATATCCGTCCGTCCGTCCGTCCGTCCGTCCGTCCGTCCGTCCGTCCGTCTGTCTGTGCGCACGATAACTCGAGAACGCGTTCACCTTGAAAGCTGAAATATTGTACACTGACATTAAAAAAAAAAGTAAAATTAAGTTCGAAATGAGACAAATCGGGCAACTCCTTCGTGGGGTTGCCATACAAAAATTTCGTTTTCCACGATATATTTGGACACTACCTGAGAACACGTCGACATAGAAAGCTGAAATTTGGTACACTGTGTTTTCATACTAATAGCAAATAAAATTTAAAATGTGGGCTAAATCGGGCAACCCCTTCTTGGTGTTGCCATATGATAATTTCGTTTTTTACATATACTTTGAAAACTACACATTTTTATTGTACTAAAAACTTCTTCAG
>CAWVNZ010000048.1:0-91846 GCA_963930735.1 Dioctria linearis
CCAGGGATTGCCTATTTGCGATAGTAAATTTTTCAAAAAATAATTTTTTACTGTCGCAAATTTTAAATACGCCAGGGATTGCCTTTTCTATAGTAAATTTTGCAAAAAAAATAATTTTTTACTGTCGCAAATTTTAATTGCGCCAGGGATTGCCTTTTCTACAGTAAAATTTACAAAAATTAATTTTTTACTGTCGCAAATTTTTAATACGCCAGGGATTGCCTTTTCTACAGTAAATTTTTCAAAAATTAATTTTTTACTGTCGCAAATTTTAAATACGCCAGGGATTGCCTTTTCTACAGTAAATTATCCAAAAATTAATTTTTTACTGTCGCAAATTTTAAATCCGCCAGAGATTGCCTTTCCTATAGTAAATTACCCAAAAAATAATTTTTTACTGTCGCAAATTTTAATTGCGCCAGCGATTGCCTTTTCTACAATAAATTTTTCAAAAAATAATTTTTTACTGTCGAAAATTTTAATTGCGCCAGGGATTGCCTTTTCTACAGTAAATTTTGCAAAAAATAATTTTTTTTCGCAAGTTTTAATTGCGCCAGGGATTGCCTTTTCTATAGTAAATTTTTCAAAAATTAATTTTTTACTGTCGCAAATTTTAAATCCGCCAGGGATTGCCTTTTCTATAGTAAATTTTTCACAAATTAATTTTCTATTGTCGCAAATTTTAATTACGCCAGGGATTGCCTTTTCTATAGTAAATTTTTCAAAAATTAATGTTTTACTGTCGCAAATTTTAAATCCGCCAGGGATTGCCTTTTCTATAGTAAATTTTTCAAAAATTAATTTTTTACTGTCCGAAATTTTAGTTTCGCCAGGGATTACCTTTTCTATAGTAAATTTTTCAAAAATTAATTTTTTACTGTCGCAAATTTTAATTGCGCCAGGGATTGCCTTTTCTACAGTAAATTTTGCAAAAAATAATTTTTTGCTGTCGCAAATTTTAAATCCGCCAGGGGTTGCCTTTTCTATAGTAAATTATTCAAAAAATAATTTTTTACTGTCGCAAATTTTAATTGCGCCAGGGATTGCCTTTTCTACAGTAAATTTTTCAAAAAATAATTTTTTACTGTCGCAAATTTTAATTGCGCCAGGGATTGCCTTTTCTACAGTAAATTTTGCAAAAAATAATTTTTTACTCACGCAAGTTTTAATTGCGCCAGGGATTGCCTTTTCTATAGTAAATTTTTCAAAAATTAATTTTTTACTGTCGCAAATTTTAAATCCGCCAGGGATTGCCTTTTCTATAGTAAATTTTTCACAAATTAATTTTCTACTGCCGCAAATTTTAATTTCGCCAGGGATTGCCTTTTCTACAGTAAATTTGCAAAAAATATTTTTTTACTGTCTCAAATTTTAATTGCGCCAGGGATTGCCTTTTCTATAGTAAATTATTCAAAAAATAATTTTTTACTGTCGCAAATTTTAAATCCGAAAGGGATTGCCTTTTCTATAGTAAATTATTCAAAAAATAATTTTTTACTGTGGCAAATTTTAATTGCGCCAGGGATTGCCTTTTCTACAGTAAATTTTGCAAAAACTATTTTTTTACTGTCGCACATTTTAATTGCGCCAGGGATTGCCTTTTCTATAGTAAATTTTGCAAATAATAATTTTTTATTGTCGCAAATTTTAATTGCGCCAGGGATTGCCTTTTCTATAGTAAATTTTTCATAAATTAATATTTTACTGTCGAAAATTTTAATTACGCCTGGGATTGCCTTTCTATAGTAAATTTTTCAAAAATTAATTTTTTACTGTCGCAAATTTTGAATCCGCCAGGGATTGCCTTTTCTATAGTAAATTATTCAAAAAATAATTTTTTACTGTCGCAAATTTTAAATCCGCCAGGGTTTGCCTTTTCTATAGTAAATTATTCAAAAAATAATTTTTTACTGTCGCAAATTTTAAATCCGCCAGGGATTGCCTATTCTATAGTAAATTATTCAAAAAATAATTTTTTACTGTCGCAAATTTTAAATCCGCCAGGGATTGCCTTTTCTACAGTAAATTTTTCAAAAAATAATTTTTTACTGTCGCAAATTTTAATTGCGCCAGGGATTGCCTTTTCTATAGTAAATTATTCAAAAAATAATTTTTTACTGTCGCAAATTTTAAATCCGCCAGGTTTTGCCTTTTCTATAGTAAATTATTCAAAAAATAATTTTTTACTGTCGCAAATTTTAAATCCGCCAGGGATTGCCTATTCTATAGTAAATTATTCAAAAAATAATTTTTTACTGTCGCAAATTTTAAATCCGCCAGGGATTGCCTTTTCTACAGTAAATTTTTCAAAAAATAATTTTTTACTGTCGCAAATTTTAAATCCGCCAGGGATTGCCTTTTCTATAGTAAATTTTTCACAAATTAATTTTCTACTGTCGCAAATTTTAATTACGCCAGGGATTGCCTTTTCTATAGTAAATTTTTCAAAAATTAATGTTTTACTGTCGCAAATTTTAAATCCGCCAGGGATTGCCTTTTCTATAGTAAATTTTTCAAAAATTAATTTTTTACTGTCGAAAATTTTAGTTTCGCCAGGGATTACCTTTTCTATAGTAAATTTTTCAAAAATTAATTTTTTACTGTCGCAAATTTTAATTGCGCCAGGGATTGCCTTTTCTACAGTAAATTTTGCAAAAAATAATTTTTTGCTTTCGCAAATTTTAAATCCGCCAGGGGTTGCCTTTTCTATAGTAAATTATTCAAAAAATAATTTTTTAATGTCGCAAATTTTAATTGCGCCAGGGATTGCCTTTTCTACAGTAAATTTTTCAAAAAATAATTTTTTACTGTCGCAAATTTTAATTGCGCCAGGGATTGCCTTTTCTACAGTAAATTTTGCAAAAAATAATTTTTTACTCTCGCAAGTTTTAATTGCGCCAGGGATTGCCTTTTCTATAGTAAATTTTTCAAAAATTAATTTTTTACTGTCGCAAATTTTAAATCCGCCAGGGATTGCCTTTTCTATAGTAAGTTATTCAAAAAATAATTTTTTACTGTCGCAAATTTTAAATCCGCCAGGGATTGCCTATTCTATAGTAAATTATTCAAAAAATAATTTTTTACTGTCGCAAATTTTAATTGCGCCAGGGATTGCCTTTTCTACAGTAAATTTTTCACAAATTAATTTTCTACTGTCGCAAATTTTAATTACGCCAGGGATTGCCTTTTCTATAGTAAATTTTTCAAAAATTAATGTTTTACTGTCGCAAATTTTAAATCCGCCAGGGTTTGCCTTTTCTATAGTAAATTATTCAAAAAATAATTTTTTACTGTCGCAAATTTTAAATCCGCCAGGGATTGCCTTTTCTATAGTAAATTTTTCACAAATTAATTTTCTACTGTCGCAAATTTTAATTACGCCAGGGATTGCCTTTTCTATAGTAAATTATTCAAAAAATAATTTTTTACTGTCGCAAATTTTAAATCCGCCAGGGTTTGCCTTTTCTATAGTAAATTATTCAAAAAATAATTTTTTACTGTCGCAAATTTTAAATCCGCCAGGGATTGCCTATTCTATAGTAAATTATTCAAAAAATAATTTTTTACTGCCGCAAATTTTAAATCCGCCAGGGATTGCCTTTTCTACAGTAAATTTTTCAAAAAATAATTTTTTACTGTCGCAAATTTTAAATCCGCCAGGGATTGCCTTTTCTATAGTAAATTTTTCACAAATTAATTTTCTACTGTCGCAAATTTTAATTGCGCCAGGGATTGCCTTTTCTACAGTAAATTTTGCAAAAAAAAAATTTTTTTTCGCAAGTTTTAATTGCGCCAGGGATTGCCTTTTCTATAGTAAATTTTTCAAAAATTAATTTTTTACTGTCGCAAATTTTAAATCCGCCAGGGATTGCCTTTTCTATAGTAAATTTTTCACAAATTAATTTTCTACTGTCGCAAATTTTAATTACGCCAGGGATTGCCTTTTCTATAGTAAATTTTTCAAAAATTAATGTTTTACTGTCGCAAATTTTAAATCCGCCAGGGATTGCCTTTTCTATAGCAAATTTTTCAAAAATTAATTTTTTACTGTCGAAAATTTTAGTTTCGCCAGGGATTACCTTTTCTATAGTAAATTTTTCAAAAATTAATTTTTTACTGTCGCAAATTTTAATTGCGCCAGGGATTGCCTTTTCTACAGTAAATTTTGCAAAAAATAATTTTTTGCTTTCGCAAATTTTAAATCCGCCAGGGGTTGCCTTTTCTATAGTAAATTATTCAAAAAATAATTTTTTACTGTCGCAAATTTTAATTGCGCCAGGGATTTCCTTTTCTACAGTAAATTTTTCAAAAAATAATTTTTTACTGTCGCAAATTTTAATTGCGCCAGGGATTGCCTTTTCTACAGTAAATTTTGCAAAAAATAATTTTTTACTCTCGCAAGTTTTAATTGCGCCAGGGATTTTTTACTGTCGAAAATTTTAGTTTCGCCAGGGATTACCTTTCCTATAGTAAATTTTTCAAAAATTAATTTTTTACTGTTGCAAATTTTAATTGCGCCAGGGATTGCCTTTTCTACAGTAAATTTTGCAAAAAATAATTTTTTGCTTTCGCAAATTTTAAATCCGCCAGGGGTTGCCTTTTCTATAGTAAATTATTCAAAAAATAATTTTTTACTGTCGCAAATTTTAATTGCGCCAGGGATTGCCTTTTCTACAGTAAATTTTTCAAAAAATAATTTTTTACTGTCGCAAATTTTAATTGCGCCAGGGATTGCCTTTTCTACAGTAAATTTTGCAAAAAATAATTTTTTACTCTCGCAAGTTTTAATTGCGCCAGGGATTGCCTTTTCTATAGTAAATTTTTCAAAAATTAATTTTTTACTGTCGCAAATTTTAAATCCGCCAGGGATTGTCTTTTCTATAGTAAATTTTTCACAAATTAATTTTCTACTGCCGCAAATTTTAATTTCGCCAGGGATTGCCTTTTCTACAGTAAATTTGCAAAAAATATTTTTTTACTGTCTCAAATTTTAATTGCGCCAGGGTTTGCCTTTTCTATAGTAAATTATTCAAAAAATAATTTTTTACTGTCGCAAATTTTAAATCCGAAAGGGATTGCCTTTTCTATAGTAAATTATTCAAAAAATAATTTTTTACTGTGGCAAATTTTAATTGCGCCAGGGATTGCCTTTTCTACAGTAAATTTTGCAAAAACTAATTTTTTTACTGTCGCAAATTTTAATTGCGCCAGGGATTGCCTTTTCTATAGTAAATTTTGCAAATAATAATTTTTTATTGTCGCAAATTTTAATTGCGCCAGGGATTGCCTTTTCTATAGTAAATTTTTCATAAATTAATATTTTACTGTCGAGAATTTTAATTACGCCGGGGATTGCCTTTTCTATAGTAAATTTTTCAAAAATTAATTTTTTACTGTCGCAAATTTTGAATCCGCCAGGGATTGCCTTTTCTATAGTAAATTATTCAAAAAATAATTTTTTACTGTCGCAAATTTTAATTACGCCAGGGATTGCCTTTTCTACAGTAAATTTTTCACAAATTAATTTTCTACTGTCGCAAATTTTAATTACGCCAGGGATTGCCTTTTCTATAGTAAATTTTTCAAAAATTAATGTTTTACTGTCGCAAATTTTAAATCCGCCAGGGTTTGCCTTTTCTATAGTAAATTATTCAAAAAATAATTTTTTAATGTCGCAAATTTTAAATCCGCCAGGGATTGCCTATTCTATAGTAAATTATTCAAAAAATAATTTTTTACTGTCGCAAATTTTAAATCCGCCAGGGATTGCCTTTTCTACAGTAAATTTTTCAAAAAATAATTTTTTACTGTCGCAAATTTTAAATCCGCCATGGATTGCCTTTTCTATAGCAAATTTTTCAAAAATTAATTTTTTACTGTCGAAAATTTTAGTTTCGCCAGGGATTACCTTTTCTATAGTAAATTTTTCAAAAATTAATTTTTTACTGTCGCAAATTTTAATTGCGCCAGGGATTGCCTTTTCTACAGTAAATTTTGCATAAAATAATTTTTTGCTTTCGCAAATTTTAAATCCGCCAGGGGTTGCCTTTTCTATAGTAAATTATTCAAAAAATAATTTTTTACTGTCGCAAATTTTAATTGCGCCAGGGATTGCCTTTTCTACAGTAAATTTTTCAAAAAATAATTTTTTACTGTCGCAAATTTTAATTGCGCCAGGGATTGCCTTTTCTACAGTAAATTTTGCAAAAAATAATTTTTTACTCTCGCAAGTTTTAATTGCGCCAGGGATTTTTTACTGTCGAAAATTTTAGTTTCGCCAGGGATTACCTTTTCTATAGTAAATTTTTCAAAAATTAATTTTTTACTGTCGCAAATTTTAATTGCGCCAGGGATTGCCTTTTCTACAGTAAATTTTGCAAAAAATAATTTTTTGCTTTCGCAAATTTTAAATCCGCCAGGGGTTGCCTTTTCTATAGTAAATTATTCAAAAAATAATTTTTTACTGTCGCAAATTTTAATTGCGCCAGGGATTGCCTTTTCTACAGTAAATTTTTCAAAAAATAATTTTTTACTGTCGCAAATTTTAATTGCGCCAGGGATTGCCTTTTCTACAGTAAATTTTGCAAAAAATAATTTTTTACTCTCGCAAGTTTTAATTGCGCCAGGGATTGCCTTTTCTATAGTAAATTTTTCAAAAATTAATTTTTTACTGTCGCAAATTTTAAATCCGCCAGGGATTGCCTTTTCTATAGTAAATTTTTCACAAATTAATTTTCTACTGCCGCAAATTTTAATTTCGCCAGGGATTGCCTTTTCTACAGTAAATTTGCAAAAAATATTTTTTTACTGTCTCAAATTTTAATTGCGCCAGGGTTTGCCTTTTCTATAGTAAATTATTCAAAAAATAATTTTTTACTGTCGCAAATTTTAAATCCGAAAGGGATTGCCTTTTCTATAGTAAATTATTCAAAAAATAATTTTTTACTGTGGCAAATTTTAATTGCGCCAGGGATTGCCTTTTCTACAGTAAATTTTGCAAAAACTAATTTTTTACTGTCGCAAATTTTAATTGCGCCAGGGATTGCCTTTTCTATAGTAAATTTTGCAAATAATAATTTTTTATTGTCGCAAATTTTAATTGCGCCAGGGATTGCCTTTTCTATAGTAAATTTTTCATAAATTAATATTTTACTGTCGAAAATTTTAATTACGCCGGGGATTGCCTTTTCTATAGTAAATTTTTCAAAAATTAATTTTTTACTGTCGCAAATTTTGAATCCGCCAGGGATTGCCTTTTCTATAGTAAATTATTCAAAAAATAATTTTTTACTGTCGCAAATTTTAAATCCGCCAGGGTTTGCCTTTTCTATAGTAAATTATTCAAAAAATAATTTTTTACTGTCTCAAATTTTAAATCCGCCAGGGATTGCCTATTCTATAGTAAATTATTCAAAAAATAATTTTTTACTGTCGCAAATTTTAAATCCGCCAGGGATTGCCTTTTCTACAGTAAATTTTTCAAAAAATAATTTTTTACTGTCGCAAATTTTAATTGCGCCAGGGATTGTCTTTTCTATAGTAAATTATTCAAAAAATAATTTTTTACTGTCGCAAATTTTAAATCCGCCAGGGATTGCCTTTTCTATAGTAAATTTTTCAAAAATTAATTTTTTACTGTCGCAAATTTTAAATCCGCCAGGGATTGCCTTTTCTATAGTAACTTTTTCAAAAATAAATTTTTTACTGTCGCAAACTTTAAATCCGCCAGGGATTGCCTTTTCTATAGTAAATTTTTCACAAATTAATTTTCTATTGTCGCAAATTTTAATTACGCCAGGGATTGCCTTTTCTATAGTAAATTTTTCAAAAATTAATTTTTTACTGTCGCAAATTTTAAATCCGCCAGGGATTGCCTTTTCTATAGTAAATTTATCAAAAATTAATCTTTTACTGTCGAAAATTTTAATTACGCCAGGGATTGCCTTTTCTATAGTAAATTTTTCAAAAATTAATTTTTTACTGTCGCAAATTTTAATTGCGCCAGGGATTGCCTTTTCTACAGTAAATTTTGCAAAAAATAATTTTTTACTGTCGCAAATTTTAAATCCGCCAGGGATTGCCTTTTCTATAGTAAATTATTCAAAAAATAATTTTTTACTGTCGAAAATTTTAATTGCGCCAGGGATTGCCTTTTCTACAGTAAATTTTTCAAAAAATAATTTTTTACTGTCGCAAATTTTAATTGCGCCAGGGATTGCCATTTCTATAGTAAATTTTTCAAAAAATAATTTTTTACTGTCGCAAATTTTAATTACGCCAAGGATTGCCTTTTCTATAGTAAATTTTTCAAAAATTAATTTTTTACTGTCGCAAATTTTAAATACGCCAGGGATTGCCTTTTCTATAGTAAATTTTTCACACATTAATTTTCTACTGCCGCGAATTTTAATTGCGCCAGGGATTGCCTTTTCTACAGTAAATAATTCAAAAATTAATTTTTTACTGTCGCAAATTTTAAATCCGCCAGGGATTTCCTTTTCTATAGTAAATTATTCAAAAAATAATTTTTTACTGTCGCAAATTTTAAATCCGCCAGGGATTGCCTTTTCTATAGTAAATTATTCAAAAAATAATTTTCTACTGTCGCAAATTTTAATTGCGCCAGGGATTGCCTTTTCTACAGTAAATTTTTCAAAAAATTATTTTTTACTGTCGAAAATTTTAAATACGCCAGGGATTGCCTTTTCTATAGTAAATTATTCAAAAACTCATTTTTTGCTATCGCAAATTTTAATTACGCCAGGATTGCCTTTTCTATAGTAAATTTTTCAAAAAATAATTTTTTACTGTCGCAAATTTTAAATACGCCAGGGATTGCCTTTTCTATAGTAAATTTTGTAAAAAATAATTTTTTACTGTCGCAAATTTTAATTGCGCCAGGGATTGCCTTTTCTACAGTAAAATTTACAAAAATTAATTTTTTACTGTCGCAAATTTTAATACGCCAGGGATTGCCTTTTCTACAGTAAATTTTTCAAAAATTAATTTTTTACTGTCGCAAATTTTAAATACGCCAGGGATTGCCTTTTCTACAGTAAATTATCCAAAAATTAATTTTTTACTGCCGCAAATTTTAAATCCACCAGAGATTGCCTTTCCTATAGTAAATTACTCAAAAAATAATTTTTTACTGTCGCAAATTTTAATTGCGCCAGCGATTGCCTTTTCTACAGTAAATTTTTCAAAAAATAATTTTTTACTGTCGCAAATTTTAATTGCGCCAGGGATTGCCTTTTCTACAGTAAATTTTGCAAAAAATAATTTTTTTTCGCAAGTTTTAATTGCGCCAGGGATTGCCTTTTCTATAGTAAATTTTTCAAAAATTAATTTTTTACTGTCGCAAATTTTAAATCCGCCAGGGATTGCCTTTTCTATAGTAAATTTTTCACAAATTAATTTTCTACTGTCGCAAATTTTAATTACGCCAGGGATTGCCTTTTCTATAGTAAATTTTTCAAAAATTAATTTTTTACTGTCGCAAATTTTAAATCCGCCAGGGATTGCCTTTTCTACAGTAAATTTTGCAAAAAATAATTTTTTACTGTCGCAAGTTTTAATTGCGCCAGGGATTGCCTTTTCTATAGTAAATTTTTCAAAAATTAATTTTTTACTGTCGCAAATTTTAAATCCGCCAGAGATTGCCTTTTCTATAGTAAATTTTTCACAAATTAATTTTCTACTGCCGCAAATTTTAATTTCGCCAGGGATTGCCTTTTCTATAGTAAATTTTTCAAAAATTAATTTTTTACTGTCGCAAATTGTAAATACGCCAGGGATTGCCTTTTCTTCAGTAAATTATTCAAAAATTAATTTTTTACTGTCGCAAATTTAAATTTTCCCAGAAATTGCCTTTCCTATAGTAAATTATTCAAAAAATAATTTTTTACTGTCGCAAGTTTTAATTGCGCCAGCGATTGCCTTTTCTACAGTAAATTTTTCAAAAAATAATTTTTTAGTGTCGCAAATTTTATTTGCGCCAGGGATTGCCTTTTCTACAGTAAATTTTGCAAAAAATAATTTTTTACTGTCGCAAGTTTTAATTGCGCCAGGGATTCACTTTTCTATAGTAACTTTTTCAAAAATAAATTTTTTACTGTCGCAAATTTTAAATCCGCCAGGGATTGCCTTTTCTATAGTAAATTTTTCACAAATTAATTTTCTACTGTCGCAAATTTTAATTACGCCAGGGATTGCCTTTTCTATAGTAAATTTTTCAAAAATTAATTTTTTACTGTCGCAAATTTTAAATCCGCCAGGGATTGCCTTTTCTATAGTAAATTTATCAAAAATTAATTTTTTACTGTCGAAAATTTTAATTACGCCAGGGATTGCCTTTTCTATAGTAAATTTTTCAAAAATTAATTTTTTACTGTCGCAAATTTTAATTGCGCCAGGGATTGCCTTTTCTACAGTAACTTTTGCAAAAAATAATTTTTTACTGTCGCAAATTTTAAATCCGCCAGGGATTGCCTTTTCTATAGTAAATTATTCAAAAAATAATTTTTTACTGTCGCAAATTTTAATTGCGCCAGGGATTGCCCTTTCTATAGTAAATTTTTCAAAAAATAATTTTTTACTGTCGCAAATTTTAATTGCGCCAGGGATTGCCATTTCTATAGTAAATTTTTCAAAAAATAATTTTTTACTGTCGCAAATTTTAATTACGCCAGGGATTGCCTTTTCTATAGTAAATTTTTCAAAAATTAATTTTTTACTGTCGCAAATTTTAAATCCGCCAGGGATTGCCTTTTCTATAGTAAATTTTTCACATATTAATTTTCTACTGCCGCGAATTTTAATTGCGCCAGGGATTGCCTTTTCTACAGTAAATTATTCAAAAAATAATTTTTTACTGTCGCAAATTTTAATTGCGCCAGGGATTGCCTTTTCTACAGTAAATTTTGCAAAAAATAATTTTTTACTGTCGCAAATTTTAAATCCGCCAGAGATTGCCTTTTCTATAGTAAATTTTTCAAAAATTAATTTTTTACTGTCGCAAATTTTAAATACGCCAGGGATTGCCTTTTCTGTAGTAAATTATTCAAAAAATAATTTTTTACTGTCGCAAATTTTAAATCCGCCAGGGATTGACTTTTCTATAGTAAATTATTCAAAAAATAATTTTTTACTGTCGCAAATTTTAAATCCGCCAGGGATTGCCTTTTCTATAGTAAATTATTCAAAAAATAATTTTCTACTATCGCAAATTTTAATTGCGCCAGGTATTGCCTTTTGTACAGTAAATTTTTCAAAAATAATTTTTTACTGTCGCAAATTTTAAATACGCCAGGGATTGTATTTTCTATAGTAAATTTTTCAAAAATTAATTTTTTACTGTCGCAAATTTTAAATACGCCAGGGATTGCCTCTTCTACAGTAAATTTTTGAAAAAATAATTTTTTACTGTCGCAAATTTTAATTGCGCTAGGGATTGCCTTTTCTATAGTAAATTTTTCAAAAAATAATTGTTTACTGTCGCAAATTTTAATTACGCCAGGGATTGCCTTTTCTATAGTAAATTATTCAAAAACTCATTTTTTACTTTCGCAAATTTTAATTACGCCAGGGATTGCCTTTTCTATAGTAAATTTTTCAAAAAATAATTTTTTACTGTCGCAAATTTTAAATACGCCAGGGATTGCCTTTTCTATAGTAAATTTTGTAAAAAATAATTTTTTACTGTCGCAAATTTTAACTGCGCCAGGTATTGCCTTTTCTATATTAAATTTTTCAAAAAACAATTTTTCACTGTCGCAAATTTTAAATCCGCCAGAGATTGCCTTTCCTATAGTAAATTTTTCAAAAATTAATTGTTTACTGTCGCAAATTTTAATTGCGCCAGGGATTGCCTTTTCTACAGTAAATTTTTCAAAAAATAATTTTTTACTGTCGCAAATTTTAATTGCGCCAGGGATTGCCTTTTCTACAGTAAATTTGCAAAAAATATTTTTTTACTGTCGCAAATTTTAATTGCGCCAGGGATTGCCTTTTCTATAGTAAATTATTCAAAAAATAATTGTTTACTGTCGCAAATTTTAAATCCGCCAGGGATTGCCTTTTCTATAGTAAATTATTCAAAAAATAATTTTTTACTGTCGCAAATTTTAATTGCGCCAGGGATTGCCTTTTCTACAGTAAATTTTGCAGAAACTAATTTTTTACTATCGCAAATTTTAATTGCGCCAGGGATTGCCTTTTCTATAGTAAATTTTGCAAAAAAATTTTTTTTATTGTCGCAAATTTTAATTGCGCCAGGGATTGCCTTTTCTATAGTAAATTTTTCAAAAATTAATTTTTTACTGTCGCAAATTTTAAATCCGCCAGGGATTGCCTTTTCTATAGTAAATTTTTCACATATTAATTTTCTACTGCCGCGAATTTTAATTGCGCCAGGGATTGCCTTTTCTACAGTAAATTATTCAAAAAATAATTTTTTACTGTCGCAAATTTTAATTGCGCCAGGGATTGCCTTTTCTACAGTAAATTTTGCAAAAAATAATTTTTTACTGTCGCAAATTTTAAATCCGCCAGAGATTGCCTTTTCTATAGTAAATTTTTCAAAAATTAATTTTTTACTGTCGCAAATTTTAAATACGCCAGGGATTGCCTTTTCTGTAGTAAATTATTCAAAAAATAATTTTTTACTGTCGCAAATTTTAAATCCGCCAGGGATTGACTTTTCTATAGTAAATTATTCAAAAAATAATTTTTTACTGTCGCAAATTTTAAATCCGCCAGGGATTGCCTTTTCTATAGTAAATTATTCAAAAAATAATTTTCTACTATCGCAAATTTTAATTGCGCCAGGGATTGCCTTTTGTACAGTAAATTTTTCAAAAATAATTTTTTACTGTCGCAAATTTTAAATACGCCAGGGATTGTATTTTCTATAGTAAATTTTTCAAAAATTAATTTTTTACTGCCGCAAATTTTAAATACGCCAGGGATTGCCTCTTCTACAGTAAATTTTTCAAAAAATAATTTTTTACTGTCGCAAATTTTAATTGCGCTAGGGATTGCCTTTTCTATAGTAAATTTTTCAAAAAATAATTGTTTACTGTCGCAAATTTTAATTACGCCAGGGATTGCCTTTTCTATAGTAAATTATTCAAAAACTCATTTTTTACTTTCGCAAATTTTAATTACGCCAGGGATTGCCTTTTCTATAGTAAATTTTTCAAAAAATAATTTTTTACTGTCGCAAATTTTAAATACGCCAGGGATTGCCTTTTCTATAGTAAATTTTGTAAAAAATAATTTTTTACTGTCGCAAATTTTAACTGCGCCAGGTATTGCCTTTTCTATATTAAATTTTTCAAAAAATAATTTTTCACTGTCGCAAATTTTAAATCCGCCAGAGATTGCCTTTCCTATAGTAAATTTTTCAAAAATTAATTGTTTACTGTCGCAAATTTTAATTGCGCCAGGGATTGCCTTTTCTACAGTAAATTTTTCAAAAAATAATTTTTTACTGTCGCAAATTTTAATTGCGCCAGGGATTGCCTTTTCTACAGTAAATTTGCAAAAAATATTTTTTTACTGTCGCAAATTTTAATTGCGCCAGGGATTGCCTTTTCTATAGTAAATTATTCAAAAAATAATTGTTTACTGTCGCAAATTTTAAATCCGCCAGGGATTGCCTTTTCTATAGTAAATTATTCAAAAAATAATTTTTTACTGTCGCAAATTTTAATTGCGCCAGGGATTGCCTTTTCTACAGTAAATTTTGCAGAAACTAATTTTTTACTATCGCAAATTTTAATTGCGCCAGGGATTGCCTTTTCTATAGTAAATTTTGCAAAAAATTTTTTTTTATTGTCGCAAATTTTAATTGCGCCAGGGATTGCCTTTTCTATAGTAAATTTTTCATAAATTAATTTTTTACTGTCGAAAATTTTAATTACGCCAGGGATTGCCTTTTCTATAGTAAATTTTTCAAAAATTAATTTTTTACTGTCGCAAATTTTAAATCCGCCAGGGATTGCCTTTTCTATAGTAAATTATTCAAAAAATAATTTTTTACTGTCGCAAATTTTAAATCCGCCAGGGATTGCCTTTTCTATAGTAAATTATTCAAAAAATAATTTTTTACTGTCGCAAATTTTAAATCCGCCAGGGATTGCCTTTTCTATAGTAAATTATTCAAAAAAAGGATTTTTTACTGTCGCAAATTTTAAATCCGACAGGGATTGCCTTTTCTACAGTAAATTTTTCAAAAAATAATTTTTTACTGTCGCAAACTTTAATTGTGCCAGGGATTGCCTTTTCTATAGTAAATTTTTCAAAAAATAATTTTTTACTGTCGCAAGATTTAATTACGCCAGGGATTGCCTTTTCTATAGTAAATTATTCAAAAACTAATTTTTTACTGTCGCAAATTTTAATTGCGCCAGGGATTGCCTTTTCTACAGTAAATTTTGCAAAAAATAATTTTTTACTGTCGCAAGTATTAATTGCGCCAGGGATTGCCTTTTCTATAGTAAATTTTTCAAAAATTAATTTTTTACTGTCGCAAATTTTAAATCCGCTAGGGATTGCCTTTTATATAGTAAATTTTTCACACATTAATTTTCTACTGCCGCGAATTTTAATTGCGCCAGGGATTGCCTTTTCTACAGTAAATTATTCAAAAAATAATTTTTTACTGTCGCAAATTTTAATTACGCCAAGGATTGCCTTTTCTACAGTAAATTTTGCAAAAAATAATTTTTTACTGTCGCAAATTTTAAATCCGCCAGAGATTGCCTTTTCTATTGTAAATTTTTCAAAAATTAATTTTTTACTGTCGCAAATTTTAAATACGCCAGGGATTGCCTTTTCTGTAGTAAGTTATTCAAAAAATAATTTTTTACTGTCGCAAATTTTAAATCCGCCAGGGATTGACTTTTCTATAGTAAATTATTCAAAAAATAATTTTTTACTGTCGCAAATTTTAAATCCGCCAGGGAGTGCCTTTTCTATAGTAAATTATTCAAAAAATAATTTTCTACTGTCGCAAATTTTAATTGCGCCAGGGATTGCCTTTTGTACAGTAAATTTTTCAAAAAATAATTTTTTTCTGTCGCAAATTTTAAATACGCCAGGGATTGTCTTTTCTATAGTAAATTTTTCAAAAATTAATTTTTTACTGTCCCAAATTTTAAATACGCCAGGGATTGCCTTTTCTACAGTCAATTTTTCAAAAAATAATTTTTTACTGTCGCAAATTTTAATTGCGCCAGGGATTGCCTTTTCTATAGTAAATTTTTCAAAAAATAATTTTTTACTGTCGCAAATTTTAATTACGCCAGGGATTGCCTTTTCTATAGTAAATTATTCAAAAACTCATTTTTTACTATCGCAAATTTTAATTACCCCAGGGATTGCCTTTTCTATAGTAAATTTTTCAAAAAATAATTTTTTACTGTCGCAAATTTTAAATACGCCAGGGATTGCCTTTTCTATAGTAAATTTTTTATTGTCGCAAATTTTAATTGCGCCAGGGATTGCCTTTTCTATAGTAAATTTTTCAAAAAATTATTTTTTACTGTCGCAAATTTTAATTGCGCCAGGGATTGCCTTTTCTACAGTAAATTTTACAGAAATTAATTTTTTACTGTCGCAAATTTTTAATACGCCAGGGATTGCATTTTCTATAGTAAATTTTTCAAAAATTAATTTTTTACTGTCGCAAATTTTAAATACGCCAGGGATTGCCTTTTCTATAGTAAATTATTCAAAAAATAATTTTTTACTGTCGCAAATTTTAAATCCACCAGGGATTGCCTTTTCTATAGTAAATTATTCAAAAAAAGAATTTTTTACTGTCGCAAATTTTAAATCCGCCAGGGATTGCCTTTTCTACAGTAAATTTTTCAAAAAATAATTTTTTACTGTCGCAAATTTTAATTGCGCCTGGAATTGCCTTTTCTATAGTAAATTTTTCAAAAAATAATTTTTTACTGTCGGAAATTTTAATTACGCCAGGGATTGCCTTTTCTATAATAAATTATTCAAAAATTAATTTTTTACTGTCGCTAATTTTAAATCCGACAGGGATTGCCTTTTCTATAGTAAATTTTTCACAAATTAATTTTCTACTGTCGCAAATTTAAAATACGCCAGGGATTGCCTTTCCTACAGTAAATTTTTCAAAAATTAATTTTTTACTGTCGCAAATTTTAAATACGCCAGGGATTGCCTTTTCTTCAGTAAATTATTCAAAAATTAATTTTTTACTGTCGCAAATTTTAAATCCGCCAGAGATTGCCTTTCCTATAGTAAATTATTCAAAAAATAATTTTTTTCTGTCGCAAATTTTAATTGCGCCAGCGATTGCCTTTTCTACAGTAAATTTTTCAAAAAATAATTTTTTACTGTCGCAAATTTTAATTGCGCCAGGGATTGCCTTTTCTACAGAAAATTTTGCAAAAAATAATTTTTTACTGTCGCAAGTTTTAATTGCGCCAGGGATTGCCTTTTCTATAGTAAATTTTTCAAAAATTAATTTTTTACTGTCGCTAATTTTAAATCCGACAGGGATTGCCTTTTCTATAGTAAATTTTTCACAAATTAATTTTCTACTGTCGCAAATTTTAATTACGCCAGGGATTGCCTTTTCTATAGTAAATTTTTCAAAAATTAATTTTTTACTGTCGCAAATTTTAAATCCGCCAGGGATTGCCTTTTCTATAATAAATTTATCAAAAATTAATTTTTTACTGTCGAAAATTTCAATTACGCCAGGGATTGCCTTATCTATAGTAAATTTTTCAAAAATTAATTTTTTACTGTCGCAAATTTTAATAGCGCCAGGGATTGCCTTTTCTATAGTAAATTATTCAAAAAATAATTTTTTACTGTCGCAAATTTTAAATACGCCAGGGATTGCCTTTTCTATAGTAAATTTTGCAAAAAATAATTTTTTACTGTCGCAAATTTTAATTGCGCCAGGATTGCCTTTTCTATAGTAAATTTTTCAAAAATTAATTTTTTACTCTCGCAAATTTTAATTGCGCCAGGGATTGCCTTTTCTACAGTAAATTTTACAAAAATTAATTTTTTACTGTCGCAAATTTTAAATACGCCAGGGATTGCCTTTTCTACAGTAAATTTTTCAAAAATTAATTTTTTACTGTCGCAAATTTTAAATACGCCAGGGATTGCTTTTTCTTCAATAAATTATTCAAAAATTAATTTTTTACTGTCACAAATTTTAAATCCGCCAAGTTTCGCAAGTTTTAATTGCGCCAGGGATTGCCTTTCTATAGTAAATTTTTCAAAAATTAATTTTTTACTGTCGCTAATTTTAAATCCGACAGGGATTGCCTTTTCTATAGTAAATTTTTCACAAATTAATTTTCTACTGTCGCAAATTTTAATTACGCCAGGGATTGCCTTTTCTATAGTAAATTTTTCAAAAATTAATTTTTTACTGTCGCAAATTTTAAATCCGCCAGGTATTGCCTTTTCTATAATAAATTTATCAAAAATTAATTTTTTACTGTCGGAAATTTTAATTACGCCAGGGATTGCCTTTTCTATAGTAAATTTTTCAAAAATTAATTTTTTACTGTCGCAAATTTTAATAGCGCCAGGGATTGCCTTTTCTATAGTAAATTATTCAAAAAATAATTTTTTACTGTCGCAAATTTTAATTGCGCCAGGGATTGCCTTTTCTATAGTAAATTTTTCACAAATTAATTTTTTACTGTCGCAAATTTTAATTACGCCAGGGATTGCCTTTTCTATAGTAAATTTTTCAAAAATTAATTTTTTACTGTCGCAAATTTTAAATCCGCCAGGGATTGCCTTTTCTATAGTAAATTTTTCAAACATTAATTTTTTACTGTCGAAAATTTTAATTACGCCAGGGATTACCTTTTCTATAGTAAATTTTTCAAAAATTAATTTTTTACTGTCGCAAATTTTAATTGCGCCAGGTATTGCCTTTTCTACAGTAAATTTTGCAAAAAATAATTTTTTACTGTCGCAAATTTTAAATCCGCCAGAGATTGCCTTTTCTATAGTAAATTTTTCAAAAATTAATTTTTTACTGTCGCAAATTTTAAATACGCCAGGGATTGCCTTTTCTATAGTAAATTTTGCAAAAAATAATTTTTTACGGTCGCAAATTTTAATTGCGCCATTATTGCCTTTTCTATAGTAAATTTTTCAAAAAATAATTTTTTACTGTCGCAAATTTTAATTGCGCCAGTGATTGCCTTTTCTATAGTAAATTTTTCAAAAATTAATTTTTTACTCTCGCAAATTTTAATTGCGCCAGGGATTGCCTTTTCTACAGTAAATTTTACAAAAATTAATTTTTTACTATCGCAAATTTTAAATACGCCAGGGATTGCCTTTTCTACAGAAAATTTTTCAAAAATTAATTTTTTACTGTCGCAAATTTTAAATACGCCAGGGATTGCCTTTTTTTCAATAAATTATTCAAAAATTAATTTTTTACTGTCACAAATTTTAAATCCGCCAGAGATTGCCTTTCCTATAGTAAATTATTCAAAAAAATAATTTTTTACTGTCGCAAATTTTAATTGCGCCAGCAATTGCCTTTTCTACAGTAAATTTTTCAAAAAATACTTTTTTACTGTCGCAAATTTTAATTGCGCCAGGGATTGCCTTTTCTACAGTAAATTTTGCAAAAAATAATTTTTTACTGTCGCAAGTTTTAATTGCGCCAGGGATTGCCTTTCTATAGTAAATTTTTCAAAAATTAATTTTTTACTGTCGCAAATTTTAAATCCGACAGGGATTGCCTTTTCTATAGTAAATTTTTCACAAATTAATTTTCTACTGTCGCAAATTTTAATTACGCCAGGGATTGCCTTTTCTATAGTAAATTTTTCAAAAATTAATTTTTTACTGTCGCAAATTTTAAATCCGCCAGGTATTGCCTTTTCTATAATAAATGTATCAAAAATTAATTTTTTACTGTCGGAAATTTTAATTACGCCAGGGATTGCCTTTTCTATAGTAAATTTTTCAAAAATTAATTTTTTACTGTCGCAAATTTTAATAGCGCCAGGAATTGCCTTTTCTATAGTAAATTATTCAAAAAATAATTTTTTACTGTCGCAAATTTTAATTGCGCCAGGGATTGCCTTTTCTATAGTAAATTTTTCACAAATTAATTTTTTACTGTCGCAAATTTTAATTACGCCAGGGATTGCCTTTTCTATAGTAAATTTTTCAAAAATTAATTTTTTACTGTCGCAAATTTTAAATCCGCCAGGGATTGCCTTTTCTATATTAAATTTTTCAAACATTAATTTTTTACTGTCGAAAATTTTAATTACGCCAGGGATTACCTTTTCTATAGTAAATTTTTCAAAAATTAATTTTTTACTGTCGCAAATTTTAATTGCGCCAGGGATTGCCTTTTCTACAGTAAATTTTGCAAAAAATAATTTTTTACTGTCGCAAATTTTAAATCCGCCAGAGATTGCCTTTTCTATAATAAATTTTTCAAAAATTAATTTTTTACTGTCGCAAATTTTAAATACGCCAGGGATTGCCTTTTCTGTAGTAAATTATTCAAAACATAATTTTTTACTGTCGCAAATTTTAAATCCGCCAGGGATTGACTTTTCTTCAGTAAATTATTCAAAAATTAATTTTTTACTGTCGCAAATTTTAAATCCGCCAGAGATTGCCTTTCCTATAGTAAATTATTCAAAAAATAATTTTTTACTGTCGCAAATTTTAATTACGCCAGGGATTGCCTTTTCTACAGTAAATTTTACAAAAATTAATTTTTTACTGTCGCAAATTTTAAATACGCCAGGGATTGCCTTTTCTATAGTAAATTTTTCAAACATTAATTTTTTACTGTCGAAAATTTTAATTACACCAGGGATTACCTTTTCTATAGTAAATTTTTCAAAAATTAATTTTTTACTGTCGCAAATTTTAATTGCGCCAGGGATTGCCTTTTCTACAGTAAATTTTGCAAAAAATAATTTTTTACTGTCGCAAATTTTAAATCCGCCAGGGATTGCCTTTGCTATAGTAAATTATTCAAAAAATAATTTTTTAATGTCGCAAATTTTAATTGCGCCAGGGATTGCCTTTTCTACAGTAAATTTTTCAAAAAATAATTTTTTACTGTCGCAAATTTTAATTGCGCCAGGGATTGCCATTTCTATAGTAAATTTTTCAAAAAATAATTTTTTACTGTCGCAAATTTTAATTACGCCAGGGATTGCCTTTTCTATAGTAAATTTTTCAAAAATTAATTTTTTACTGTCGCAAATTTTAAATCCGCCAGGGATTGCCTTTTCTATAGTAAATTTTTCACACATTAATTTTCTACTGCCGCGAATTTTAATTGCGCCAGGGATTACCTTTTCTACAGTAAATTATTCAAAAAATAATTTTTTACTGTCGCAAATTTTAATTGCGCCAGGGATTGCCTTTTCTACAGTAAATTTTGCAAAAAATAATTTTTTACTGTCGCAAATTTTAAATCCGCCAGAGATTGCCTTTTCTATAGTAAATTTTTCAAAAATTAATTTTTTACTGTCGCAAATTTTAAATACGCCAGGGATTGCCTTTTCTGTAGTAAATTATTCAAAAAATAATTTTTTACTGTCGCAAATTTTAAATCCGCCAGGGATTGACTTTTCTATAGTAAATTATTCAAAAAATAATTTTTTACTGTCGCAAATTTTAAATCCGCAAGGGATTGCCTTTTCTATAGTAAATTATTCAAAAATTAATTTTCTACTGTCGCAAATTTTAATTGCACCAGGGATTGCCTTTTGTACAGTAAATTTTTCAGAAAATAATTTTTTACTGTCGCAAATTTTAAATACGCCAGGGATTGTATTTTCTATAGTAAATTTTTCAAAAATTAATTTTTTACTGTCGCAAATTTTAAATACGCCAAGGATTGCCTTTTCTACAGTAAACTTTTCAAAAAATAATTTTTTACTGTCGCAAATTTTAATTGCGCCAGGGATTGCCATTTCTATAGTAAATTTTTCAAAAAATAATTTTTTACTGTCGCAAATTTTAATTACGCCAGGGATTGCCATTTCTATAGTAAATTTTTCAAAAATTAATTTTTTACTGTCGCAAATTTTAAATCCGCCAGGGATTGCCTTTTCTATAGTAAATTTTTCACACATTAATTTTCTACTGCCGCGAATTTTAATTGCGCCAGGGATTACCTTTTCTACAGTAAATTATTCAAAAAATAATTTTTTACTGTCGCAAATTTTAATTGCGCCAGCGATTGCCTTTTCTACAGTAAATTTTGCAAAAAATAATTTTTTACTGTCGCAAATTTTAAATCCGCCAGAGATTGCCTTTTCTATAGTAAATTTTTCAAAAATTAATTTTTTACTGTCGCAAATTTTAAATACGCCAGGGATTGCCTTTTCTGTAGTAAATTATTCAAAAAATAATTTTTTACTGTCGCAAATTTTAAATCCGCCAGGGATTGACTTTTCTATAGTAAATTATTCAAAAAATAATTTTTTACTGTCGCAAATTTTAAATCCGCCAGGGATTGCCTTTTCTATAGTAAATTATTCAAAAATTAATTTTCTACTGTCGCAAATTTTAATTGCACCAGGGATTGCCTTTTGTACAGTAAATTTTTCAGAAAATAATTTTTCACTGTCGCAAATTTTAAATACGCCAGGGATTGTATTTTCTATAGTAAATTTTTCAAAAATTAATTTTTTACTGTCGCAAATTTTAAATACGCCAGGGATTGCCTTTTCTACAGTAAATTTTTCAAAAAATAATTTTTTACTGTCGCAAATTTTAATTGCGCCAGGGATTGCCTCTTCTATAGTAAATTTTTCAAAAAATAATTGTTTACTGTCGCAAATTTTAATTGCGCCAGGGATTGCCTTTTCTACAGTAAATTTTACAAAAATTAATTTTTTACTGTCGCAAATTTTTAGTACGCCAGGGATTGCCTTTTCTACAGTAAATTTGCAAAAAATATTTTTTTACTGTCGCAAATTTTAATTGCGCCAGGGATTGCCTTTTCTATAGTAAATTATTCAAAAAATAATTGTTTACTGTCGCAAATTTTAAATCCGCCAGGGCTTGCCTTTTCTATAGTAAATTATTCAAAAAATAATTTTTTAGTGTCGCAAATTTTAAATTCGCCAGGGATTGCCTTTTCTATAGTAAATTTTTCAAAAAATAATTTTTTACTGTCGCAAATTTTAAATCCGCCAGGGATTGCCTTTTCTATAGTAAATTATTCAAAAAAAGAATTTTTTACTGTCGCAAATTTTAAATCCGCCAGGGGTTGCCTTTTCTACAGTAAATTTTTCAAAAAATAATTTTTTACTGTCGCAAACTTTAATTGTGCCAGGGATTGCCTTTTCTATAGTAAATTTTTCAAAAAATAATTTTTTACTGTCGCAAATTTTAATTACGCCAGGGATTGCCTTTTCTATAGTAAATTATTCAAAAACTAATTGTTTACTGTCGCAAATTTTAATTGCGCCAGGGATTGCCTTTTCTACAGTAAATTTTGCAAAAAATAATTTTTTACTGTCGCAAGTATTAATTGCGCCAGGGATTGCCTTTTCTATAGTAAATTTTTCAAAAATTAATTTTTTACTGTCGCAAATTTTAAATCCGCCAGGGGTTGCCTTTTCTATAGTAAATTTTTCACGCATTAATTTTCTACTGCCGCGAATTTTAATTGCGCCAGGGATTGCCTTTTCTACAGTAAATTATTCAAAAAATAATTTTTTACTGTCGCAAATTTTAATTGCGCCAAGGATTGCCATTTCTACAGTAAATTTTGCAAAAAATAATTTTTTACTGTCGCAAATTTTAAATCCGCCAGAGATTGCCTTTTATATAGTAAATTTTTCAAAAATTAATTTTTTACTGTAGCAAATTTTAAATACGCCAGGGATTGCCTTTTCTGTAGTAAGTTATTCAAAAAATAATTTTTTACTGTCGCAAATTTTAAATCCGCCAGGGATTGACTTTTCTATAGTAAATTATTCAAAAAATAATTTTTAACTGTCGCAAATTTTAAATCCGCCAGGTATTGCCTTTTGTACAGTAAATTTTTCAAAAAATAATTTTTTACTGTCGCAAATTTTAAATACGCCAGGGATTGTCTTTTCTATAGTAAATTTTTCAAAAAATAATTGTTTACTGTCGCAAATTTCAAATCCGCCAGGGATTGCCTTTTCTATAGTAAATTATTCAAAAATTCATTTTTTACTGTCGCAAATTTTAAATCCGCCAGGGATTGCCTTTTCTATAGTAAATTTTTCACAAGTTAATTTTCTACTGCCGCAAATTTTAATTGCGCCAGGAATTGCCTTTTCTACAGTAAATTTGCAAAAAATATTTTTTTACTGTCGCAAATTTTAATTGCGCCAGGGATTGCCTTTTTTATAGTAAATTATTCAAAAAATAATTGTTTACTGTCGCAAATTTCAAATCCGCCAGGGATTGCCTTTTCTATAGTAAATTATTCAAAAAATAATTTTTTACTGTCGCAAATTTTAATTGCGCCAGGGATTGCCTTTTCTACAGTAAATTTTGCAGAAACTAATTTTTTACTATCGCAAATTTTAATTGCGCCACGGATTGCGTTTTCTATAGTAAATTTAGCAAAAAATAATTTTTTATTGCCGCAAATTTTAATTGCGCCAGGGATTGCCTTTTCTATAGTAAATTTTTCAAAAAATAATTTTTATTGTCGCAAATTTTAATTGCGCCAGGGATTGCCTTATCTATAGTAAATTTTTCAAAAATTAATTTTTTATTGTCGCAAATTTTAATTGCGCCAGGGATTGCCTTTTCTACAGTAAATTTAACAAAAATTAATTTTTTACTGTCGCAAATTTTTAATACGCCAGGGATTGCATTTTCTAGAGTAAATTTTTCAAAAATTAATTTTTTACTGTCGCAAATTTTAAATACGCCATGGATTGCCTTTTCTACAGTAAATTATTCAAAAATTAATTTTTTACTGTCGCAAATTTTAAATCCGCCAGGGATTGCCTTTTCTATAGTAAATTATTCAAAAAAAGAATTTTTTACTGTCGCAAATTTTAAATCCGCCAGGGATTGCCTTTTCTACAGTAAATTTTTCAAAAAATAATTTTTTACTGTCGCAAATTTTAATTGCGCCAGGGATTGCCTTTTCTATAGTAAATTTTTCAAAAAATAATTTTTTACTGTCGCAAATTTTAATTACGCCAGGGATTGCCTTTTCTATAATAAATTATTCAAAAACTAATTTTTTACTGTCGCAACTTTTAATTACGCCAGGGATTGCCTTTTCTATAGTAAATTTTTCAAAAAATAATTTTTTACTGTCGCAAATTTTAAATACGCCAGGGCTTGCCTTTTCTATAGTAAATTTTGCAAAAAATAATTTTTTACTGTCGCAAATTTTAATTGCGCCAGGATTGCCTTTTCTATAGTAAATTTTTCAAAAAATAATTTTTTACTGTCCCAAATTTTAATTGCGCCAGGGATTGCCTTTTCTATAGTAAATTTTTCAAAAATTAATTTTTTACTCTCGCAAATTTTAATTGCGCCAGGGATTGCCTTTTCTACAGTAAATTTTACAAAAATGAATTTTTTACTGTCGCAAATTTAAAGTACGCCAGGGATTGCCTTTCCTACAGTAAATTTTTCAAAAATTAATTTTTTACTGTCGCAAATTTTAAATACGCCAGGGATTGCCTTTTCTTCAGTAAATTATTCAAAAATTAGTTTTTTACTGTCGCAAATTTTAAATCCGCCAGAAGTTGCCTTTCCTATAGTAAATTATTCAAAAAATAATTTTTTACTGTCGCAAATTTTAATTGCGCCAGCGATTGCCTTTTCTACAGTAAATTTTTCAAAAAATAATTTTTTACTGTCGCAAATTTTAATTGCGCCAGGGATTGCCTTTTCTACAGTAAATTTTGCAAAAAATAATTTTTTACTGTCGCAAGTTTTAATTGCGCCAGGGATTGCCTTTTCTATAGTAAATTTTTCAAAAATTAATTTTTTACTGTCGCTAATTTTAAATCCGACAGGGATTGCCTTTTCTATAGTAAATTTTTCACAAATTAATTTTCTACTGTCGCAAATTTTAATTACGCCAGGGATTGCCTTTTCTATAGTAAATTTTTCAAAAATTAATTTTTTACTGTCGCAAATTTTAAATCCGCCAGGGATTGCCTTTTCTATAATAAATTTATCAAAAATTAATTTTTTACTGTCGAAAATTTTAATTACGCCAGGGATTGCCTTTTCTATAGTAAATTTTTCAAAAATTAATTTTTTACTGTCGCAAATTTTAATAACGCCAGGGATTGCCTTTTCTATAGTAAATTATTCAAAAAATATTTTTTTTCTGTCGCAAATTTTAATTGCGCCAGGGATTGCCTTTTCTATAGTAAATTTTTCACAAATTAATTTTTTACTGTCGCAAATTTTAATTACGCCAGGGATTGCCTTTCTATAGTAAATTTTTCAAAAAATAATTTTTTACTGTCGCAAATTTTAATTGCGCCAGGGATTGCCTTTTCTATAGTAAATTTTTCAAAAATTAATTTTTTACTGTCGCAAATTTTAATTGCGCCAGGGATTGCCTTTTCTACAGTAAATTTTACAAAAATTAATTTTTTACTGTCGCAAATTTTTAGTACGCCAGGGATTGCATTTTCTACAGTAAATTTTTCAAAAATTAATTTTTTACTGTCGCAAATTTTAAATACGCCAGGGATTGCCTTTTCTACAGTAAATTATTCAAAAATTAATTTTTTACTGTCGCAAATTTTAAATCCGCCAGAGATTGCCTTTCCTATAGTACATTATTCAAAAATTAATTTTTTACTGTCGCAAATTTTAAATACGCCAGGGATTGCCTTTTCTACAGTAAATTTTTCAAAAAATAATTTTTTACTGTCGCAAATTTTAATTTCGCCAGGGATTGCCTTTTCTACAGTAAATTTGCAAAAAATATTTTTTTACTGTCGCAAATTTTAATTGCGCCAGGGATTGCCTTTTCTATAGTAAATTATTCAAAAAATAATTGTTTACTGTCGCAAATTTTAAATCCGCCAGGGATTGCCTTTTCTATAGTAAATTATTCAAAAAATAATTTTTTACTGTCGCAAATTTTAATTGCGCCAGGGATTGCCTTTTCTACAGTAAATTTTGCAGAAACTAATTTTTTACTATCGCAAATTTTAATTGCGCCAGGGATTGCCTTTTCTATAGTAAATTTTGCAAAAAATAATTTTTTATTGTCGCAAATTTTAATTGCGCCAGGGATTGCCTTTTCTATAGTAAATTTTTCATAAATTAATTTTTTACTGTCGAAAATTTTAATTACGCCAGGGATTGCCTTTTCTATAGTAAATTTTTCAAAAATTAATTTTTTACTGTCGCAAATTTTAAATCCGCCAGGGATTGCCTTTTCTATAGTAAATTATTCAAAAAATAATTTTTTACTGTCGCAAATTTTAAATCCGCCAGGGATTGCCTTTTCTATAGTAAATTATTCAAAAAATAATTTTTTACTGTCGCAAATTTTAATTCCGCCAGGGATTGCCTTTTCTATAGTAAATTATTCAAAAAAAGAATTTTTTACTGTCGCAAATTTTAAATCCGCCAGGGATTGCCTTTTCTACAGTAAATTTTTCAAAAAATAATTTTTTACTGTCGCAAACTTTAATTGTGCCAGGGATTGCCTTTTCTATAGTAAATTTTTCAAAAAATAATTTTTTACTGTCGCAAATTTTAATTACGCCAGGGATTGCCTTTCTATAGTAAATTATTCAAAAACTAATTGTTTACTGTCGCAAATTTTAATTGCGCCAGGGATTGCCTTTTCTACAGTAAATTTTGCAAAAAATAATTTTTTACTGTCGCAAGTATTAATTGCGCCAGGGATTGCCTTTTCTATAGTAAATTTTTCAAAAATTAATTTTTTACTGTCGCAAATTTTAAATCCGCCAGGGGTTGCCTTTTCTATAGTAAATTTTTCACGCATTAATTTTCTACTGCCGCGAATTTTAATTGCGCCAGGGATTGCCTTTTCTACAGTAAATTATTCAAAAAATAATTTTTTACTGTCGCAAATTTTAATTGCGCCAAGGATTGCCTTTTCTACAGTAAATTTTGCAAAAAATAATTTTTTACTGTCGCAAATTTTAAATCCGCCAGAGATTGCCTTTTATATAGTAAATTTTTCAAAAATTAATTTTTTACTGTCGCAAATTTTAAATACGCCAGGGATTGCCTTTTCTGTAGTAAGTTATTCAAAAAATAATTTTTTACTGTCGCAAATTTTAAATCCGCCAGGGATTGACTTTTCTATAGTAAATTATTCAAAAAATAATTTTTAACTGTCGCAAATTTTAAATCCGCCAGGGATTGCCTTTTCTATAGTAAATTATTCAAAAAATAATTTTCTGCTGTCGCAAATTTTAATTGCGCCAGGGATTGCCTTTTGTACAGTAAATTTTTCAAAAAATAATTTTTTACTGTCGCAAATTTTAAATACGCCAGGGATTGTCTTTTCTATAGTAAATTTTTCATAAATTATTTTTTTACTGTCGCAAATTTTAAATACGCCAGGGATTGCCTTTTCTACAGTAAATTTTTCAAAAAATAATTTTTTACTGTCGCAAATTTTAATTGCGCCAGGGATTGCCTTTTCTATAGTAAATTTTTCAAAAAATAATTTTTTACTGTCGCAAATTTTAATTACGCCAGGGATTGCCTTTTCTATAGTAAATTATTCAAAAACTCATTTTTTACTATCGCAAATTTTAATTACCCCAGGGATTGCCTTTTCTATAGTAAATTTTTCAAAAAATAATTTTTTACTGTCGCAAATTTTAAATACGCCTGGGATTGCCTTTTCTATAGTAAATTTTTCAAAAAATAATTTTTTATTGTCGCAAATTTTAATTGCGCCAGGGATTGCTTTATCTATAGTAAATTTTTCAAAAATTAATTTTTTATTGTCGCAAATTTTAATTGCGCCAGGGATTGCCTTTTCTACAGTAAATTTTACAAAAATTAATTTTTTACTGTCGCAAATTTTTAATACGCCAGGGATTGCATTTTCTAAAGTAAATTTTTCAAAAATTAATTTTTTACTGTCGCAAATTTTAAATACGCCATGGATTGCCTTTTCTACAGTAAATTATTCAAAAATTAATTTTTTACTTTCGCAAATTTTAAATCCGCCAGAGATTGCCTATCCTATAGTAAATTATTCAAAAATTAATTTTTTACTGTCGCAAATTTTAAATCCGCCAGGGATTGCCTTTCCTATAGTAAATTTTTCACAAGTTAATTTTCTACTGCCGCAAATTTTAATTGCGCCAGGAATTGCCTTTTCTACAGTAAATTTGCAAAAAATATTTTTTTTCTGTCGCAAATTTTAATTGCGCCAGGGATTGCCTTTTCTATAGTAAATTATTCAAAAAATAATTGTTTACTGTCGCAAATTTCAAATCCGCCAGGAATTGCCTTTTCTATAGTAAATTATTCAAAAAATAATTTTTTACTGTCGCAAATTTTAATTGCGCCAGGGATTGCCTTTTCTACAGTAAATTTTGCAGAAACTAATTTTTTACTATCGCAAATTTTAATTGCGCCACGGATTGCATTTTCTATAGTAAATTTAGCAAACAATAATTTTTTATTGCCGCAAATTTTAATTGCGCCAGGGATTGCCTTTTCTATAGTAAATTTTTCATAAATTAATTTTTTACTGTCGAAAATTTTAATTACGCCAGGGATTGCCTTTTCTATAGTAAATTTTTCAAAAATTAATTTTTTACTGTCGCAAATTTTAAATCCGCCAGGGATTGCCTTTTCTATAGTATATTATTCAAAAAATAATTTTTTACTGTCGCAAATTTTAAATCCGCCAGGGATTGCCTTTTCTATAGTAAATTATTCAAAAAATAATTTTTTACTGTCGCAAATTTTAAATCCGCCAGGGATTGCCTTTTCTATAGTAAATTATTCAAAAAAAGAATTTTTTACTGTCGCAAATTTTAAATCCGCCAGGGATTGCCTTTTCTACAGTAAATTTTTCAAAAAATAATTTTTTACTGTCGCAAATTTTAATTGCGCCAGGGATTGCCTTTTCTATAGTAAATTTTTCAAAAAATAATTTTTTACTGTCGCAAATTTTAATTACGCCAGGGATTGCCTTTTCTATAATAAATTATTCAAAAACTAATTTTTTACTGTCGCAACTTTTAATTACGCCAGGGATTGCCTTTTCTATAGTAAATTTTTCAAAAAATAATTTTTTACTGTCGCAAATTTTAAATACGCCAGGGATTGCCTTTTCTATAGTAAATTTTGCAAAAAATAATTTTTTACTGTCGCAAATTTTAATTGCGCCAGGATTGCCTTTTCTATAGTAAATTTTTCAAAAAAATAATTTTTTTCTGTCCCAAATTTTAATTGCGCCAGGGATTGCCTTTTCTATAGTAAATTTTTTCAAAAATTAATTTTTTACTCTCGCAAATTTTAATTGCGCCAGGGATTGCCTTTTCTACAGTAAATTTTACAAAAATGAATTTTTTTACTGTCGCAAATTTAAAGTACGCCAGGGATTGCCTTTCCTACAGTAAATTTTTCAAAAATTAATTTTTTACTGTCGCAAATTTTAAATACGCCAGGGATTGCCTTTTCTTCAGTAAATTTTACAAAAAATAATTTTTACTGTCGCAAATTTTAATTGCGCCAGGGATTGCCTTTTCTACAGTATTATTCAAAAAATAATTTTTTATTGTCGCAAATTTTAATTGCGCCAGCGACTGCCTTTTCTACAGTAAATTTTTCAAAAAATAATTTTTTACTGTCGCAAATTTTAATTGCGCCAGGGATTGCCTTTTCTACAGTAAATTTTGCAAAAAATAATTTTTTACTGTCGCAAGATTTAATTGCGCCAGGGATGGCCTTTTCTATAGAAAATTTTTCAAAAATTAATTTTTTACTGTCGCTAATTTTAAATCCGACAGGGATTGCCTTTTCTATAGTAAATTTTTCACAAATTAATTTTCTACTGTCGCAAATTTTAATTACGCCAGGGATTGCCTTTTCTATAGTAAATTTTTCAAAAATTAATTTTTTACTGTCGCAAATTTTAAATCCGCCAGGGATTGCCTTTTCTATAATAAATTTTTCAAAAATTAATTTTTTACTGTCGAAAATTTTAATTACGCCAGGGATTGCCTTTTCTATAGTAAATTTTTCAAAAATTATTTTTTTACTGTCGCAAATTTTAATAGCGCCAGGGATTGCCTTTTCTATAGTAAATTATTCAAAAAATAAATTTTTACTGTCGCAAATTTTAATTGCGCCAGGGATTGCCTTTTCTATAGTAAATTTTTCACAAATTAATTTTTTACTGTCGCAAATTTTAATTACGCCAGGGATTGCCTTTCTATAGTAAATTTTTCAAAAATTAATTTTTTACTGTCGCAAATTTTAAATCCGCCAGGGATTGCCTTTTCTATAGTAAATTTTTCAAACATTAATTTTTTACTGTCGAAAATTTTAATTACGCCAGGGATTACCTTTTCTATAGAAAATTCTTCAAAAATTAATTTTTTACTGTCGCAAATTTTAATTGAGCCAGGGATTGCCTTTTCTGCAGTAAATTTTTGCAAAAAATAATTTTTTACTGTCGCAAATTTTAAATCCGCCAGGGATTGCCTTTTCGATAGTAAATTATTCAAAAAATAATTTTTTACTGTCGCAAATTTTAATTGCGCCAGGGATTGCCTTTTCTACAGTAAATTTTTCAAAAAATAATTTTTTACTGCCGCAAATTTTAATTGCGCCAGGGATTGCCTTTTCTACAGTAAATTTTGCAAAAAATAATTTTTTACTGTCGCAAGTTTTAATGGCGCCAGGGATTGCCCTTTCTATAGTAAATTTTTCAAAAATTAATTTTTTACTGTCGCAAATTTTAAATCCTCGAGGGATTGCCTTTTCTATAGTAAATTTTTCACAAATTAATTTTCTACTGCCGCAAATTTTAATTGCGCCAGGAATTGCCTTTTCTACAGTAAATTTGCAAAAAATATTTTTTTACTTTCGCAAATTTTAATTGCGCCAGGGATTGCCTTTTCTATAGTAAATTATTCAAAAAAGAATTTTTTACTGTCGCAAATTTTAAATCCGCCAGGGATTGCCTTTTCTATAGTAAATTATTCAAAAAATAATTTTTTACTGTCGCAAATTTTAATTGCGCCAGGGATTGCCTTTTCTACAGTAAATTTTGCAGAAACTAATTTTTTACTGTCGCAAATTTTAATTGCGCCAGGGATTGCCTTTTCTACAGTAAATTTTGCAAAAAATAATTTTTTATTGTCGCAAATTTTAATTGCGCCAGGGATTGCCTTTTCTATAGTAAATTTTTCATAAATTAATTTTTTACTGTCGAAAATTTTAATTACGCCAGGGATTGCCTTTTCTATAGTAAATTTTTCAAAAATTAATTTTTTACTGTCGCAAATTTTAAATCCGCCAGGGATTGCCTTTTCTATAGTAAATTATTCAAAAAATAATTTTTTACTGTCGCAAATTTTAAATCCGCCAGGGATTGCCTTTTCTATAGTAAATTATTCAAAAAATAATTTTTTACTGTCGCAAATTTTAAATCCGCCAGGGATTGCCTTTTCTATAGTAAATTATTCAAAAAAAGAATTTTTTACTGTCGCAAATTTTAATTGCGCCAGGGATTGCCTTTTCTACAGTAAATTTTGCAAAAAATAATTTTTTACTGTCGCAAGTTTTAATTGCGCCAGGGATTGCCTTTTCTATAGTAAATTTTTCAAAAATTAATTTTTTACTGTCGCTAATTTTAAATCCGACAGGGGATGCCTTTTCTATAGTAAATTTTTCACAAATTAATTTTCTACTGTTGCAAATTTTAATTACGCCAGGGATTGCCTTTTCTATAGTAAATTTTTCAAAAATTAATTTTTTACTGTCGCAAATTTTAAATCCGCCAGGGATTGCCTTTTCTATAATAAATTTATCAAAAATTAATTTTTTACTGTCGAAAATTTTAATTACGCCAGGGATTGCCTTTTCTATAGTAAATTTTTCAAAAATTAATTTTTTACTGTCGCAAATCATAATAGCGCCAGGGATTGCCTTTCTATAGTAAATTATTCAAAAAATAATTTTTTACTGTCGCAAATTTTAATTGCGCCAGGGATTGCCTTTTCTATAGTAAATTTTTCACAAATTAAATTTTTACTGTCGCAAATTTTAATTACGCCAGGGATTGCCTTTCTATAGTAAATTTTTCAAAAATTAATTTTTTACTGTCGCAAATTTTAAATCCGCCAGGGATTGCCTTTTCTACAGTAAATTTTACAAAAATGAATTTTTTACTGTCGCAAATTTAAAGTACGCCAGGGATTGCCTTTCCTACAGTAAATTTTTCAAAAATTAATTTTTTACTGTCGCAAATTTTAAATACGCCAGGGATTGCCTTTTCTTCAGTAAATTATTCAAAAATTAATTTTTTCTGTCGCAAATTTTAAATCCGCCAGAAGTTGCCTTTCCTATAGTAAATTATTCAAAAAATAATTTTTTATTGTCGCAAATTTTAATTGCGCCAGCGACTGCCTTTTCTACAGTAAATTTTTCAAAAAATAATTTTTTACTGTCGCAAATTTTAATTGCGCCAGGGATTGCCTTTTCTACAGTAAATTTTGCAAAAAATAATTTTTTACTGTCGCAAGATTTAATTGCGCCAGGGATGGCCTTTTCTATAGTAAATTTTTCAAAAATTAATTTTTTACTGTCGCTAATTTTAAATCCGACAGGGATTGCCTTTTCTATAGTAAATTTTTCACAAATTAATTTTCTACTGTCGCAAATTTTAATTACGCCAGGGATTGCCTTTTCTATAGTAAATTTTTCAAAAATTAATTTTTTACTGTCGCAAATTTTAAATCCGCCAGGGATTGCCTTTTCTATAATAAATTTTTCAAAAATTAATTTTTTACTGTCGAAAATTTTAATTACGCCAGGGATTGCCTTTTCTATAGTAAATTTTTCAAAAATTATTTTTTTACTGTCGCAAATTTTAATAGCGCCAGGGATTGCCTTTTCTATAGTAAATTATTCAAAAAATAATTTTTTACTGTCGCAAATTTTAATTGCGCCAGGGATTGCCTTTTCTATAGTAAATTTTTCACAAATTAATTTTTTACTGTCGCAAATTTTAATTACGCCAGGGATTGCCTTTCTATAGTAAATTTTTCAAAAATTAATTTTTTACTGTCGCAAATTTTAAATCCGCCAGGGATTGCCTTTTCTATAGTAAATTTTTCAAACATTAATTTTTTACTGTCGAAAATTTTAATTACGCCAGGGATTACCTTTTCTATAGAAAATTCTTCAAAAATTAATTTTTTACTGTCGCAAATTTTAATTGCGCCAGGGATTGCCTTTTCTGCAGTAAATTTTTGCAAAAAATAATTTTTTACTGTCGCAAATTTTAAATCCGCCAGGGATTGCCTTTTCTATAGTAAATTATTCAAAAAATAATTTTTTACTGTCGCAAATTTTAATTGCGCCAGGGATTGCCTTTTCTACAGTAAATTTTTCAAAAAATAATTTTTTACTGCCGCAAATTTTAATTGCGCCAGGGATTGCCTTTTCTACAGTAAATTTTGCAAAAAATAATTTTTTACTGTCGCAAGTTTTAATGGCGCCAGGGATTGCCTTTTCTATAGTAAATTTTTCAAAAATTAATTTTTTACTGTCGCAAATTTTAAATCCTCGAGGGATTGCCTTTTCTATAGTAAATTTTTCACAAATTAATTTTCTACTGCCGCAAATTTTAATTGCGCCAGGAATTGCCTTTTCTACAGTAAATTTGCAAAAAATATTTTTTTACTTTCGCAAATTTTAATTGCGCCAGGGATTGCCTTTTCTATAGTAAATTATTCAAAAAAGAATTTTTTACTGTCGCAAATTTTAAATCCGCCAGGGATTGCCTTTTCTATAGTAAATTATTCAAAAAATAATTTTTTACTGTCGCAAATTTTAATTGCGCCAGGGATTGCCTTTTCTACAGTAAATTTTGCAGAAACTAAATTTTTACTGTCGCAAATTTTAATTGCGCCAGGGATTGCCTTTTCTACAGTAAATTTTGCAAAAAATAATTTTTTATTGTCACAAATTTTAATTGCGCCAGGGATTGCCTTTTCTATAGTAAATTTTTCATAAATTAATTTTTTACTGTCGAAAATTTTAATTACGCCAGGGATTGCCTTTTCTATAGTAAATTTTTCAAAAATTAATTTTTTACTGTCGCAAATTTTAAATCCGCCAGGGATTGCCTTTTCTATAGTAAATTATTCAAAAAATAATTTTTTACTGTCGCAAATTTTAAATCCGCCAGGGATTGCCTTTTCTATAGTAAATTATTCAAAAAATAATTTTTTACTGTCGCAAATTTTAAATCCGCCAGGGATTGCCTTTTCTATAGTAAATTATTCAAAAAATAATTTTTTACTGTCGCAAATTTTAATTGCGCCAGGGATTGCCTTTTCTACAGTAAATTTTTCAAAAAATAATTTTTTACTGCCGCAAATTTTAATTGCGCCAGGGATTGCCTTTTCTACAGTAAATTTTGCAAAAAATAATTTTTTACTGTCGCAAGTTTTAATGGCGCCAGGGATTGCCTTTTCTATAGTAAATTTTTCAAAAATTAATTTTTTACTGTCGCAAATTTTAAATCCTCGAGGGATTGCCTTTTCTATAGTAAATTTTTCACAAATTAATTTTCTACTGCCGCAAATTTTAATTGCGCCAGGAATTGCCTTTTCTACAGTAAATTTGCAAAAAATATTTTTTTACTTTCGCAAATTTTAATAGCGCCAGGGATTGCCTTTTCTATAGTAAATTATTCAAAAAATAATTTTTTACTGTCGCAAATTTTAATTGCGCCAGGGATTGCCTTTTCTATAGTAAATTTTTCACAAATTAATTTTTTACTGTCGCAAATTTTAATTACGCCAGGGATTGCCTTTCTATAGTAAATTTTTCAAAAATTAATTTTTTACTGTCGCAAATTTTAAATCCGCCAGGGATTGCCTTTTCTATAGTAAATTTTTCAAACATTAATTTTTTACTGTCGAAAATTTTAATTACGCCAGGGATTACCTTTTCTATAGAAAATTCTTCAAAAATTAATTTTTTACTGTCGCAAATTTTAATTGCGCCAGGGATTGCCTTTTCTGCAGTAAATTTTTGCAAAAAATAATTTTTTACTGTCGCAAATTTTAAATCCGCCAGGGATTGCCTTTTCTATAGTAAATTATTCAAAAAATAATTTTTTACTGTCGCAAATTTTAATTGCGCCAGGGATTGCCTTTTCTACAGTAAATTTTTCAAAAAATAATTTTTTACTGCCGCAAATTTTAATTGCGCCAGGGATTGCCTTTTCTACAGTAAATTTTGCAAAAAATAATTTTTTACTGTCGCAAGTTTTAATGGCGCCAGGGATTGCCTTTTCTATAGTAAATTTTTCAAAAATTAATTTTTTACTGTCGCAAATTTTAAATCCTCGAGGGATTGCCTTTTCTATAGTAAATTTTTCACAAATTAATTTTCTACTGCCGCAAATTTTAATTGCGCCAGGAATTGCCTTTTCTACAGTAAATTTGCAAAAAATATTTTTTTACTTTCGCAAATTTTAATTGCGCCAGGGATTGCCTTTTCTATAGTAAATTATTCAAAAAAGAATTTTTTACTGTCGCAAATTTTAAATCCGCCAGGGATTGCCTTTTCTATAGTAAATTATTCAAAAAATAATTTTTTACTGTCGCAAATTTTAATTGCGCCAGGGATTGCCTTTTCTACAGTAAATTTTGCAGAAACTAAATTTTTACTGTCGCAAATTTTAATTGCGCCAGGGATTGCCTTTTCTACAGTAAATTTTGCAAAAAATAATTTTTTATTGTCACAAATTTTAATTGCGCCAGGGATTGCCTTTTCTATAGTAAATTTTTCATAAATTAATTTTTTACTGTCGAAAATTTTAATTACGCCAGGGATTGCCTTTTCTATAGTAAATTTTTCAAAAATTAATTTTTTACTGTCGCAAATTTTAAATCCGCCAGGGATTGCCTTTTCTATAGTAAATTATTCAAAAAATAATTTTTTACTGTCGCAAATTTTAAATCCGCCAGGGATTGCCTTTTCTATAGTAAATTATTCAAAAAATAATTTTTTACTGTCGCAAATTTTAAATCCGCCAGGGATTGCCTTTTCTATAGTAAATTATTCAAAAAAAGAATTTTTTACTGTCGCAAATTTTAATTGCGCCAGGGATTGCCTTTTCTACAGTAAATTTTGCAAAAAATAATTTTTTACTGTCGCAAGTTTTAATTGCGCCAGGGATTGCCTTTTCTATAGTAAATTTTTCAAAAATTAATTTTTTACTGTCGCTAATTTTAAATCCGACAGGGATTGCCTTTTCTATAGTAAATTTTTCACAAATTAATTTTCTACTGTTGCAAATTTTAATTACGCCAGGGATTGCCTTTTCTATAGTAAATTTTTCAAAAATTAATTTTTTACTGTCGCAAATTTTAAATCCGCCAGGGATTGCCTTTTCTATAATAAATTTATCAAAAATTAATTTTTTACTGTCGAAAATTTTAATTACGCCAGGGATTGCCTTTTCTATAGTAAATTTTTCAAAAATTAATTTTTTACTGTCGCAAATCTTAATAGCGCCAGGGATTGCCTTTCTATAGTAAATTATTCAAAAAATAATTTTTTACTGTCGCAAATTTTAATTGCGCCAGGGATTGCCTTTTCTATAGTAAATTTTTCACAAATTAAATTTTTACTGTCGCAAATTTTAATTACGCCAGGGATTGCCTTTCTATAGTAAATTTTTCAAAAATTAATTTTTTACTGTCGCAAATTTTAAATCCGCCAGGGATTGCATTTTCTATAGTAAATTTTTCAAACATTAATTTTTTACTGTCGAAAATTTTAATTACGCCTGGGATTACCTTTTCTATAGTAAATTTTTCAAAAATTAATTTTTTACTGTCGCAAATTTTAATTGCGCCAGGGATTGCCTTTTCTACAGTAAATTTTGCAAAAAATAATTTTTTACTGTCGCAAATTTTAAATCCGCCAGGGATTGCCTTTTCTATAGTAAATTATTCAAAAAATAATTTTTTACTGTCGCAAATTTTAATTGCGCCAGGGATTGCCTTTTCTACAGTAAATTTTTCAAAAAAATAATTTTTTACTGCCGCAAATTTTAATTGCGCCAGGGATTGCCTTTTCTACAGTAAATTTTGCAAAAAATTATTTTTTACTGTCGCAAGTTTTAATGGCGCCAGGGATTGCCTTTTCTATAGTAAATTTTTCAAAAATTAATTTTTTACTGTCGCAAATTTTAAATCCTCCAGGGATTGCCTTTTCAATAGTAAATTTTTCACAAATTAATTTTCTACTGCCGCAAATTTTAATTGCGCCAGGAATTGCCTTTTCTACAGTAAATTTGCAAAAAATATTTTTTTACTTTCGCAAATTTTAATTGCGCCAGGGATTGCCTTTTCTATAGTAAATTATTCAAAAAAGAATTTTTTACTGTCGCAAATTTTAAATCCGCCAGGGATTGCCTTTTCTATAGTAAATTATTCAAAAAATAATTTTTTACTGTCGCAAATTTTAATTGCGCCAGGGATTGCCTTTTCTACAGTAAATTTTGCAGAAACTAATTTTTTACTGTCGCAAATTTTAATTGCGCCAGGGATTGCCTTTTCTACAGTAAATTTTGCAAAAAATAATTTTTTATTGTCGCAAATTTTAATTGCGCCAGGTATTGCCTTTTCTATAGTAAATTTTTCATAAATTAATTTTTTACTGTCGAAAATTTTAATTACGCCAGGGATTGCCTTTTCTATAGTAAATTTTTCAAAAATTAATTTTTTACTGTCGCAAATTTTAAATCCGCCAGGGATTGCCTTTTCTATAGTAAATTATTCAAAAAATAATTTTTTACTGTCGCAAATTTTAAATCCGCCAGGGAATGCCTTTTCTATAGTAAATTATTCAAAAAATAATTTTTTACGCTCGCAAATTTTAATTGCGCCAGGGATTGCCTTTTCTATAGTAAATTTTTCAAAAATTAATTTTTTACGCTCGCAAATTTTAATTGCGCCAGGGATTGCCTTTTCTACAGTAAATTTTACAAAAATTAATTTTTTACTGTCGCAAATTTTAAATACGCCAGGGATTGCCTTTTCTACAGTAAATTTTTCAAAAATTAATTTTTTACTGTCGCAAATTTTAAAGGGATTGCCTTTTCTTCAGTAAATTATTCAAAAATTAATTTTTTACTGCACAAATTTTAAATCCGCCAGAGATTGCCTTTCCTATAGTAAATTATTTAAAAAATAATTTTTACTGTCGCAAATTTTAATTGCGCCAGCGATTGCCTTTTCTACAGTAAATTTTTCAAAAATTAATTTTTTACGCTCGCAAATTTTAATTGCGCCAGGGATTGCCTTTTCTACAGTAAATTTTACAAAAATTAATTTTTTACTGTCGCAAATTTTAAATACGACAGGGATTGCCTTTTCTACAGTAAATTTTTCAAAATTAATTTTTACTGTCGCAAATTTTAAAGGGATTGCCTTTTCTATAGTAAATTTTTCAAAAATAATTTTTTTACTGTCGCAAATTTTAATTGCGCCAGGGATTGCTTTTCTATAGTAAATTTTTCAAAAATTAATTTTTTACGCTCGCAAATTTAATTGCGCCAGGGATTGCCTTTTCTACAGTAAATTTTACAAAAATTAATTTTTTACTGTCGCAAATTTTAAATACGCCAGGGATTGCCTTTTCTACAGTAAATTTTTCAAAAATTAATTTTTTACTGTCGCAAATTTTAAAGGGTTTGCCTTTTCTTCAGTAAATTATTCAAAAATTAATTTTTTACTGTCACAAATTTTAAATCCGCCAGAGATTGCCTTTCCTATAGTAAATTATTTAAAAAATAATTTTTTACTGTCGCAAATTTTAATTGCGCCAGCGATTGCCTTTTCTACAGTAAATTTTTCAAAAAATACTTTTTACTGTCGCAAATTTTAATTGCGCCAGGGATTGCCTTTTCTACAGTAAATTTTGCAAAAAATAATTTTTTACTGTCGCAAGTTTTAATTGCGCCATGGATTGCCTTTTCTATAGTAAATTTTTCAAAAATTAATTTTTTACTGTCGCTAATTTTAAATCCGACAGGGATTGCCTTTTCTATAGTAAATTTTTCACAAATTAATTTTCTACTGTCGCAAATTTTAATTACGCCAGGGATTGCCTTTTCTATAGTAAATTTTTCAAAAATTAATTTTTTACTGTCGCAAATTTTAAATCCGCCAGGTATTGCCTTTTCTATAATAAATTTATCAAAAATTAATTTTTTACTGTCGCAAATTTTAATTACGCTAGGGATTGCCTTTTCTACAGTAAATTTTACAAAAATTTATTTTTTTCTGTCGCAAATTTTAAATACGCCAGGAATTGCCTTTTCTACAGTAAATTTTTCAAAAATTAATTTTTTACTGTCGCAAATTTTAAATACGCCAGAGATTGCCTTTTCTTCAGTAAATTATTCAAAAATTAATTTTTTACTGTCGCAAATTTTAAATCCGCCAGAGATTGCCTTTCCTATAGTAAATTTTTCAAAAATTAATTTTTTACTGTCGCAAATTTTAAATCCCCCAGGGATTGCCTTTTCTATAGTAAATTTTTCAAACATTAATTTTTTACTGTCGAAAATTTTAATTATGCCAGGGATTACCTTTTCTATAGTAAATTTTTCAAAAATTAATTTTTTAATGTCGCAAATTTAATTGCGCCAGGGATTGCCTTTTCTACAGTAAATTTTGCAAAAAATAATTTTTTACTGTCGCAAATTTTAAATCCGCCAGAGATTGCCTTTTCTATAGTAAATTTTTCAAAAATTAATTTTTTACTGTCGCAAATTTTAAATACGCCAGGGATTGCCTTTTCTGTAGTAAATTATTCAAAAAATAATTTTTTACTGTCGCAAATTTTAAATCCGCCAGGGATTGACTTTTCTATAGTAAATTTTTCAAAAAATAATTTTTTACTGTCGCAACTTTTAATTACGCCAGGGATTGCCTTTTCTATAGTAAATTATTCAAAAACTAATTTTTTACTGTCGCAAATTTTAATTACGCCAGGGATTGCCTTTTCTACAGTAAATTTTACAAAAATTTATTTTTTCTGTCGCAAATTTTAAATACGCCAGGAATTGCCTTTTCTACAGTAAATTTTTCAAAAATTAATTTTTTACTGTCGCAAATTTTAAATCCGCCAGGGATTGACTTTTCTATAGTAAATTTTTCAAAAAATAATTTTTTACTGTCGCAACTTTTAATTACGCCAGGGATTGCCTTTTCTACAGTAAATTTTACAAAAATTAATTTTTTACTGTCGCAAATTTTAAATACGCCAGGGATTGCCTTTTCTATAGTAAATTTTTCAAACATTAATTTTTTACTGTCGAAAATTGTAATTACGCCAGGGATTACCTTTTCTATAGTAAATTTTTCAAAAATTAGTTTTTTACTGTCGCAAATTTTAATTGCGCCAGGGATTGCCTTTTCTACAGTAAATTTTGCAAAAAATAATTTTTTACTGTCGCAAATTTTAAATCCGCCAGAGATTGCCTTTTCTATAGTAAATTTTTCAAAAATTAATTTTTTACTGTCGCAAATTTTAAATACGCCAGGGATTGCCTTTTCTGTTGTAAATTATTCAAAAAATAATTTTTAACTGTCGCAAATTTTAAATCCGCCAGGGATTGACTTTTCTATAGTAAATTTTTCAAAAAATAATTTTTTACTGTCGCAACTTTTAACTACGCCAGGGATTGCCTTTTCTATAGTAAATTATTCAAAAACTAATTTTTTACTGTCGCAAATTTTAATTATGCCAGGGATTGCCTTTTCTACAGTAAATTTTACAAAAATTAATTTTTTACTGTCGCAAATTTTAAATACGCCAGGGATTGCCTTATCTACAGTAAATTTTTCAAAAATTAATTTTTTTACTGTCGCAAATTTTAATACGCCAGGGATTGCCTTTTCTTCAGTAAATTATTCAAAAATTAATTTTTTACTGTCGCAAATTTTAAATCCGCCAGAGATTGCCTTTCCTATAGTAAATTATTCAAAAAATAACTTTTACTGTCGCAAATTTTAATTGCGTCAGCGATTGCCTTTTCTACAGTAAATTTTTCAAAAAATAATTTTTTAGTGTCGCAAATTTTATTTGCGCCAGGGATTGCCTTTTCTACAGTAAATTTTGCAAAAAAATAATTTTTTACTGTCGCAAATTTTAATTGCGCCAGGGATTGCCTTTTCTATAGTAAATTTTTCAAAAATTAATTTTTTACTGTCGTTAATTTTAAATCCGACAGGGATTGCCTTTTCTATAGTAAATTTTTCACAAATTAATTTTCTACTGTCGCAAATTTTAATTACGCCAGGGATTGCCTTTTCTATAGTAAATTTTTCAAAAATTAATTTTTTACTGTCGCAAATTTTAAATCCGCCAGGTATTGCCTTTTCTATAATAAATTTATCAAAAATTAATTTTTACTGTCGGAAATTTTAATTACGCCAGGGATTGCCTTTTCTATAGTAAATTTTTCAAAAATTAATTTTTTACTGTCGCAAATTTTAGTAGCGCCAGGGATTGCCTTTTCTATAGTAAATCATTCAAAAAATAATTTTTTACTGTCGCAAATTTTAATTACGCCAGGGATTGCCTTTTCTATAGTAAATTTTTCACAAATTAATTTTTTACTGTCGCAAATTTTAATTACGCCAGGGATTGCCTTTTCTATAGTAAATTTTTGAAAAATTAATTTTTTACTGTCGCAAATTTTAAATCCGCCAGGGATTGCCTTTTCTATAGTAAATTTTTCAAACATTAATTTTTTACTGTCGAAAATTTTAATTACGCCAGGGATTACCTTTTCTATAGTAAATTTTTGAAAAATTAATTTTTTACTGTCGCAAATTTTAAATCCGCCAGGTATTGCCTTTTCTATAATAAATTTATCAAAAATTAATTTTTTACTGTCGCAAATTTTAATTACGCCAGGATTGCCTTTTCTATAGTAAATTTTTCAAAAATTAATTTTTTACTGTCGCAAATTTTAGTAGCGCCAGGGATTGCCTTTTCTATAGTAAATCATTCAAAAAATAATTTTTTACTGTCGCAAATTTTAATTACGCCAGGGATTGCCTTTCTATAGTAAATTTTTCAAAAATTAATTTTTTACTGTCGTTAATTTTAAATACGCCAGGGATTGCCTTTTCTGTAGTAAATTATTCAAAAAATAATTTTTTACTGTCGCAAATTTTAAATCCGCCAGGGATTGACTTTTCTATAGTAAATTTTTCAAAAATTAATTTTTTACTGTCGCAAATTTTAAATCCGCCAGAGATTGCCTTTCCTATAGTAAATTATTCAAAAAATAATTTTTTACTGTCGCAAATTTTAATTGCGCCAGCGATTGCCTTTTCTACAGTAAATTTTTCAAAAAATAATTTTTTAGTGTCGCAAATTTTATTTGCGCCAGGGATTGCCTTTTCTACAGTAAATTTTGCAAAAAATAATTTTATACTGTCGCAAGTTTTAATTGCGCCAGGGATTGCCTTTTCTATAGTAACTTTTTCAAAAATAAATTTTTTACTGTCGCAAATTTTAAATTCGCCAGGGATTGCCTTTTCTATAGTAAATTTTTCACAGATTAATTTTCTACTGTCGCAAATTTTAATTACGCCAGGGATTGCCTTTTCTATAGTAAATTTTTCAAAAATTAATTTTTTACAGTCGCAAATTTTAAATCCGCCAGGGATTGCCTTTTCTATAGTAAATTTATCAAAATTAATTTTTTATTGTCGAAAATTTTAATTACGCCAGGGATTGCCTTTTCTATAGTAAATTTTTCAAAAATTAATTTTTTACTGTCGCAAATTTTAATTGCGCCAGGGATTGCCTTTTCTAAAGTAAATTTTGCAAAAAATAATTTTTTACTGTCGCAAATTTTAAATCCGCCAGGGATTGCCTTTTCTATAGTAAATTATTCAAAAAATAATTTTTTACTGTCGCAAATTTTAATTGCGCCAGGGATTCCCTTTTCTACAGTAAATTTTTCAAAAAATAATTTTTTACTGTCGCAAATTTTAATTGCGCCAGGGATTGGCTTTTCTACAGTAAATTTTGCAAACAATAATTTTTTACTGTCGCAAGTATTAATTGCGCCAGGGATTGCCTTTTTCTATAGTAAATTTTTCAAAAATTAATTTTTTACTGTCGCAAATTTTAAATCCGCCAGGGATTGCCTTTTCTGTAGTAAATTTTTCACACATTAATTTTCTACTGCCGAGAATTTTAATTGCGTCACGGATTGCCTTTTCTACAGTATATTATTCAAAAAATAATTTTTTACTGTCGCAAATTTTAATTGCGCCAGGGATTGCCTTTTCTACAGTAAAATTTGCAAAAAATAATTTTTTACTGTCGCAAATTTTAAATCCGCCAGAGATTGCCTTTTCTATAGTAAATTTTTCAAAAATTAATTTTTTACTGTCGCAAATTTTAAATACGCCAGGGATTGCCTTTTCTGTAGTAAATTATTCAAAAAATAATTTTTTACTGTCGCAAATTTTAAATCCGCCAGGGATTGACTTTTCTATAGTAAATTATTCAAAAAATAATTTTTTTCTGTCGCAAATTTTAAATCCGCCAGGGATTGCCTTTTCTATAGTAAATTATTCAAAAAATAATTTTCTACTGTCGCAAATTTTAATTGCGCCAGGGATTGCCTTTTGTACAGTAAATTTTTCGAAAAATAATTTTTTACTGTCGCAAATTTTAAATAAGCCAGGGATTGTCTTTCTATAGTAAATTTTTCAAAAATTAATTTTTTACTGTCGCAAATTTTAAATACGCCAGGGATTGCCTTTTCTACAGTAAATTTTTCAAAAACTAATTTTTTACTGGCGCAAATTTTAATTGCGCCAGGTATTGCCTTTTCTATAGTAAATTTTTCAAAAAATAATTTTTTACTGTCGCAAATTTTAATTACGCCAGGGATTGCCTTTTCTATAGTAAATTATTCAAAAACTCATTTTTTACTATCGCAAATTTTAATTACGCCAGGGATTGCCTTTCCTATAGTAAATTTTTCAAAAAATAATTTTTTACTGTCGCAAATTTTAAATACGCCAGGGATTGCCTTTTCTATAGTAAATTTTGTAAAAAATATTTTATTGTCGCAAATTTTAATTGCGCCAGGGATTGCCTTTCTATAGTAAATTTTTCAAAAAATAATTTTTTACTGTCGCAAATTTTAATTGCACCAGGATTGCCTTTTCTATAGTAAATTTTTCAAAAATTAATTTTTTACTGTCGCAAATTTTAATTGCGCCAGGGATTGCCTTTTCTACAGTAAATTTTACAAAAATTAATTTTTTACTGTCGCAAATTTTTAATACGCCAGGGATTGCATTTTCTACAGTAAATTTTTCAAAAATTAATTTTTTACAGTCGCAAATTTTAAATACGCCAGGGATTGCCTTTTCTACAGTAAATTATTCAAAAATTAATTTTTTACTGTCGCAAATTTTAAATCCGCCAGAGATTGCCTTTCCTATAGTAAATTATTCAAAAGTTAATTTTTTACTGTCGCAAATTTTAAATCCGCCAGGGATTGCCTTTTCTACAGTAAATTTTTCAAAAAATAATTTTTTACTGTCGCAAATTTTAATTGCGCCAGGGATTGCCTTTTCTACAGTAAATTTGCAAAAAATATTTTTTTACTGTCGCAAATTTTAATTGCGCCAGGGATTGCCTTTTCTATAGTAAATTATTCAAAAAATAATTGTTTACTCTCGCAAATTTTAAATCCGCCAGGGATTGCCTTTTCTATAGTAAATTATTCAAAAAATAATTTTTTACTGTCGCAAATTTTAATTGCGCCAGGGATTGCCTTTTCTACAGTAAATTTTGCAGAAACTAATTTTTTACTATCGCAAATTTTAATTGCGCCAGGGATTGACTTTTCTATAGTAAATTTTGCAAAAAATAATTTTTTATTGTCGCAAATTTTAACTGCGCCAGGGATTGCCTTTTCTATAGTAAATTTTTCATAAATTAATTTTTTACTGTCGAAAATTTTAATTACGCCAGGGATTGCCTTTTCTATAGTAAAACTTTCAAAAATTAATTTTTTACTGTCGCAAATTTAAATCCGCCAGGGATTGCCTTTTCTATAGTAAATTATTCAAAAAATAATTTTTTACTGTCGCAAATTTTAAATCCGCCAGGGATTGCCTTTTCTATAGTAAATTATTCAAAAAATAATTTTTTACTGTCGCAAATTTTAAATCCGCCAGGGATTGCCTTTTCTGTAGTAAATTATTCAAAAAAAGAATTTTTTACTGTCGCAAATTTTAAATGCGCCAGGGATTGCCTTTTCTACAGTAAATTTTTCAAAAAATAATTTTTTACTGTCGCAAATTTTAATTGTGCCAGGGATTGCCTTTTCTATAGTAAATTTTTCAAAAAATAATTTTTTACTGTCGCAAATTTTAATTACGCCAGGGATTGCCTTTTCTATAGTAAATTATTCAAAACCTAATTTTTTATTGTCGCAAATTTTAATTGCGCCAGGGATTGCCTTTTCTACAGTAAATTTTGCAAAAAATAAGTTTTTACTGTCGCAAGTATTAATTGCGCCAGGGATTGCCTTTTCTATAGTAAATTTTTCAAAATTAATTTTTTACTGTCGCAAATTTTAAATCCGCCAGGGATTGCCTTTTCTATAGTAAATTTTTCACACATTAATTTTCTACTGCCGCGAATTTTAATTGCGCCAGGGATTGCATTTGCTACAGTAAATTATTCAAAAAATAATTTTTTACTGTCGCAAATTTTAATTGCGCCAGGGTTTGCCGTTTCTAGAGAAAATTTTGCAAAAAATAATTTTTTACTGTCGCAAATTTTAAATCCGCCAGGGATTGCCTTTTCTATAGTAAATTATTCAAAAAATAATTTTCTACTGTCGCAAATTTTAATTGCGCCAGGGATTGCCTTTTGTACAGTAAATTTTTCAAAAATTAATTTTTTACTGTCGCAAATTTTAATTGCGCCAGGGATTGCCTTTTCTATAGTAAATTTTGTAAAAAATAATTTTTTACTGTCGCAAATTTTAATTGCGCCAGGGATTGCCTTTTCTATAGTAAATTTTTCAAAAAATAATTTTTTACTGTCGCAAATTTTAATTGCGCCAGGGATTGCCTTTTCTATAGTAAATTTTTCAAAAATTAATTTTTTACTGTCGGCAAATTTTAATTGCGCCAGGGATTGCCTTTTCTACAGTAAATTTTACAAAAATTAATTTTTTACTGTCGCAAATTTTTAATACGCCAGGGATTGCATTTTCTACAGTAAATTTTTCAAAAATTAATTTTTTGCTGTCGCAAATTTTAAATACGCCCAGGGATTGCCTTTTCTACAGTAAATTATTCAAAAATTAATTTTTTACTGTGGCAAATTTTAAATCCGCCAGAGATTGCCTTACCTATAGTAAATTATTCAAAAATTAATTTTTTACTGTCGCAAATTTTAAATCCGCCAGGGATTGCCTTTTCTATAGTAAATTTTTCACAAGTTAATTTTCTACTGCCGCAAATTTTAATTGCGCCATGAATTGCCTTTTCTACAGTAAATTTTTCAAAAATTAATTTTTTACTGTCGCAAATTTTAAATCCGCCAGGGATTGCCTTTTCTACAGTAAATTATTCAAAAAATAATTTTTTACTGTCGCAAATTTTAAATCCGCCAGGCATTGCCTTTTCTACAGTAAATTATTCAAAAAATAATTTTTTACTGTTGCAAATTTTAAATCCGCCAGGGATTGCCTTTTCTATAGTAAATTATTTAAAAAAAGAATTTTTTACTGTCGCAAATTTTAAATCCGCCAGGGATTGCCTTTTCTACAGTAAATTTTTCAAAAAATAATTTTTTTACTGTCGCAAATTTTAATTGCGCCAGGGATTGCCTTTTCTATAGTAAATTTTTCAAAAATAATTTTTTACTGTCGCAAATTTTAATTACGCCAGGGATTGCCTTTTCTATAGTAAATTATTCAAAAACTAATTTTTTACTGTCGCAAATTTTAATTACGCCAGGGATTGCCTTTTCTATAGTAAATTTTTCAAAAAATAATTTTTTACTGTCGCAAATTTTAAATACGAAAGGGATTGCCTTTTCTATAGTAAATTTTGCAAAAAAATAATTTTTTACTGTCGCAAATTTTAATTGCGCCAGGATTGCCTTTTCTATAGTAAATTTTTCAAAAAATAATTTTTTACTGTCGCAAATTTTAATTGCGCCAGGGATTGCCTTTTCTATAGTAAATTTTTCAAAAATTAATTTTTTCCCTCTCGCAAATTTTAATTGCGCCAGGGATTGCCTTTTCTACAGTAAATTTTACAAAAATTAATTTTTTACTGTCGCAAGTTTTAAATACGCCAGGGATTGCCTTTTCTACAGTAAATTTTTCAAAAATTAATTTTTTACTGTCGCAAATTTTAAATACGCCAGGGATTGCCTTTTCTTCAGTAAATTATTCAAAAATTAATTTTTTACTGTCGCAAATTTTAAATCCGCCAGAGATTGCCTTTCCTATAGTAAATTATTCAAAAAATAATTTTTTACTGTCGCAAATTTTAATTGCGCCAGCGATTGCCTTTTCTACAGTAAATTTTTCAAAAAATAATTTTTTACTGTCGCAAATTTTAATTGCGCCTGGGATTGCCTTTTCTACAGTAAATTTTGCAAAAAATAATTTTTTACTGTCGCAAGTTTTAATTGCGCCGGGGATTGCCATTTCTATAGTAAATTTTTTCAAAAATTAATTTTTTACTGTCGCTAATTTTAAATCCGACAGGGATTGCCTTTTCTATAGTAAATTTTTCACAAATTAATTTTCTACTGTCGCAAATTTTAATTACGCCAGGGATTGCCTTTTCTATAGTAAATTTTTCAAAAATTAATTTTTTACTGTCGCAAATTTTAAATCCGCCAGGGATTGCCTTTTCTATAATAAATTTATCAAAAATTAATTTTTTACTGTCGAAAATTTTAATTACGCCAGGGATTGCCTTTTCTATAGTAAATTTTTCAAAATTAATTTTTTGCTGTCGCAAATTTTAATAGCGCCAGGGATTGCCTATTCTATAGTAAATTATTCAAAAAATAATTTTTTACTGTCGCAAATTTTAATTGCGCCAGGGATTGCCCTTTCTATAGTAAATTTTTCACAAATTAATTTTTTACTGTCGCAAATTTTAATTACGCCCGGGATTGCCTTTTCTACAGTAAACTTTTCAAAAATTAATTTTTTACTGTCGCAAATTTTAAATCCGCCAGTGATTGCCTTTTCTATAGTAAATTTTTCAAACATTAATTTTTTACTGTCGAAAATTTTAATTACGCCAGGGATTACCTTTTCTATAGTAAATTTTCAAAAATTAATTTTTTACTGTGGCAAATTTTAATTGCACCAGGGATTGCTTTTCTACAGTAAATTTTGCAAAAAATAATTTTTTACTGTCGCAAATTTTAAATCCGCCAGGGATTGCCTTTTCTATAGTAAATTATTCAAAAAATAATTTTTTACTGTCGCAAATTTTAATTGCGCCAGGGATTGCCTTTTCTACAGTAAATTTTTCAAAAATAATTTTTTACTGTCCCAAATTTTAATTGCGCCAGGGATTGCCTTTTCTACAGTAAATTTTGCAAAAAATAATTTTTTACTGTCGCAAGTTTTAATTGCGCCAGGGATTGCCTTTTCTATAGTAAATTTTTCAAAAATTAATTTTTTACTGTCGCAAATTTTAAATCCGCCAGGGATTGCCTTTTCTATAGTAAATTTTTCACAAATTAATTTTCTACTGCCGCAAATTTTAATTGCGCCAGGAATTGCCTTTTCTACAGTAAATTTAAAAAAAATATTTTTTAACTTTCGCAAATTTTAATTGCGCCAGGGATTGCCTTTTCTATAGTAAATTATTCAAAAAATAATTTTTTACTGTCGCAAATTTTAAATCCGCCAGGGATTGCCTTTTCTATAGTAAATTATTCAAAAAATAATTTTTTACTGTCGCAAATTTTAATTGCGCCAGGGATTGCCTTTTCTACAGTAAATTGTGCAGAAACTAATTTTTTACTGTCGCAAATTTTAATTGCGCCAGGGATTGCCTTTTCTACAGTAAATTTTGCAAAAAATAATTTTTTATTGTCGCAAATTTTAATTGTGCCAGGGATTGCCTTTTCTATAGTAAATTTTTCATAAATTAATTTTTTACTGTCGAAAATTTTAATTACGCCAGGGATTGCCTTTTCTATAGTAAATTTTTCAAAAATTAATTTTTTACTGTCGCAAATTTTAAATCCGCCAGGGATTGCCTTTTCTATAGTAAATTATTCAAAAAAACAATTTTTTACTGTCGCAAATTTTAAATCCGCCAGGGATTGCCTTTTCTATAGTAAATTATTCAAAAAATAATTTTTTACTGTCGCAAATTTTAAATCCGCCAGGGATTGCCTTTTCTATAGTAAATTATTCAAAAAAAGAATTTTTTACTGTCGCAAATTTTAAATCCGCCAGGGATTGCCTTTTCTACAGTAAATTTTTCAAAAAATAATTTTTTTACTGTCGCAAATTTTAATTGCGCCAGGGATTGCCTTTTCTACAGTAAATTTTACAAAAATTAATTTTTTACTGTCGCAAATTTTTAATACGCCAGGGATTGCATTTTCTACAGTAAATTTTTCAAAAATTAATTTTTTGCTGTCGCAAATTTTAAATACGCCAGGGATTGCCTTTTCTACAGTAAATTATTCAAAAATTAATTTTTTACTGTCGCAAATTTTAAATCCGCCAGAGATTGCCTTACCTATAGTAAATTATTCAAAAATTAATTTTTTACTGTCGCAAATTTTAAATCCGCCAGGGATTGCCTTTTCTATAGTAAATTTTTCACAAGTTAATTTTCTACTGCCGCAAATTTTAATTGCGCCATGAATTGCCTTTTCTACAGTAAATTTTTCAAAAATTAATTTTTTACTGTCGCAAATTTTAAATCCGCCAGGGATTGCCTTTTCTACAGTAAATTATTCAAAAAATAATTTTTTACTGTCGCAAATTTTAAATCCGCCAGGCATTGCCTTTTCTACAGTAAATTATTCAAAAAATAATTTTTTACTGTTGCAAATTTTAAATCCGCCAGGGATTGCCTTTTCTATAGTAAATTATTTAAAAAAAGAATTTTTTACTGTCGCAAATTTTAAATCCGCCAGGGATTGCCTTTTCTACAGTAAATTTTTCAAAAAATAATTTTTTACTGTCGCAAATTTTAATTGCGCCAGGGATTGCCTTTTCTATAGTAAATTTTTCAAAAAATAATTTTTTACTGTCGCAAATTTTAATTACGCCAGGGATTGCCTTTTCTATAGTAAATTATTCAAAAACTAATTTTTTACTGTCGCAAATTTTAATTACGCCAGGGATTGCCTTTTCTATAGTAAATTTTTCAAAAAATAATTTTTTACTGTCGCAAATTTTAAATACGAAAGGGATTGCCTTTTCTATAGTAAATTTTGCAAAAAATAATTTTTTACTGTCGCAAATTTTAATTGCGCCAGGATTGCCTTTTCTATAGTAAATTTTTCAAAAAATAATTTTTTACTGTCGCAAATTTTAATTGCGCCAGGGATTGCCTTTTCTATAGTAAATTTTTCAAAAATTAATTTTTTCCTCTCGCAAATTTTAATTGCGCCAGGGATTGCCTTTTCTACAGTAAATTTTACAAAAATTAATTTTTTACTGTCGCAAGTTTTAAATACGCCAGGGATTGCCTTTTCTACAGTAAATTTTTCAAAAATTAATTTTTTACTGTCGCAAATTTTAAATACGCCAGGGATTGCCTTTTCTTCAGTAAATTATTCAAAAATTAATTTTTTACTGTCGCAAATTTTAAATCCGCCAGAGATTGCCTTTCCTATAGTAAATTATTCAAAAAATAATTTTTTACTGTCGCAAATTTTAATTGCGCCAGCGATTGCCTTTTCTACAGTAAATTTTTCAAAAAATAATTTTTTACTGTCGCAAATTTTAATTGCGCCTGGGATTGCCTTTTCTACAGTAAATTTTGCAAAAAATAATTTTTTACTGTCGCAAGTTTTAATTGCGCCGGGGATTGCCATTTCTATAGTAAATTTTTCAAAAATTAATTTTTTACTGTCGCTAATTTTAAATCCGACAGGGATTGCCTTTTCTATAGTAAATTTTTCACAAATTAATTTTCTACTGTCGCAAATTTTAATTACGCCAGGGATTGCCTTTTCTATAGTAAATTTTTCAAAAATTAATTTTTTACTGTCGCAAATTTTAAATCCGCCAGGGATTGCCTTTTCTATAATAAATTTATCAAAAATTAATTTTTTACTGTCGAAAATTTTAATTACGCCAGGGATTGCCTTTTCTATAGTAAATTTTTCAAAAATTAATTTTTTGCTGTCGCAAATTTTAATAGCGCCAGGGATTGCCTATTCTATAGTAAATTATTCAAAAAATAATTTTTTACTGTCGCAAATTTTAATTGCGCCAGGGATTGCCCTTTCTATAGTAAATTTTTCACAAATTAATTTTTTACTGTCGCAAATTTTAATTACGCCCGGGATTGCCTTTTCTACAGTAAACTTTTCAAAAATTAATTTTTTACTGTCGCAAATTTTAAATCCGCCAGTGATTGCCTTTTCTATAGTAAATTTTTCAAACATTAATTTTTTACTGTCGAAAATTTTAATTACGCCAGGGATTACCTTTTCTATAGTAAATTTTTCAAAAATTAATTTTTTACTGTGGCAAATTTTAATTGCACCAGGGATTGCTTTTCTACAGTAAATTTTGCAAAAAATAATTTTTTACTGTCGCAAATTTTAAATCCGCCAGGGATTGCCTTTTCTATAGTAAATTATTCAAAAAATAATTTTTTACTGTCGCAAATTTTAATTGCGCCAGGGATTGCCTTTTCTACAGTAAATTTTTCAAAAAATAATTTTTTACTGTCCCAAATTTTAATTGCGCCAGGGATTGCCTTTTCTACAGTAAATTTTGCAAAAAATAATTTTTTACTGTCGCAAGTTTTAATTGCGCCAGGGATTGCCTTTTCTATAGTAAATTTTTCAAAAATTAATTTTTTACTGTCGCAAATTTTAAATCCGCCAGGGATTGCCTTTTCTATAGTAAATTTTTCACAAATTAATTTTCTACTGCCGCAAATTTTAATTGCGCCAGGAATTGCCTTTTCTACAGTAAATTTAAAAAAAATATTTTTTAACTTTCGCAAATTTTAATTGCGCCAGGGATTGCCTTTTCTATAGTAAATTATTCAAAAAATAATTTTTTACTGTCGCAAATTTTAAATCCGCCAGGGATTGCCTTTTCTATAGTAAATTATTCAAAAAATAATTTTTTACTGTCGCAAATTTTAATTGCGCCAGGGATTGCCTTTTCTACAGTAAATTGTGCAGAAACTAATTTTTTACTGTCGCAAATTTTAATTGCGCCAGGGATTGCCTTTTCTACAGTAAATTTTGCAAAAAATAATTTTTTATTGTCGCAAATTTTAATTGTGCCAGGGATTGCCTTTTCTATAGTAAATTTTTCATAAATTAATTTTTTACTGTCGAAAATTTTAATTACGCCAGGGATTGCCTTTTCTATAGTAAATTTTTCAAAAATTAATTTTTTACTGTCGCAAATTTTAAATCCGCCAGGGATTGCCTTTTCTATAGTAAATTATTCAAAAAACAATTTTTTACTGTCGCAAATTTTAAATCCGCCAGGGATTGCCTTTTCTATAGTAAATTATTCAAAAAATAATTTTTTACTGTCGCAAATTTTAAATCCGCCAGGGATTGCCTTTTCTATAGTAAATTATTCAAAAAAAGAATTTTTTACTGTCGCAAATTTTAAATCCGCCAGGGATTGCCTTTTCTACAGTAAATTTTTCAAAAAATAATTTTTTACTGTCGCAAATTTTAATTGCGCCAGGGATTGCCTTTTCTATAGTAAATTTTTCAAAAAATAATTTTTTACTGTCGCAAATTTTAATTACGCCAGGGATTGCCTTTTCTATAGTAAATTATTCAAAAACTAATTTTTTACTGTCGCAAAATTTAATTGTGCCAGCGATTGCCTTTTCTACAGTAAACTTTTCAAAAAATAATTTTTTACTGTCGCAAATTTTAATTGCGCCAGGGATTGCCTTTTCTACAGTAAATTTTTCAAAAAATAATTTTTTACTGTCGCAAATTTTAATTGCGCCAGGGATTGCCTTTTCTACAGTAAATTTTGCAAAAAAATAATTTCTTACTGTCGCAAGTTTTAAATGGGCCAGGGATTGCCTTTTCTATAGTAAATTTTTCAAAAATTAATTTTTTACTGTCGCTAATTTTAAATCCGACAGGGATTGCCTTTTCTATAGTAAATTTTTCAAAAATTAATTTTTTACTGTCGCAAATTTTAATAGCGCCAGGGATTGCCTTTTCTATAGTAAATTATTCAAAAAATAATTTTTTACTGTCGCAAATTTTAATTGCGCCAGGGATTGCCTTTTCTATAGTAAATTTTTCACAAATTAATTTTCTACTGTCGCAAATTTTAATTACGCCAGGAATTGCCTTTTCTATAGTAAATTTTTCAAAAATTAATTTTTTACTGTCGCAAATTTTAAATCCGCCAGGGATTGCCTTTTCTATAATAAATTTATCAAAAATTAATTTTTTACTGTCGAAAATTTTAATTACGCCAGGGATTGCCTTTTCTATAGTAAATTTTTCAAAAATTAATTTTTTACTGTCGCAAATTTTAATTGCGCCAGGGATTGCCTTTTCTACAGTAAATTTTGCAAAAAATAATTTTTTACTGTCGCAAAATTTAAATCCGCCAGGGATTGCCTTTTCTATAGTAAATTATTCAAAAAATGATTTTTTACTGTCGCAAATTTTAATTGCGCCAGGGATTGCCTTTTCTACAGTAAATTTTTCAAAAAATAATTTTTTACTGTCGCAAATTTTAATTGCGCCAGGGATTGCCTTTCTACAGTAAATTTTGCAAAAAATAATTTTTTACTGTCGCAAGTTTTAATTGCGCCAGGGATTGCCTTTTCTATAGTAAATTTTTCAAAAATTAATTTTTTACTGTCGCAAATTTTAAATCCGCCAGGGATTGCCTTTTCTATAGTAAATTTTTCACAAATTAATTTTCTACTGCCGCAAATTTTAATTGCGCCAGGAATTGCCTTTTCTACAGTAAATTTGCAAAAAATATTTTTTTACTGTCGCAAATTTTAATTGCGCCAGGGATTGCCTTTTCTATAGTAAATTATTCAAAAAATAATTTTTTACTCTCGCAAATTTTAAATCCGCCAGGGATTGCCTTTTCTATAGTAAATTATTCAAAAAATAATTTTTTACTGTCGCAAATTTTAATTGCGCCAGGGATTGCCTTTTCTACAGTAAATTTTGCAAAAACTAATTTTTTACTGTCGCAAATTTTAATTGCGCCAGGGATTGCCTTTTCTATAGTAAATTTTGCAAAAAATAATTTTTTATTGTCGCAAATTTTAATTGCGCCAGGGATTGCCTTTTCTATAGTAAATTTTTCATAAATTAATTTTTTACTGTCGAAAATTTTAATTAAGCCAGGCATTGCCTTTTCTATAGTAAATTTTTCAAAAATTAATTTTTTACTGTCGCAAATTTTAAATCCGCCAGGGATTGCCTTTTCTATAGTAAATTTTTCACAAATTAATTTTCTACTGCCGCAAATTTTAATTGCGCCAGGAATTGCCTTTTCTACAGTAAATTTGCAAAAAATATTTTTTTACTGTCGCAAATTTTAATTGCGCCAGGGATTGCCTTTTCTATAGTAAATTATTCAAAAAATAATTTTTTACTCTCGCAAATTTTAAATCCGCCAGGGATTGCCTTTTCTATAGTAAATTATTCAAAAAATAATTTTTTATTGTCGCAAATTTTAATTGCGCCAGGGATTGCCTTTTCTACAGTAAATTTTGCAAAAACTAATTTTTTACTGTCGCAAATTTTAATTGCGCCAGGGATTGCCTTTTCTATAGTAAATTTTGCAAAAAATAATTTTTTATTGTCGCAAATTTTAATTGCGCCAGGGATTGCCTTTTCTATAGTAAATTTTTCATAAATTAATTTTTTACTGTCGAAAATTTTAATTAAGCCAGGCATTGCCTTTTCTATAGTAAATTTTTCAAAAATTAATTTTTTACTGTCGCAAATTTTAAATCCGCCAGGGATTGCCTTTTCTATAGTAAATTATTCAAAAAATAATTTTTTACTGTCGCAAATTTTAAATCCGCCAGGTATTGCCTTTTCTATAGTAAATTATTCAAAAAATAATTTTTTACTGTCGCAAATTTTAAATCCGCCAGGGATTGCCTTTTCTATAGTAAATTATTCAAAAAAAGAATTTTTTACTGTCGCAAATTTTAAATCCGCCAGGGATTGCCTTTTCTACAGTAAATTTTTCAAAAAATAATTTTTTACTGTCGCAAATTTTAATTGCTCCAGGGATTGCCTTTTCTATAGTAAATTTTTCAAAAAATAATTTTTTGCTGTCGCAAATTTTAATTACGCCAGGGATTGCCTTTTCTATAGTAAATTATTCAAAAACTAATTTTTTACTGTCGCAAATTTTAATTACGCCAGGGATTGCCTTTTCTATAGTAAATTTTTCAAAAAATAATTTTTTACTGTCGCAAATTTTAAATAACCCAGGGATTGCCTTTTCTATAGTAAATTTTGCAAAAAATAATTTTTTACTGTCGCAAAATTTAATTGCGCCAGGATTGACTTTTCCATAGTAAATTTTTCAAAAAATAATTTTTTACTGTCGCAAATTTTAATTGCGCCAGGGATTGCCTTTTCTATATTAAATTTTTCAAAAATTAATTTTCTACTCTCGCAAATTTTAATTGCGCCAGGGATTGCCTTTTCTACAGTAAATTTTTCAAAAATTAATTTTTTACTGTCGCAAATTTTAAATACCCCAGGGATTGCCTTTTCTTCAGTAAATTATTCAAAAATTAATTTTTTACTGTCGCAAATTTTAAATCCGCCAGAGATTGCCTTTCCTATAGTAAATTATTCAAAAAATAATTTTTTACTGTCGCAAATTTTAATTGCGCCAGCGATTGCCTTTTCTACAGTAAATTTTTCAAAAAATAATTTTTTACTGTCGAAAATTTTAATTGCGCCAGGGATTGCCTTTTCTACAGTAAATTTTGCAAAAAATAATTTTTTACTGTTGCAAGTTTTAATTGCGCCAGGGATTGCCTTTTCTATAGTAAATTTTTCAAAAATTAATTTTTTGCTGTCGCAAATTTTAAATACGCCAGGGATTGCCTTTTCTATAGTAAATTTTGCAAAAAATAATTTTTTACTGTCGCAAATTTTAATTGCGCCAGGGATTGCCTTTTCTGTAGTAAATGTTGCAAAAAATAATTTTTTATTGGCGCAAATTTTAATTGCTCCAGGCATTGCCTTTTCTATAGTAAATTTTTCATAAATTAATTTTTTACTGTCGAAAATTTTAATTACGCCAGGGATTGCTTTTCTATAGTAAATTTTTCAAAAATTAATTTTTTACTGTCGCAAATTTTAAATCCGCCAGGGCCTTTTCTATAGTAAATTATTCAAAAAATAATTTTTTACTGTCGCAAATCTTAAATCCGCCAGGGATTGCCTTTTCTATAGTAAATTATTCAAAAATAATTTTTTACTGTCGCAAATTTTAAATCCGCCAGGGATTGCCTTTTCTATAGTAAATTATTCAAAAAAAGAATTTTTTACTGTCGCAAATTTTAAATCCGCCAGGGATTGCCTTTTCTACAGTAAATTTTTCAAAAAATAATTTTTTACTGTCGCAAATTTTAATTGCGCCAGGGATTGCCTTTTCTGTAGTAAATTTTTCAAAAAATAATTTTTTACTGTCGCAAATTTTAATTACGCCAGGGATTGCCTTCTCTATAGTAAATTATTCAAAAACTAATTTTTTACTGTCGCAAATTTTAATTACGCCAGGGATTGCCTTATCTATGGTAAATTTTTCAAAAAATAATTTTTTACTGTCGCAAATTTTAAATACGCCAGGGATTGCCTTTTATATAGTAAATTTCGAAAAAAATAATTTTTTACTGTCGCAAATTTTAATTGCGCCAGGATTGCCTTTCCTATAGTAAATTTTTCAAAAAATAATTTTTTACTGTCGCAAATTTTAATTGCGCCAGGGATTGCCTTTTCTATAGTAAATTTTTCAAAAATTAATTTTTTACTCTCGCAAATTTTAATTGCGCCAGGGATTGCCTTTTCTACAGTAAATTTTACAAAAATTAATTTTTTATTGTCGCAAATTTTAAATACGCCAGGGATTGCCTTTTCTACAGTAAATTTTTCAAAAATTAATTTTTTATTGTCGCAAATTTTAAATACGCCAGGGATTGCCTTTTATTCAGTAAATTATTCAAAAATTAATTTTTTACTGTCGCAAATTTTAAATCCGCCAGAGATTGCCTTTTCTATAGTAAATTTTTCACAAATTAAATTTCTACTGTCGCAAATTTTAATTACGCCAGGGATTGCCTTTTCTATAGTAAATTTTCAAAAAATTAATTTTTTACTGTCGCAAATTTTAAATCCGCCAGGGATTGCCTTTTCTATAATAAATTTATCAAAAATTAATTTTTTACTGTCGAAAACTTTAATTACGCCAGGGATTGCCTTTTCTATAGTAAATTTTTCAAAAATTAATTTTTTACTGTCGCAAATTTTAATAGCGCCAGGGATTGCCTATTCTATAGTAAATTATTCAAAAAATAATTTTTTACGGTCGCTAATTTTAATTGCGCCAGGGATTGCCCTTTCTATAGTAAATTTTTCACAAATTAATTTTTTACTGTCGCAAATTTTAATTACGCCCGGGATTGCCTTTTCTACAGTAAATTTTTCAAAAATTAATTTTTTACTGTCGCAAATTTTAAATCCGCCCGGGGATTCTTTTTCTATACTAAATTTTTCAAAAATTAATTTTTTTACTGTCGCAAATTTTAAATCCGCCAGGGATTGCCATTTCTATAGTAAATTTTTCACAAATTAATTTTCTACTGCCGCAAATTTTAATTGCGCCAGGGATTGCCTTTTCTACAGTAAATTTGCAAAAAATATTTTTTTACTGTCGCAAATTTTAATTGCGCCAGGGATTGCCTTTTCTATAGTAAATTATTCAAAAAATAATTTTTTACTGTCGCAAATTTTAAATCCGCCAGGGATTGCCTTTTCTATAGTAAATTATTCAAAAAATAATTTTTTACTGTCGCAAATTTTAATTGCGCCAGGGATTGCCTTTTCTACAGTAAATTTTGCAGAAACCAACTTTTTACTATCGCAAATTTTAATTGCGCCAGGGATTGCCTTTTCTATAGTAAATTTTACAAAAAATAATTTTTTATTGTCGCAAATTTTAATTGCGCCAGGGATTGCCTTTTCTATAGTAAATTTTTCATAAATTAATTTTTTACTGTCGAAAATTTTAATTACGCCAGGGATTGCCTTTTCTACAGTAAATTTTTCAAAAATTAATTTTTTACTGTCGCAAATTTTAAATCCGCCAGGCATTGCCTTTTCTACAGTAAATTATTCAAAAAATAATTTTTTACTGTCGCAAATTTTAAATCCGCCAGGCATTGCCTTTTCTACAGTAAATTATTCAAAAAATAATTTTTTACTGTCGCAAATTTTAAATCCGCCAGGGATTGCCTTTTCTATAGTAAATTATTTAAAAAAAGAATTTTTTACTGTCGCAAATTTTAAATCCGCCAGGGATTGCCTTTTCTACAGTAAATTTTTCAAAAAATAATTTTTTACTGTCGCAAATTTTAATTGCGCCAGGGATTGCCTTTTCTATAGTAAATTTTGCAAAAAAATAATTTTTTATTGTCGCAAATTTTAATTGCGCCAGGGATTGCCTTTTCTATAGTAAATTTTTCATAAATTAATTTTTTACTGTCGAAAATTTTAATTACGCCAGGGATTGCCTTTTCTACAGTAAATTTTTCAAAAATTAATTTTTTGTTGTCGCAAATTTTAAATACGCCAGGGATTGCCTTTTCTACAGTAAATTATTCAAAAATTAATTTTTTACTGTCGCAAATTTTAAATCCGCCAGAGATTGCCTTTCCTATAGTAAATTATTCAAAAATTAATTTTTTACTGTCGCAAATTTTAAATCCGCCAGGGATTGCCTTTTCTATAGTAAATTTTTCACAAGTAATTTTCTACTGCCGCAAATTTTAATTGCGCCAGGAATTGCCTTTTCTACAGTAAATTTGCAAAAAATATTTTTTTACTGTCGCAAATTTTAATTGCGCCAGGGATTGCCTTTTCTATAGTAAATTATTCAAAAAATATTTGTTTACTGTCGCAAATTTTAAATCCGCCAGGGATTGCCTTTTCCATAGTAAATTATTCAAAAAATAATTTTTTACTGTCGCAAATTTAATTGCGCCAGGGATTGCCTTTTCTACAGTAAATTTTGCAGAAACTAATTTTTTACTATCGCAAATTTTAATTGCGCCAGGGATTGCCTTTTCTATAGTAAATTTTGCAAAAAATAATTTTTTATTGTCGCAAATTTTAATTGCGCCAGGGATTGCCTTTTCTATAGTAAATTTTTCATAAATTAATTTTTTACTGTCAAAAATTTTAATTACGCCAGGGATTGCCTTTTCTACAGTAAATTTTTCAAAAATTAATTTTTTACTGTCGCAAATTTTAAATCCGCCAGGGATTGCCTTTTCTACAGTAAATTATTCAAAAAATAATTTTTTACTGTCGCAAATTTTAAATCCGCCAGGCATTGCCTTTTCTACAGTAAATTATTCAAAAAATAATTTTTTACTGTCGCAAATTTTAAATCCGACAGGGATTGCCTTTTCTATAGTAAATTATTTAAAAAAGAATTTTTTAATGTCGCAAATTTTAAATCCGCCAGGGATTGCCTTTTCTACAGTAAATTTTTCAAAAAATAATTTTTTACTGTCGCAAATTTTAATTGCGCCAGGGATTGCCTTTTCTATAGTAAATTTTTCAAAAAATAATTTTTTACTGTCGCAAATTTTAATTACGCCAGGGATTGCCTTTTCTATAGTAAATTATTCAAAAACTAATTTTTTACTGTCGCAAATTTTAATTACGCCAGGGATTGCCTTTTCTATAGTAAATTTTTCAAAAAATAATTTTTTACTGTCGCAAATTTTAAATACGAAAGGGATTGCCTTTTCTATAGTAAATTTTGCAAAAAATAATTTTTACTGTCGCAAATTTTAATTGCGCCAGGATTGCCTTTTCTATAGTAAATTTTTCAAAAAATAATTTTTTACTCTCGCAAATTTTAATTGCGCCAGGGATTGCCTTTTCTATAGTAAATTTTTCAAAAATTAATTTTTTACTCTCGCAAATTTTAATTGCGCCAGGGATTGCCTTTTCTACAGTAAATTTTACAAAAATTAATTTTTTACTGTCGCAAATTTTAAATACGCCACGGATTGCCTTTTCTACAGTAAATTTTTCAAAAATTAATTTTTTACTGTCGCAAATTTTAAATACGCCAGGGATTGCCTTTTCTTCAGTAAATTATTCAAAAATTAATTTTTTACTGTCGCAAATTTTAAATCCGCCAGAGATTGCCTTTCCTATAGTAAATTATTCAAAAAATAATTTTTTACTGTCGCAAATTTTAATTGCGCCAGCGATTGCCTTTTCTACAGTAAATTTTTCAAAAAATAATTTTTTACTGTCGCAAATTTTAATTGCGCCTGGGATTGCCTTTTCTACAGTAAATTTTGCAAAAAATAATTTTTTACTGTCGCAAGTTTTAATTGCGCCAGGGATTGCCTTTTCTATAGTAAATTTTTCAAAATTAATTTTTTACTGTCGCTAATTTTAAATCCGACAGGGATTGCCTTTTCTATAGTAAATTTTTCACAAATTAATTTTCTACTGTCGCAAATTTTAATTACGCCAGGGATTGCCTTTTCTATAGTAAATTTTTCAAAAATTAATTTTTTACTGTCGCAAATTTTAAATCCGCCAGGGATTGACTTTTCTATAATAAATTTATCAAAAATTAATTTTTTACTGTCGAAAACTTTAATTACGCCAGGGATTGCCTTTTCTATAGTAAATTTTTCAAAAATTAATTTTTTACTGTCGCAAATTTTAATAGCGCCAGGGATTGCCTATTCTATAGTAAATTATTCAAAAAATAATTTTTTACGGTCGCTAATTTTAATTGCGCCAGGGATTGCCCTTTCTATAGTAAATTTTTCACAAATTAATTTTTTACTGTCGCAAATTTTAATTACGCCCGGGATTGCCTTTTCTACAGTAAATTTTTCAAAAATTAATTTTTTACTGTCGCAAATTTTAAATCCGCCCGGGGATTGCCTTTTCTATAGTAAATTTTTCAAACATTAATTTTTTACTGTCGAAAATTTTAATTACGCCAGGGATTACCTTTTCTATAGTAAATTTTTCAAAAATTAATTTTTTACTGTCGCAAATTTTAATTGCCCCAGGGATTGCCTTTTCTACAGTAAATTTTGCAAAAAATAATTTTTTACTGTCGCAAATTTTAAATCCGCCAGGGATTGCCTTTTCTATAGTAAATTATTCAAAAAATAATTTTTTACTGTCGCAAATTTTAATTGCGCCAGGGATTGCCTTTTCTACAGTAAATTTTTCAAAAAATAATTTTTTACTGTCCCAAATTTTAATTGCGCCAGGGATTGCCTTTTCTACAGTAAATTTTGCAAAAAATAATTTTTTACTGTCGCAAGTTTTAATTGCGCCAGAGATTGCCTTTTCTATAGTAAATTTTTCAAAAATTAATTTTTTACTGTCGCAAATTTTAAATCCGCCAGGGATTGCCTTTTCTATAGTAAATTTTTCACAAATTAATTTTCTACTGCCGCAAATTTTAATTGCGCCAGCAATTGCCTTTTCTACAGTAAATTTAAAAAAAATATTTTTTAACTTTCGCAAATTTTAATTGCGCCAGGGATTGCCTTTTCTATAGTAAATTATTCAAAAAATAATTTTTTACTGTCGCAAATTTTAAATCCGCCAGGGATTGCCTTTTCTATAGTAAATTATTCAAAAAATAATTTTTTACTGTCGCAAATTTTAATTGCGCCAGGGATTGCCTTTTCTACAGTAAATTGTGCAGAAACTAATTTTTTACTGTCGCAAATTTTAATTGCGCCAGGGATTGCCTTTTCTACAGTAAATTTTGCAAAAAATAATTTTTTATTGTCGCAAATTTTAATTGCGCCAGGGATTGCCTTTTCTATAGTAAATTTTTCATAAATTAATTTTTTACTGTCGAAAATTTTAATTACACCAGGGATTGCCTTTTCTATAGTAAATTTTTCAAAAATTAATTTTTTACTGTCGCAAATTTTAAATCCGCCAGGGATTGCCTTTTCTATAGTAAATTATTCAAAAAACAATTTTTTACTGTCGCAAATTTTAAATCCGCCAGGGATTGCCTTTTCTATAGTAAATTATTCAAAAAATAATTTTTTACTGTCGCAAATTTTAAATCCGCCAGGGATTGCCTTTTCTATAGTAAATTATTCAAAAAAAGAATTTTTTATTGTCGCAAATTTTAAATCCGCCAGGGATTGCCTTTTCTACAGTAAATTTTTCAAAAAATAATTTTTTACTGTCGCAAATTTTAATTGCGCCAGGGATTGCCTTTTCTATAGTAAATTTTTCAAAAAATAATTTTTTACTGTCGCAAATTTTAATTACGCCAGGGATTGCCTTTTCTATAGTAAATTATTCAAAAACTAATTTTTTACTGTCGCAAATTTTAATTGCGCCAGCGATTGCCTTTTCTACAGTAAATTTTTCAAAAAATAATTTTTTACTGTCGCAAATTTTAATTGCGCCAGGGATTGCCTTTTCTACAGTAAATTTTTCAAAAAATAATTTTTTACTGTCGCAAATTTTAATTGCGCCAGGGATTGCCTTTTCTACAGTAAATTTTGCAAAAAAATAATTTCTTACTGTCGCAAGTTTTAATTGCGCCAGGGATTGCCTTTTCTATAGTAAATTTTTCAAAAAATTAATTTTTTACTGTCGCTAATTTTAAATCCGACAGGGATTGCCTTTTCTATAGTAAATTTTTCACAAATTAATTTTCTACTGTCGCAAATTTTAATTACGCCAGGGATTGCCTTTTCTATAGTAAATTTTTCAAAAATTAATTTTTTACTGCCGCAAATTTTAATTACGCCAGGGATTGCCTTTTCTATAGTAAATTTTTCAAAAATTAATTTTTTACTGTCGCAAATTTTAAATCCGCCAGGGATTGCCTTTTCTATAATAAATTTATCAAAAATTAATTTTTTACTGTCGAAAATTTTAATTACGCCAGGGATTGCCTTTTCTTTAGTAAATTTTTCAAAAATTAATTTTTTACTGTCGCAAATTTTAATTGCGCCAAGGATTGCCTTTTCTACAGTAAATTTTGCAAAAAATAATTTTTTACTGTCGCAAATTTTAAATCCGCCAGGGGATTGCCTTTTCTATAGTAAATTATTCAAAAAATGATTTTTTACTGTCGCAAATTTTAATTGCGCCAGGGATTGCCTTTTCTACAGTAAATTTTTCAAAAAATAATTTTTTTACTGTCGCAAATTTTAATTGCGCCAGGGATTGCCTTTCTACAGTAAATTTTGCAAAAAATAATTTTTTACTGTCGCAAGTTTTAATTGCGCCAGGGATTGCCTTTTCTATAGTAAATTTTTCAAAAATTAATTTTTTACTGTCGCAAATTTTAAATCCGCCAGGGATTGTCTTTTCTATAGTAAATTTTTCACAAATTAATTTTCTACTGCCGCAAATTTTAATTGCGCCAGGAATTTGCCTTTTCTACAGTAAATTTGCAAAAAATATTTTTTTACTGTCGCAAATTTTAATTGCGCCAGGGATTGCCTTTTCTATAGTAAATTATTCAAAAAATAATTTTTTACTCTCGCAAATTTTAAATCCGCCAGGGATTGCCTTTTCTATAGTAAATTATTCAAAAAATAATTTTTTACTGTCGCAAATTTTAATTACGCCAGGGATTGCCTTTTCTACAGTAAATTTTGCAAAAACTAATTTTTTACTGTCGCAAATTTTAATTGCGCCAGGGATTGCCTTTTTCTATAGTAAATTTTGCAAAAAATAATTTTTTATTTGTCGCAAATTTTAATTGCGCCAGGGATTACCTTTTCTATAGTAAATTTTTCATAAATTAATTATTTACTGTCGAAAATTTTAATTAAGCCAGGCATTGCCTTTTCTATAGTAAATTTTTCAAAAATTAATTTTTTACTGTCGCAAATTTTAAATCCGGGATTGCCTTTTCTATAGTAAATTATTCAAAAAATAATTTTTTACTGTCGCAAATTTTAAATCCGCCAGGGATTGCCTTTTCTATAGTAAATTATTCAAAAAATAATTTTTTATTGTCGCAAATTTTAAATCCGCCAGGAATTGCCTTTTCTATAGTAAATTTTTCAAAAAAAGAATTTTTTACTGTCGCAAATTTTAAATCCGCCAGGGATTGCCTTTTCTACAGTAAATTTTTCAAAAAATAATTTTTTACTGTCGCAAATTTTAATTGCGCCAGGGATTGCCTTTTCTATAGTAAATTTTTCAAAAAATAATTTTTTGCTGTCGCAAATTTTAATTACGCCAGGGATTGCCTTTTCTATAGTAAATTATTCAAAAACTAATTTTTTACTGTCGCAAATTTTAATTACGCCAGGGATTGCCTTTTCTATAGTAAATTTTTCAAAAAATAATTTTTTACTGTCGCAAATTTTAAATAACCCAGGGATTGCCTTTTCTATAGTAAATTTTGCAAAAAATAATTTTTTACTGTCGCAAAATTTAATTGCGCCAGGATTGACTTTTCCATAGTAAATTTTTCAAAAAATAATTTTTTACTGTCGCAAATTTTACTTGCGCCACGGATTGCCTTTTCTATATTAAATTTTTCAAAAATTAATTTTCTACTCTCGCAAATTTTAATTGCGCCAGGGATTGCCTTTCCTATAGTAAATTATTCAAAAATTAATTTTTTACTGTCGCAAATTTTAATTGCGCCAGCGATTGCCTTTTCTACAGTAAATTTTTCAAAAAATAATTTTTTACTGGCGAAAATTTTAATTGCGCCAGGGATTGCCTTTTCTACAGTAAATTTTGCAAAAAATAATTTTTTACTGTCGCAAGTTTTAATTGCGCCAGGGATTGCCTTTTCTATAGTAAATTTTTCAAAAAATAATTTTTTACTGTCGCAAATTTTAAATAACCCAGGGATTGCCTTTTCTATAGTAAATTTTGCAAAAAATAATTTTTTACTGTCGCAAAATTTAATTGCGCCAGGATTGACTTTTCCATAGTAAATTTTTCAAAAAATAATTTTTTACTGTCGCAAATTTTACTTGCGCCACGGATTGCCTTTTCTATATTAAATTTTTCAAAAATTAATTTTCTACTCTCGCAAATTTTAATTGCGCCAGGGATTGCCTTTCCTATAGTAAATTATTCAAAAATTAATTTTTTACTGTCGCAAATTTTAATTGCGCCAGCGATTGCCTTTTCTACAGTAAATTTTTCAAAAAATAATTTTTTACTGGCGAAAATTTTAATTGCGCCAGGGATTGCCTTTTCTACAGTAAATTTTGCAAAAAATAATTTTTTACTGTCGCAAATTTTAATTGCGCCAGCAATCCGCCAAATTTTAAATCCGCCAGAGATTGCCTTTCCTATAGTAAATTATTCAAAAAATAATTTTTTACTGTCGCAAATTTTAATTCCGCCAGCAATCCGCCAGAGATTGCCTTTCCTATAGTAAATTATTCAAAAAATAATTTTTTACTGTCGCAAATTTTAATTGCGCCAGCGATTGCCTTTTCTACAGTAAATTTTTCAAAAAATAATTTTTTACTGGCGAAAATTTTAATTGCGCCAGGGATTGCCTTTTCTACAGTAAATTTTGCAAAAAATAATTTTTTACTGTCGCAAGTTTTAATTGCGCCAGGGATTGCCTTTTCTATAGTAAATTTTTCAAAAATTAATTTTTTACTGTCGCAAATTTTAAATACGCCAGGGATTGCCTTTTCTATAGTAAATTTTGCAAAAAATAATTTTTTACTGTGGCAAATTTTAATTGCGCCAGGGATTGCCTTTTCTATAGTAAATGTTGCAAAAAATAATTTTTTATTGGCGCAAATTTTAATTGCGCCAGGGATTGCCTTTTCTATAGTAAATTTTTCATAAAATAATTTTTTACTGTCGAAAATTTTAATTACGCCAGGGATTGCTTTTCTATAGTAAATTTTTCAAAAATTAATTTTTTACTGTCGCAAATTTTAAATCCGCCAGGGATTGCCTTTTCTATAGTAAATTATTCAAAAAATAATTTTTTACTGTCGCAAATCTTAAATCCGCCAGGGATTGCCTTTTCTATAGTAAATTATTCAAAAAATCATTTTTTATTGTCGCAAATTTTAAATCCGCCTGGGATTGCCTTTTCTATAGTAAATTATTCAAAAAAAGAATTTTTTACTGTCGCAAATTTTAAATCCGCCAGGGATTGCCTTTTCTACAGTAAATTTTTCAAAAAATAATTTTTTACTGTCGCAAATTTTAATTGCGCCAGGGATTGCCTTTTCTGTAGTAAATTTTTCAAAAAATAATTTTTTACTGTCGCAAATTTTAATTACGCCAGGGATTGCCTTTTCTATAGTAAATTATTCAAAAACTAATTTTTTACTGTCGCAAATTTTAATTACGCCAGGGATTGCCTTTACTATGGTAAATTTTTCAAAAAATAATTTTTTACTGTCGCAAATTTTAAATACGCCAGGGGTTGCCTTTTCTATAGTAAATTTTGCAAAAAATAATTTTTTACTGTCGCAAATTTTAATTGCACCAGGATTGCCTTTTCTATAGTAAATTTTTCAAAAAATAATTTTTTACTGTCGCAAATTTTAATTGCGCCAGGGATTGCCTTTTCTATAGTAAATTTTTCAAAAATTAATTTTTTACTCTCGCAAATTTTAATTGCGACAGGGATTGCCTTTTCTACAGTAATTTTACAAAAATTAATTTTTTATTGTCGCAAATTTTAAATACGCCAGGGATTGCCTTTTCTACAGTAAATTTTTCAAAAATTAATTTTTTACTGTCGCAAATTTTAAATACGCCAGGGATTGCCTTTTCTTCAGTAAATTATTCAAAAATTAATTTTTTACTGTCGCAAATTTTAAATCCGCCAGAGATTGCCTTTTCTATAGTAAATTTTTCACAAATTAATTTTCTACTGTCGCAAATTTTAAATCCGCCAGGGATTGCCTTTTCTATAGTAAATTTTTCACAAATTAATTTTCTACTGCCGCAAATTTTAATTGCGCCAGGGATTGCCTTTTCTACAGTAAATTTGCAAAAAATATTTTTTTACTGTCGCAAATTTTAATTGCGCCAGGGATTGCCTTTTCTATAGTAAATTATTCAAAAAATAATTTTTTACTGTCGCAAATTTTAAATCCGCCAGGGATTGCCTTTTCTACAGTAAATTTTGCAAAAAATAATTTTTTACTGTCGCAAGTTTTAATTGCGCCAGGGATTGCCTTTTCTATAGTAAATTGTTCAAAAATTAATTTTTTACTGTCGCAAATTTTAAATCCGCCAGGGATTGACTTTTCTATAGTAAATTTATCAAAAATTAATTTTTTACTGTCGAAAATTTTAATTACGCCAGGGATTGCCTTTTCTAAAGTAAATTTTTCAAAAATTAATTTTTTACTGTCGCAAATTTTAAATCCGCCAGGGATTGCCTTTTCTATAGTAAATTTTTCAAAAATTAATTTTTTACTGTCGCTAATTTTAAATCCGCCAGGGATTGCCTTTTCTATAGTAAATTTTTCACAAATTAATTTTCTACTGTCGCAAATTTTAATTACGCCAGGGATTGCCTTTTCTATAGTAAATTTTTCAAAAATTAATTTTTTACTGTCGCAAATTTTAAATCCGCCAGGGATTGACTTTTCTATAGTAAATTTATCAAAAATTAATTTTTTACTGTCGAAAATTTTAATTACGCCAGGGATTGCCTTTTCTAAAGTAAATTTTTCAAAAATTAATTTTTTACTGTCGCAAATTTTAATAGCGCCAGGGATTGCCTTTTCTATAGTAAATTATTCAAAAAATAATTTTTTATTGTCGCAAATTTTAATTGCGCGAGGGATTGCCATTTCTACAGTAAATTTTTCAAAAAATAATTTTTTACTGTCGCAAATTTTAATTGCGCCAGGGATTGCCTTTTCTACAGTAAATTTTGCAAAAAATAATTTTTTACTGTCGCAAGTATTAATTGCGCCAGGGATTGCGTTTTCTATAGTAAATTATTCAAAAATTAATTTTTTACTGTCGCAAATTTTAAATCCGCCAGGGATTGCCTTTTCTATAGTAAATTTTTCACAAATTAATTTTCTACTGCCGCAAATTTAAATTGCGCCAGGGATTGCCTTTTCTACAGTAAATTTGCAAAAAATATTTTTTTATTGTCGCAAATTTTAATTGCGCCAGGGATTGCCTTTTCTATAGTAAATTCTTCAAAAAATAATTTTTTACTGTCGCAAATTTTAAATCCGCCAGGGATTGCCTTTTCTATAGTAAATTATTCAAAAAATAATTTTTTACTGTCGCAAATTTTAATTGCGCCAGGGATTGCCTTTTCTACAGTAAATTTTGCAAAAACTAATTTTTTACTGTCGCAAATTTTAATTGCGCCAGGGATTGCCTTTTCGACAGTAAATTTTTCAAAAATAATTTTTTACGGTCGCAAATTTTAACTGCGCCAGGGATTGCATTTTCTACAGAAAATTTTGCAAAAAATAATTTTTTACTGTCGCAAATTTTAATTGCGCCAGGGATTGCCATTTCTACAGTAAATTTTGCAAAAAATAATTTTTTACTGTCGCAAATTTTAATTGCGCCAAGGATTGCCTTTTCTATAGTAAATTATTCAAAAAATAATTTTTTACTGTCGTAAATTTTAATTGCGCCAGGGATTGCCTTTTCTATAGTAAATTTTTCAAAAAATAATTTTTTACTGCCGCAAATTTTAAATACGCCAGGGATTGCCTTTTCTATAGTAAACTATTCAAAAAATAATTTTTTACTGTCGAAAATTTTAATTGCGCCAGGGATTGCCTTTTCTATAGTAAATTTTTCAAAAATAATTTTTTACTGCCGCAAATTTTAATTACGACAGGGATTGCCTTTTCTATAGTAAATTATTCAAAAACTAATTTTTTACTGTCGCAAATTTTAATAGCGCCAGGGATTGCCTTTTCTATAGTAAACTATTCAAAAAATAATTTTTGACTGTCGAAAATTTTAATTGCGCCAGGGATTGCCTTTTCTATAGTAAATTTTTCAAAAAATAATTTTTTACTGCCGCAAATTTTAATTACGACAGGGATTGCCTTTTCTATAGTAAATTATTCAAAAACTAATTTTTTACTGTCGCAAATTTTAATTACGCCAGGGATTGCCTTTTCTATAGTAAATTTTTCAAAAATTAATTTTTTACTGTCGCAAATTTTAATTGCGCCAGGGATTGCCTCTTCTATAGTAAATTTTGCAAAAAATAATTTTTTACTGTCGAAAATTTTAATTACGCCAGGGATTGCCTTTTCTATAGTAAATTTTTCAAAAAATAATTTTTTACTGTCGAAAATTTTAAATACGCCAGGGATTGCCTTTTCTATAGTAAATTTTTCAAAAAATAATTTTTTACTGTCGCAAATTTTAATTGCGCCAGGGATTGCCTTTTCTACAGTAAATTTTGCAAAAAATAATTTTTTACTGTCGCAGATTTTAATTGCGCCAGGGATTGCCTTTTCTACAGTAAATTTTTCAAAAAATAATTTTCTACTGTCGCAAATTTTAATTGCGCCAGGGATTGCCTTCTCTATAGTAAATTTTGCAAAAAATAATTTCTTACTGTCGCAAATTTTAATTGCGCCAGGGATTACCTTTTCTATAGTAAATTTTTCAAAAATTAATTTTTTACTGGCACAAATTTTAAATACGCCAGGGATTGCCTTTTCTACAGTAAATTTTTCAAAAAATAATTATTTACTGTCGCAAATTTTAATTGCGCCAGGGATTGCCTTTTCTATAGTAAATTTTGCAAAAAATAATTTTTTAACTGTCTCAAATTTTAAATACGCCAGGGATTGCCTTTTCTGTAGTAAATTTTGCAAAAAATAATTTTTTACTGTCGCCAATTTTAAATACGCCAGGGATTGCCTTTTCTATAGTAAATTTTTCAAAAAATAATTTTTTACTGTCGCAAATTTGAATTACGCCAGGGATTGCCTTCTCTTTAGTAAATTTTGCAAAAAAAAATTTTTTACTGTCGCAAATTTTAATTGCGCCAGGGATTGCCTTTTCTACAGTAAATTTTTCAAAAAATAATTTTCTACTGTCGCAAATTTTAATTGCGCCAGGGATTGCCTTCTCTATAGTAAATTTTGCAAAAAATAATTTTTTACTGTCGCAAATTTTAATTGCGCCAGGGATTACCTTTTCTATAGTAAATTTTTCAAAAACTAATTTTTTACTGTCGAAAATTTTAATTACGGCAGGGATTGCTTTTCTATAGTAAATTTTTCAAAAAATAATTTTTTACTGTCGCAAATTTTAATTACGCCAGTGATTGCCTTTTCTATAGTAAATTTGGCAAAATATAATTTTTACTGTCGCAAATTTTAATTGCGCCAGGGATTACCGTTTCTATAGTAAATTTTTCAAAAATTAATTTTTTACTGTCGAAAATTTTAATTACGCCAGGGATTGCCTTTTCTATAGAAAATTTTTCAAAAAATAATTTTTTAGTGTCGCAAATTTTTATTTCGCCAGGGATTGCCTTTTCTGTAGTAAATTTTGCAAAAAATAATTTTTTACTGTCGCCAATTTTAAATACGCCAGGGATTGCCTTTTCTATAGTAAATTTTTCAAAAAATAATTTTTTACTGTCGCAAATTTTAATTACGCCAGGGATTGCCTTTTCTATAGTAAATTTTTCAAAAAATAATTTTCTACTGTCGCAAATTTTAATTGCGCCAGGGATTGCCTTTTCTATAGTAAATTATTCAAAAAATAATTTTATACTGTCGCAAATTTTAAATACGCCAGGTATTGCCTTTTCTATAGTAAATTTTTCAAAAATTAATTTTTTACTGTCGCAAATTTTAAATACGCCAGGGATTGCCTGTTCTGCAGTAAATTTTTCAAAAAATAATTATTTACTGTCGCAAAATTTAATTGCGCCAGGGATTGCCTTTTTTATAGTAAATTTTTCAAAAAATAATTTTTTACTGTCGCAAATTTTAATTAAGCCAGGGATTGCCATTTCTATAGTAAATTTTTCAAAAATTAATTTTTTACTGTCGCAAATTTTAAATCCGCCAGGGTTTGCCTTTTCTACAGTAAATTTTTCAAAAAATAATTTTTTACTGTCGCAAATTTTAATTGCGCCAGGGATTGCCTTTTCTATAGTAAATTTTTCAAAAAATAATTTTTTACTGTCGCAACTTTTAATTACGCCAGGGATTGCCTTTTCTATAGTAAATTATTCAAAAACTAATTTTTTACTGTCGCAAATTTTAATTACGCCGGGGATTGCCTTTTCTATAGTAAATTTTTCAAAAAATAATTTTTTACTGTCGCAAATTTTAAATACGCCAGGGATTGCCATTTCTATAGTAAATTTTGCAAAAAATAAATTTTTACTGTCGCAAATTATAATTGCGCCAGGGATTGCCTTTTCTGTAGTGAATTTTTCAAAAAATAATTTTTTACTGTCGCATATTTTAATTGCGCCAGGGATTGCCTTTTCTATAGTAAATTTTTCAAAAATTAATTTTTTATTCTCGCAAATTTTAATTGCGCCAGGGATTGCCTTTTCTACAGTAAATTTTACAAAAAATAATTTTTTACTGTCGCAAATTTTAAATACGCCAGGAATTGCCTTTTCTACATTAAATTTTTCAAAAATTAATTTTTTACAGTCGCAAATTTTAAATATGCCAGGGAATGCCTTTTCTTCAGTAAATTATTCAAAAATTAATTTTTTACTGTCGCAAATTTTAAATTTTCCCAGAGATTGCCTTTCCTATAGTAAATTATTCAAAAAATAATTTTTTACTGTCGCAAATTTTAATTGCGCCAGCGATTGCCTTTTCTACAGTAAATTTTTCAAAAAATAATTTTTTAGTGTCGCAAATTTTATTTGCGCCAGGGATTGCCTTTCTACAGTAAATTTTGCAAAAAATAATTTTTTACTGTCGCAAGTTTTAATTGCGCCAGGGATTGCCTTTTCTATAGTAACTTTTTTAAAAATAAATTTTTTACTGTCGCAAATTTTAAATCCGCCAGGGATTGCCTTTTCTATAGTAAATTTTTCACAAATTAATTTTCTACTGTCGCAAATTTTAATTACGCCAGGGATTGCCTCTTCTATAGTAAATTTTTCAAAAATTAATTTTTTACTGTCGCAAATTTTAAATCCGCCAGGAATTGCCTTTTCTATAGTAAATTTATCAAAAATTAATTTTTTACTGTCGAAAATTTTAGTTACGCCAGGGATTGCCTTTTCTATAGTAAATTTTTCAAAAATTAATTTTTTACTGTCGCAAATTTTAATTGCGCCAGGGATTGCCTTTTCTACAGTAAATTTTGCAAAAAATAATTTTTTACTGTCGCAAATTTTAAATCCGCCAGGGATTGCCTTTTCTATAGTAAATTATTCAAAAAATAATTTTTTACTGTCGCAAATTTTAATTGCGCCAGGGATTGCCTTTTCTACAGTAAATTTTTCAAAAAATAATTTTTTACTGTCGCAAATTTTAATTGCGCCAGGGATTGCCATTTCTATAGTAAATTTTTCAAAAAATAATTTTGTACTGTCGCAAATTTTAATTACGCCAGGGATTGCCTTTTCTATAGTAAATTTTTCAAAAATTAATTTTTTACTGTCGCAAATTTTAAATCCGCCAGGGATTGCCTTATCTATAGTAAATTTTTCACACATTAATTTTCTACTGCCGCGAATTTTAATTGCGCCAGGGATTGCCTTTTCTACAGTAAATTATTCAAAAAATAATTTTTTACTGTCGCAAATTTTAAATCCGCCAGGAATTGCCTTTTCTATAGTAAATTTATCAAAAATTAATTTTTTACTGTCGAAAATTTTAGTTACGCCAGGGATTGCCTTTTCTATAGTAAATTTTTCAAAAATTAATTTTTTACTGTCGCAAATTTTAATTGCGCCAGGGATTGCCTTTTCTACAGTAAATTTTGCAAAAAATAATTTTTTACTGTCGCAAATTTTAAATCCGCCAGGGATTGCCTTTTCTATAGTAAATTATTCAAAAAATAATTTTTTACTGTCGCAAATTTTAATTGCGCCAGGGATTGCCTTTTCTACAGTAAATTTTTCAAAAAATAATTTTTTACTGTCGCAAATTTTAATTGCGGCAGGGATTGCCATTTCTATAGTAAATTTTTCAAAAAATAATTTTGTACTGTCGCAAATTTTAATTACGCCAGGGATTACCTTTTCTATAGTAAATTTTTCAAAAATTAATTTTTTACTGTCGCAAATTTTAAATCCGCCAGGGATTGCCTTATCTATAGTAAATTTTTCACACATTAATTTTCTACTGCCGCGAATTTTAATTGCGCCAGGGATTGCCTTTTCTACAGTAAATTATTCAAAAAATAATTTTTTACTGTCGCAAATTTTAATTGCGCCAGGGATTGCCTTTTCTACAGTAAATTTTGCAAAAAATAACTTTTTACTGTCGCAAATTTTAATTGCGCCAGGGATTGCCTTTTCTACAGTAAATTTTTCAAAAAATAATTTTTTACTGTCGCAAATTTTAATTGCGGCAGGGATTGCCATTTCTATAGTAAATTTTTCAAAAATTAATTTTTTACTGTCGCAAATTTTAATTGCGCCAGGGATTGCCTTTTCTACAGTAAATTTTGCAAAAAATAATTTTTTACTGTCGCAAATTTTAAATCCGCCAGGGATTGCCTTTTCTATAGTAAATTATTCAAAAAATAATTTTTTACTGTCGCAAATTTTAATTGCGCCAGGGATTGCCTTTTCTACAGTAAATTTTTCAAAAATAATTTTTTACTGTCGCAAATTTTAATTGCGGCAGGGATTGCCATTTCTATAGTAAATTTTTCAAAAAATAATTTTGTACTGTCGCAAATTTTAATTACGCCAGGGATTGCCTTTTCTATAGTAAATTTTTCAAAAATTAATTTTTTACTGTCGCAAATTTTAAATCCGCCAGGGATTGCCTTATCTATAGTAAATTTTTCACACATTAATTTTCTACTGCCGCGAATTTTAATTGCGCCAGGGATTGCCTTTTCTATAGTAAATTTTTCAAAAATTAATTTTTTACTGTCGCAAATTTTAAATACGCCAGGGATTGCCTTTTCTGTAGTAAATTATTCAAAAAATAATTTTTTACTGTCGCAAATTTTAAATCCGCCATTTATTGACATTTCTATAGTAAATTATTCAAAAAATTATTTTTTACTGTCGCAAATTTTAAATCCGCCAGGGATTGCCTTTTCTATAGTAAACTATTCAAAAAATAATTTTCTACTGTCGCAATTTCAATTCTGCCAGGGATTGCCTTTTGTACAGTAAATTTTTCAAAAAATAATTTTTTACTGTCGCAAATTTTAAATACGCCAGGGATTGTATTTTCTTTTCAAAAAATAATTTTTTACTGTCGCAAATTTTAATTGCGCCAGGGATTGCCTTTTCTACAGTAAATTTGCAAAAAATATTTTTTTACTGTCGCAAATTTTAATTGCGCCAGGGATTGCCTTTTCTATAGTAAATTATTCAAAAAATAATTGTTTACTGTCGCAAATTTTAAATCCGCCAGGGATTGCCTTTTCTATAGTAAATTATTCAAAAAATAATTTTTTACTGTCGCAAATTTTAATTGTGCCAGGTATTGCCTTTTCTACAGTAAATTTTGCAGAAACTAATTTTTTACTATCGCAAATTTTAATTGCGCCAGGGATTGCCTTTGCTATAGTAAATTTTGCAAAAAATAATTTTTTATTGTCGCAAATTTTAATTGCGCCAGGGATTGCATTTTCTATAGTAAATTTTTCATAAATTAATTTTTTACTGTCGAAAATTTTAATTACTCCAGAGATTGCCTTTTCTATAGTAAATTTTTCAAAAATTAATTTTTTACTGTCGCAAATTTTAAATCCGCCAGGGATTGCCTTTTCTACAGTAAATTATTCAAAAAATAATTTTTTACTGTCGCAAATTTTAAATCCGCCAGAGATTGCCTTTTCTATAGTAAATTATTCAAAAAATAATTTTTTACTGTCGCAAATTTTAAATCCGCCAGGGATTGCCTTTTCTATAGTAAATTATTCAAAAAAAGAATTTTTTACTGTCGCAAATTTTAAATCCGCCAGGGATTGCCTTTTCTACAGTAAATTTTTCAAAAATTAATTTTTTACTGTCGCAAATTTTAAATACGCCAGGGATTGCCTTTTCTTCAGTAAGTTATTCAAAAATTAATTTTTTACTGTCGCAAATTTTAAATTTTCCCAGAGATTGCCTTTCCTATAGTAAATTATTCAAAAAATAACTTTTTACTGTCGCAAATTTTAATTGCGCGAGCGATTGCCTTTTCTACAGTAAATTTTTCAAAAAATAATTTTTTAGTGTCGCAAATTTTATTTGCCCCAGGGATTGCTTTTCTACAGTAAATTTTGCAAAAAATAGTTTTTTACTGTCGCAAGTTTTAATTGCGCAAGGGATTGCCTTTTCTATAGTAACTTTTTCAAAAATAAATTTTTTACTGTCGCAAATTTTAAATCCGCCAGGGATTGCCTTTTCTATAGTAAATTTTTTACAAATTAATTTTCTACTGTCGCAAATTTTAATTGCGCCAGGGATTGCCTTTTCTACAGTAAATTTTGCAAAAACTAATTTTTTACTGTCGCAAATTTTAATTGCGCCAGGGATTGCCTTTTCTATAGTAAATTTTGCAAATAATAATTTTTTATTGTCGCAAATTTTAATTGCGCCAGGGACTGCCTTTTCTATAGTAAATTTTTCATAAATTAATTTTTTACTGTCGAAAATTTTAATTACGCCAGGGATTGCCTTTTCTATAGTAAATTTTTCAAAAATTAATTTTTTACTGTCGCAAATTTTAAATCCGCCAGGGATTGCCTTTTCTATAGTAAATTATTCAAAAAATAATTTTTTACTGTCGCAAATTTTAAATCCGCCAGGGATTGCCTTTTATATAGTAAATTATTCAAAAAATAATTTTCTACTGTCGCAAATTTTAATTGCGCCAGGGATTGCCTTTTCTACAGTAAATTTTTCAAAAAATAATTTTTTACTGTCGCAAATTTTAAATACGCCAGGGATTGCCTTTTCTATAGTAAATTATTCCAAAACTCATTTTTTACTATCGCAAATTTTAATTACGCCAGGGATTGCCTTTTCTATAGTAAATTTTTCAAAAAATAATTTTTTACTGTCGCAAATTTTAAATACGCCAGGGATTGCCTTTTCTATAGTAAATTTTGTAAAAAATAATTTTTTACTGTCGCAAATTTTAATTGCGCCAGGGATTGCCTTTTCTACAGTAAATTATCCAAAAATTAATTTTTTACTATCGCAAATTTTAAATCCGCCAGAGATTGCCTTTCCTATAGTAAATTACTCAAAAAATAATTTTTTACTGTCGCAAATTTTAATTGCGCCAGCGATTGCCTTTTCTACAGTAAATTTTTCAAAAAATAATTTTTTACTGTCGCAAATTTTAATTGCGCCAGGGATTGCCTTTTCTACAGTAAATTTTGCAAAAAATAATTTTTTTTCGCAAGTTTTAATTGCGCCAGGGATTGCCTTTTCTATAGTAAATTTTTCAAAAATTAATTTTTTACTGTCGCAAATTTTAAATCCGCCAGGGATTGCCTTTTCTATAGTAAATTTTTCACAAATTAATTTTCTACTGTCGCAAATTTTAATTACGCCAGGGATTGCCTTTTCTATAGTAAATTTTTCAAAAATTAATTTTTTACTGTCGCAAATTTTAAATCCGCCAGGGATTGCCTTTTCTATAGTAAATTTTTCAAAAATTAATTTTTTACTGTCGAAAATTTTAATTGCGCCAGGGATTGCCTTTTCTACAGTAAATTTTGCAAAAAATAATTTTCTTTCGCAAGTTTTAATTGCGCCAGGGATTGCCTTTTCTATAGTAAATTTTTCAAAAATTAATTTTTTACTGTCGCAAATTTTAAATCCGCCAGGGATTGCCTTTTCTATAGTAAATTTTTCACAAATTAATTTTCTACTGTCGCAAATTTTAATTACGCCAGGGATTGCCTTTTCTATAGTAAATTTTTCAAAAATTAATTTTTTTACTGTCGCAAATTTTAAATCCGCCAGGGATTGCCTTTTCTATAGTAAATTTTTCAAAAATTAATTTTTTACTGTCGAAAATTTTAGTTACGCCAGGGATTACCTTTTCTATAGTAAATTTTTCAAAAATTAATTTTTTACTGTCGCAAATTTTAATTGCGCCAGGGATTGCCTTTTCTACAGTAAATTTTGCAAAAAATAATTTTTTGCTTTCGCAAATTTTAAATCCGCCAGGGGTTGCCTTTTCTATAGTAAATTATTCAAAAAATAATTTTTTACTGTCGCAATTTTAATTGCGCCAGGGATTGCCTTTTCTACAGTAAATTTTTCAAAAAATAATTTTTTATTGTCGCAAATTTTAATTGCGCCAGGGATTGCCTTTTCTACAGTAAATTTTGCAAAAAATAATTTTTTACTGTCGCAAGTTTTAATTGCGCCAGGGATTGCCTTTTCTATAGTAAATTTTTCAAAAATTAATTTTATACTGTCGCAAATTTTAAATCCGCCAGGGATTGCCTTTTCTATAGTAAATTTTTCACAAATTAATTTTCTACTGCCGCAAATTTTAATTTCGCCAGGGATTGCCTTTTCTACAGTAAATTTGCAAAAAAATATTTTTTTACTGTCTCAAATTTTAATTGCGCCAGGGATTGCCTTTTCTATAGTAAATTATTCAAAAAATAATTTTTTACTGTCGCAAATTTTAAATCCGAAAGGGATTGCCTTTTCTATAGTAAATTATTCAAAAAATAATTTTTTACTGTGGCAAATTTTAATTGCGCCAGGGATTGCCTTTTCTACAGTAAATTTTGCAAAAACTAATTTTTTACTGTCGCAAATTTTAATTGCGCCAGGGATTGCCTTTTCTATAGTAAATTTTGCAAATAATAATTTTTTATTGTCGCAAATTTTAATTGCGCCAGGGATTGCCTTTTCTATAGTAAATTTTTCACACATTAATTTTCTACTGCCGCGAATTTTAATTGCGCCAGGGATTGCCTTTTCTACAGTAAATTATTCAAAAAATAATTTTTTACTGTCGCAAATTTTAATTGCGCCAGGGATTGCCTTTTCTACAGTAAATTTTGCAAAAAATAATTTTTTACTGTCGCAAATTTTAAATCCGCCAGAGATTGCATTTTCTATAGTAAATTTTTCAAAAATTAATTTTTTACTGTCGCAAATTTTAAATACGCCAGGGATTGCCTTTTCTGTAGTAAATTAATCAAAAAATAATTTTTTACTGTCGCAAATTTTAATTGCGCCAGGGATTGCCTCTTCTACAGTAAATTTTTCAAAAAATAATTTTTTATTTTCGCAAATTTTAATTGCGCCAGGGATTGCCTTTTCTACAGTAAATTTTGCAACAAATAATTTTTTACTGTCGCAAGTTTTAATTGCGCCAGGGATTGCCTTTTCTATAGTAAATTTTTCAAAAATTAATTTTTTACTGTCGCAAATTTTAAATCCGCCAGGGATTGCCTTTTCTATAGTAAATTTTTCACAAATTAATTTTCTACTGCCGCAAATTTTAATTTCGCCAGGGATTGCCTTTTCTACAGTAAATTTGCAAAAAAATATTTTTTTACTGTCTCAAATTTTAATTGCGCCAGGGATTGCCTTTTCTATAGTAAATTATTCAAAAAATAATTTGTTACTGTCGCAAATTTTAAATCCGAAAGGGATTGCCTTTTCTATAGTAAATTATTCAAAAAATAATTTTTTACTGTGGCAAATTTTAATTGCGCCAGGGATTGCCTTTTCTACAGTAAATTTTGCAAAAACTAATTTTTTACTGTCGCAAATTTTAATTGCGCCAGGGATTGCCTTTTCTATAGTAAATTTTGCAAATAATAATTTTTTATTGTCGCAAATTTTAATTGCGCCAGGGATTGCCATTTCTATAGTAAATTTTTCACACATTAATTTTCTACTGCCGCGAATTTTAATTGCGCCAGGGATTGCCTTTTCTACAGTAAATTATTCAAAAAATAATTTTTTACTGTCGCAAATTTTAATTGCGCCAGGGATTGCCTTTTCTACAGTAAATTTTGCAAAAAATAATTTTTTACTGTCGCAAATTTTAAACCCGCCAGAGATTGCCTTTTCTATAGTAAATTTTTCAAAAATTAATTTTTTACTGTCGCAAATTTTAAATACGCCAGGGATTGCCTTTTCTGTAGTAAATTATTCAAAAAATAATTTTTTACTGTCGCAAATTTTAAATCCGCCAGGGATTGACTTTTCTATAGTAAATTATTCAAAAAATAATTTTTTACTGTCGCAAATTTTAAATCCGCCAGGGATTGCCTTTTCTATAGTAAACTATTCAAAAAATAATTTTCTACTGTCGCAAATTTTAATTGCGCCAGGGATTGCCTTTTGTACAGTAAATTTTTCAAAAAATAATTTTTTACTGTCGCAAATTTTAAATACGCCAGGGATTGTATTTTCTATAGTAAATTTTTCAAAAATTAATTTTTTACTGTCGCAAATTTTAAATACGCCAGGGATTGCCTTTTCTATAGTAAATTTTTCAAAAAATAATTTTTTACTGTCGCAAATTTTAATTGCGCCAGGGATTGCCTTTTCTATAGCAAATTTTTCAAAAATTAATTTTTTACTGTCGCAAATTTTAATTGCGCCAGGTATTGCCTTTTCTACAGTAAATTTAAAAAAAATTAATTTTTTACTGTCGCAAATTTTTAGTACGCCAGGGATTGCATTTTCTACAGTAAATTTTTCAAAAATTAATTTTTTACTGTCGCAAATTTTAAATACGCCAGGTATTGCCTTTTCTACAGTAAATTATTCAAAAATTAATTTTTTACTGTCGCAAATTTTAAATCCGCCAGAGATTGCCTTTCCTATAGTAAATTATTCAAAAATTAATTTTTTACTGTCGCAAATTTTAAATACGCCAGGGATTGCCTTTTCTACAGTAAATTTTTCAAAAAATAATTTTTTACTGTCGCAAATTTTAATTGCGCCAGGGATTGCCTTTTCTACAGTAAATTTGCAAAAAATATTTTTTTACTGTCGCAAATTTTAATTGCGCCAGGGATTGCCTTTTCTATAGTAAATTATTCAAAAAATAATTGTTTACTGTCGCAAATTTTAAATCCGCCAGGGATTGCCTTTTCTATAGTAAATTATTCAAAAAATAATTTTTTACTGTCGCAAATTTTAATTGCGCCAGGGATTGCCTTTTCTACAGTAAATTTTGCAGAAACTAATTTTTTACTATCGCAAATTTTAATTGCGCCAGGGATTGCCTTTTCTATAGTAAATTTTGCAAAAAATAATTTTTTATTGTCGCAAATTTTAATTGCGCCAGGGATTGCATTTTCTATAGTAAATTTTTCATAAATTAATTTTTTACTGTCGAAAATTTTAATTACTCCAGAGATTGCCTTTTCTATAGTAATTTTTTCAAAAATTAATTTTTTACTGTCGCAAATTTTAAATCCGCCAGGGATTGCCTTTTCTATAGTAAATTATTCAAAAAATAATTTTTTACTGTCGCAAATTTTAAATCCGCCAGGGATTGCCTTTTCTATAGTAAATTATTCAAAAAATAATTTTTTACTGTCGCAAATTTTAAATCCGCCAGGGATTGCCTTTTCTATAGTAAATTATTCAAAAAAAGAATTTTTTACTGTCGCAAATTTTAAATCCGCCAGGGATTGCCTTTCCTATAGTAAATTATTCAAAAAATAATTTTTTACTGTCGCAAATTTTAATTGCGCCAGCGATTGCTTTTTCTACAGTAAATTTTTCAAAAAATAATTTTTTAGTGTCGCAAATTTTATTTGCCCCAGAGATTGCCTTTTCTACAGTAAATTTTGCAAAAAATAATTTTTTACTGTCGCAAGTTTTAATTGCGCCAGGGATTACCTTTTCTATTGTAACTTTTTCAAAAATAAATTTTTTACTGTCGCAAATTTTAAATCCGCCAGGGATTGCCTTTTCTATAGTAAATTTTTTACAAATTAATTTTCTACTGTCGCAAATTTTAATTGCGCCAGGGATTGCCTTTTCTACAGTAAATTTGGAAAAACTAATTTTTTTCTGTCGCAAATTTTAATTGCGCCAGGGATTGCCTTTTCTATAGTAAATTTTGCAAATAATAATTTTTTATTGTCGCATTTTAATTGCGCCAGGGATTGCCTTTTCTATAGTAAATTTTTCATAAATTAATTTTTTACTGTCGAAAATTTTAATTACGCCAGGGATTGCCTTTTCTATAGTAAATTTTTCAAAAATTAATTTTTTACTGTCGCAAATTTTAAATCCGCCAGGGATTGCCTTTTCTATAGTAAATTATTCAAAAAATAATTTTTTACTGTCGCAAATTTTAAATCCGCCAGGGATTGCCTTTTCTATAGTAAATTATTCAAAAAATAATTTTCTACTGTCGCAAATTTTAATTGCACCAGGGATTGCCTTTTCTACAGTAAATTTTTCAAAAAATAATTTTTTACTGTCGCAAATTTTAAATACGCCAGGGATTGCCTTTTCTATAGTAAATTATTCAAAAACTCATTTTTTACTATCGCAAATTTTAATTACGCCAGGGATTGCCTTTTCTATAGTAAATTTTTCAAAAAATAATTTTTTACTGTCGCAAATTTTAAATACGCCAGGGATTGCCTTTTCTATAGTAAATTTTGCAAAAAAATAATTTTTTACTGTCGCAAATTTTAATTGCGCCAGGGATTGCCTTTTCTACAGTAAAATTTACAAAAATTAATTTTTACTGTCGCAAATTTTTAATACGCCAGGGATTGCCTTTTCTACAGTAAATTTTTCAAAAATTAATTTTTTACTGTCGCAAATTTTAAATACGCCAGGGATTGCCTTTTCTACAGTAAATTATCCAAAAATTAATTTTTTACTGTCGCAAATTTTAAATCCGCCAGAGATTGCCTTTCCTATAGTAAATTACCCAAAAAATAATTTTTTACTGTCGCAAATTTTAATTGCGCCAGCGATTGCCTTTTCTACAATAAATTTTCAAAAAATAATTTTTTACTGTCGCAAATTTTAATTGCGCCAGGGATTGCCTTTTCTACAGTAAATTTTGCAAAAAATAATTTTTTTTCGCAAGTTTTAATTGCGCCAGGGATTGCCTTTTCTATAGTAAATTTTTCAAAAATTAATTTTTTACTGTCGCAAATTTTAAATCCGCCAGGGATTGCCTTTTCTATAGTAAATTTTTCACAAATTAATTTTCTATTGTCGCAAATTTTAATTACGCCAGGGATTGCCTTTTCTATAGTAAATTTTTCAAAAATTAATGTTTTACTGTCGCAAATTTTAAATCCGCCAGGGATTGCCTTTTCTATAGTAAATTTTTCAAAAATTAATTTTTTACTGTCCGAAATTTTAGTTTCGCCAGGGATTACCTTTTCTATAGTAAATTTTTCAAAAATTAATTTTTTACTGTCGCAAATTTTAATTGCGCCAGGGATTGCCTTTTCTACAGTAAATTTTGCAAAAAATAATTTTTTGCTGTCGCAAATTTTAAATCCGCCAGGGGTTGCCTTTTCTATAGTAAATTATTCAAAAAATAATTTTTACTGTCGCAAATTTTAATTGCGCCAGGGATTGCCTTTTCTACAGTAAATTTTTCAAAAAATAATTTTTTACTGTCGCAAATTTTAATTGCGCCAGGGATTGCCTTTTCTACAGTAAATTTTGCAAAAAATAATTTTTTACTCACGCAAGTTTTAATTGCGCCAGGGATTGCCTTTTCTATAGTAAATTTTTCAAAAATTAATTTTTTACTGTCGCAAATTTTAAATCCGCCAGGGATTGCCTTTTCTATAGTAAATTTTTCACAAATTAATTTTCTACTGCCGCAAATTTTAATTTCGCCAGGGATTGCCTTTTCTACAGTAAATTTGCAAAAAATATTTTTTTACTGTCTCAAATTTTAATTGCGCCAGGGATTGCCTTTTCTATAGTAAATTATTCAAAAAATAATTTTTTACTGTCGCAAATTTTAAATCCGAAAGGGATTGCCTTTTCTATAGTAAATTATTCAAAAATAATTTTTTACTGTGGCAAATTTTAATTGCGCCAGGGATTGCCTTTTCTACAGTAAATTTTGTAAAAACTATTTTTTTACTGTCGCACATTTTAATTGCGCCAGGGATTGCCTTTTCTATAGTAAATTTTGCAAATAATAATTTTTTATTGTCGCAAATTTTAATTGCGCCAGGGATTGCCTTTTCTATAGTAAATTTTTCATAAATTAATATTTTACTGTCGAAAATTTTAATTACGCCTGGGATTGCCTTTTCTATAGTAAATTTTTCAAAAATTAATTTTTTACTGTCGCAAATTTTGAATCCGCCAGGGATTGCCTTTTCTATAGTAAATTATTCAAAAAATAATTTTTTACTGTCGCAAATTTTAAATCCGCCAGGGTTTGCCTTTTCTATAGTAAATTATTCAAAAAATAATTTTTTACTGTCGCAAATTTTAAATCCGCCAGGGATTGCCTATTCTATAGTAAATTATTCAAAAAATAATTTTTTACTGTCGCAAATTTTAAATCCGCCAGGGATTGCCTTTTCTACAGTAAATTTTTCAAAAAATAATTTTTTACTGTCGCAAATTTTAATTGCGCCAGGGATTGCCTTTTCTATAGTAAATTATTCAAAAAATAATTTTTTACTGTCGCAAATTTTAAATCCGCCAGGTTTTGCCTTTTCTATAGTAAATTATTCAAAAAATAATTTTTTACTGTCGCAAATTTTAAATCCGCCAGGGATTGCCTATTCTATAGTAAATTATTCAAAAAATAATTTTTTACTGTCGCAAATTTTAAATCCGCCAGGGATTGCCTTTTCTACATTAAATTTTTCAAAAAATAATTTTTTACTGTCGCAAATTTTAAATCCGCCAGGGATTGCCTTTTCTATAGTAAATTTTTCACAAATTAATTTTCTACTGTCGCAAATTTTAATTACGCCAGGGATTGCCTTTTCTATAGTAAATTTTTCAAAAATTAATGTTTTACTGTCGCAAATTTTAAATCCGCCAGGGATTGCCTTTTCTATAGTAAATTTTTCAAAAATTAATTTTTTACTGTCGAAAATTTTAGTTTCGCCAGGGATTACCTTTTCTATAGTAAATTTTTCAAAAATTAATTTTTTACTGTCGCAAATTTTAATTGCGCCAGGGATTGCCTTTTCTACAGTAAATTTTGCAAAAAATAATTTTTTGCTTTCGCAAATTTTAAATCCGCCAGGGGTTGCCTTTTCTATAGTAAATTATTCAAAAAATAATTTTTTAATGTCGCAAATTTTAATTGCTCCAGGGATTGCCTTTTCTACAGTAAATTTTTCAAAAAATAATTTTTTACTGTCGCAAATTTTAATTGCGCCAGGGATTGCCTTTTCTACAGTAAATTTTGCAAAAAATAATTTTTTACTCTCGCAAGTTTTAATTGCGCCAGGGATTGCCTTTTCTATAGTAAATTTTTCAAAAATTAATTTTTTACTTTCGCAAATTTTAAATCCGCCAGGGATTGCCTTTTCTATAGTAAGTTATTCAAAAAATAATTTTTTACTGTCGCAAATTTTAAATCCGCCAGGGATTGCCTATTCTATAGTAAATTATTCAAAAAATAATTTTTTACTGTCGCAAATTTTAATTGCGCCAGGGATTGCCTTTTCTACAGTAAATTTTTCACAAATTAATTTTCTACTGTCGCAAATTTTAATTACGCCAGGGATTGCCTTTTCTATAGTAAATTTTTCAAAAATTAATGTTTTACTGTCGCAAATTTTAAATCCGCCAGGGTTTGCCTTTTCTATAGTAAATTATTCAAAAAATAATTTTTTACTGTCGCAAATTTTAAATCCGCCAGGGATTGCCTTTTCTATAGTAAATTTTTCACAAATTAATTTTCTACTGTCGCAAATTTTAATTACGCCAGGGATTGCCTTTTCTATAGTAAATTATTCAAAAAATAATTTTTTACTGTCGCAAATTTTAAATCCGCCAGGGTTTGCCTTTTCTATAGTAAATTATTCAAAAAATAATTTTTTACTGTCGCAAATTTTAAATCCGCCAGGGATTGCCTATTCTATAGTAAATTATTCAAAAAATAATTTTTTACTGCCGCAAATTTTAAATCCGCCAGGGATTGCCTTTTCTACAGTAAATTTTTCAAAAAATAATTTTTTACTGTCGCAAATTTTAAATCCGCCAGGGATTGCCTTTTCTATAGTAAATTTTTCACAAATTAATTTTCTACTGTCGCAAATTTTAATTGCGCCAGGGATTGCCTTTTCTACAGTAAATTTTGCAAAAAAAAAATTTTTTTTCGCAAGTTTTAATTGCGCCAGGGATTGCCTTTTCTATAGTAAATTTTTCAAAAATTAATTTTTTACTGTCGCAAATTTTAAATCCGCCAGGGATTGCCTTTTCTATAGTAAATTTTTCACAAATTAATTTTCTACTGTCGCAAATTTTAATTACGCCAGGGATTGCCTTTTCTATAGTAAATTTTTCAAAAATTAATGTTTTACTGTCGCAAATTTTAAATCCGCCAGGGATTGCCTTTTCTATAGCAAATTTTTCAAAAATTAATTTTTTACTGTCGAAAATTTTAGTTTCGCCAGGGATTACCTTTTCTATAGTAAATTTTTCAAAAATTAATTTTTTACTGTCGCAAATTTTAATTGCGCCAGGGATTGCCTTTTCTACAGTAAATTTTGCAAAAAATAATTTTTTGCTTTCGCAAATTTTAAATCCGCCAGGGGTTGCCTTTTCTATAGTAAATTATTCAAAAAATAATTTTTTACTGTCGCAAATTTTAATTGCGCCAGGGATTTCCTTTTCTACAGTAAATTTTTCAAAAAATAATTTTTTACTGTCGCAAATTTTAATTGCGCCAGGGATTGCCTTTTCTACAGTAAATTTTGCAAAAAATAATTTTTTACTCTCGCAAGTTTTAATTGCGCCAGGGATTTTTTACTGTCGAAAATTTTAGTTTCGCCAGGGATTACCTTTCCTATAGTAAATTTTTCAAAAATTAATTTTTTACTGTTGCAAATTTTAATTGCGCCAGGGATTGCCTTTTCTACAGTAAATTTTGCAAAAAATAATTTTTTACTCTCGCAAGTTTTAATTGCGCCAGGGATTGCCTTTTCTATAGTAAATTTTTCAAAAATTAATTTTTTACTGTCGCAAATTTTAAATCCGCCAGGGATTGTCTTTTCTATAGTAAATTTTTCACAAATTAATTTTCTACTGCCGCAAATTTTAATTTCGCCAGGGATTGCCTTTTCTACAGTAAATTTGCAAAAAATATTTTTTTACTGTCTCAAATTTTAATTGCGCCAGGGTTTGCCTTTTCTATAGTAAATTATTCAAAAAATAATTTTTTACTGTCGCAAATTTTAAATCCGAAAGGGATTGCCTTTTCTATAGTAAATTATTCAAAAAATAATTTTTTACTGTGGCAAATTTTAATTGCGCCAGGGATTGCCATTTCTACAGTAAATTTTGCAAAAACTAATTTTTTACTGTCGCAAATTTTAATTGCGCCAGGGATTGCCTTTTCTATAGTAAATTTTGCAAATAATAATTTTTTATTGTCGCAAATTTTAATTGCGCCAGGGATTGCCTTTTCTATAGTAAATTTTTCATAAATTAATATTTTACTGTCGAGAATTTTAATTACGCCGGGGATTGCCTTTTCTATAGTAAATTTTTCAAAAATTAATTTTTTACTGTCGCAAATTTTGAATCCGCCAGGGATTGCCTTTTCTATAGTAAATTATTCAAAAAATAATTTTTTACTGTCGCAAATTTTAATTACGCCAGGGATTGCCTTTTCTACAGTAAATTTTTCACAAATTAATTTTCTACTGTCGCAAATTTTAATTACGCCAGGGATTGCCTTTTCTATAGTAAATTTTTCAAAAATTAATGTTTTACTGTCGCAAATTTTAAATCCGCCAGGGTTTGCCTTTTCTATAGTAAATTATTCAAAAAATAATTTTTTACTGTCGCAAATTTTAAATCCGCCAGGGATTGCCTATTCTATAGTAAATTATTCAAAAAATAATTTTTTACTGTCGCAAATTTTAAATCCGCCAGGGATTGCCTTTTCTACAGTAAATTTTTCAAAAAATAGTTTTTTACTGTCGCAAATTTTAAATCCGCCAGGGATTGCCTTTTCTATAGTAAATTTTTCACAAATTAATTTTCTACTTTCGCAAATTTTAATTGCGCCAGGGATTGCCTTTTCTACCGTAAATTTTGCAAAAAATAATTTTTTTTCGCAAGTTTTAATTGCGCCAGGGATTGCCTTTACTATAGTAAATTTTTCAAAAATTAATTTTTTACTGTCGCAAATTTTAAATCCGCCAGGGATTGCCTTTTCTATAGTAAATTTTTCACAAATTAATTTTCTACTGTCGCAAATTTTAATTACGCCAGGGATTGCCTTTTCTATAGTAAATTTTTCAAAAATTAATGTTTTACTGTCGCAAATTTTAAATCCGCCAGGGATTGCCTTTTCTATAGCAAATTTTTCAAAAATTAATTTTTTACTGTCGAAAATTTTAGTTTCGCCAGGTATTACCTTTTCTATAGTAAATTTTTCAAAAATTAATTTTTTACTGTCGCAAATTTTAATTGCGCCAGGGATTGCCTTTTCTACAGTAAATTTTGCATAAAATAATTTTTTGCTTTCGCAAATTTTAAATCCGCCAGGTGTTGCCTTTTCTATAGTAAATTATTCAAAAAATAATTTTTTACTGTCGCAAATTTTAATTGCGCCAGGGATTGCCTTTTCTACAGTAAATTTTTCAAAAAATAATTTTTTACTGTCGCAAATTTTAATTGCGCCAGGGATTGCCTTTTCTACAGTAAATTTTGCAAAAAATAATTTTTTACTCTCGCAAGTTTTAATTGCGCCAGGGATTTTTTACTGTCGAAAATTTTAGTTTCGCCAGGGATTACCTTTTCTATAGTAAATTTTTCAAAAATTAATTTTTTACTGTCGCAAATTTTAATTGCGCCAGGGATTGCCTTTTCTACAGTAAATTTTGCAAAAAATAATTTTTTGCTTTCGCAAATTTTAAATCCGCCAGGGGTTGCCTTTTCTATAGTAAATTATTCAAAAAATAATTTTTTACTGTCGCAAATTTTAATTGCGCCAGGGATTGCCTTTTCTACAGTAAATTTTTCAAAAAATAATTTTTTACTGTCGCAAATTTTAATTGCGCCAGGGATTGCCTTTTCTACAGTAAATTTTGCAAAAAATAATTTTTTACTCTCGCAAGTTTTAATTGCGCCAGGGATTGCCTTTTCTATAGTAAATTTTTCAAAAATTAATTTTTTACTGTCGCAAATTTTAAATCCGCCAGAGATTGCCTTTTCTATAGTAAATTTTTCACAAATTAATTTTCTACTGCCGCAAATTTTAATTTCGCCAGGGATTGCCTTTTCTACAGTAAATTTGCAAAAAATATTTTTTTACTGTCTCAAATTTTAATTGCGCCAGGGTTTGCCTTTTCTATAGTAAATTATTCAAAAAATAATTTTTTACTGTCGCAAATTTTAAATCCGAAAGGGATTGCCTTTTCTATAGTAAATTATTCAAAAAATAATTTTTTACTGTGGCAAATTTTAATTGCGCCAGGGATTGCCTTTTCTACAGTAAATTTTGCAAAAACTAATTTTTTACTGTCGCAAATTTTAATTGCGCCAGGGATTGCCTTTTCTATAGTAAATTTTGCAAATAATAATTTTTTATTGTCGCAAATTTTAATTGCGCCAGGGATTGCCTTTTCTATAGTAAATTTTTCATAAATTAATATTTTACTGTCGAAAATTTTAATTACGCCGGGGATTGCCTTTTCTATAGTAAATTTTTCAAAAATTAATTTTTTACTGTCGCAAATTTTGAATCCGCCAGGGATTGCCTTTTCTATAGTAAATTATTCAAAAAATAATTTTTTACTGTCGCAAATTTTAAATCCGCCAGGGTTTGCCTTTTCTATAGTAAATTATTCAAAAAATAATTTTTTACTGTCGCAAATTTTAAATCCGCCAGGGATTGCCTATTCTATAGTAAATTATTCAAAAAATAATTTTTTACTGTCGCAAATTTTAAATCCGCCAGGGATTGCCTTTTCTACAGTAAATTTTTCAAAAAATAATTTTTTACTGTCGCAAATTTTAATTGCGCCAGGGATTGTCTTTTCTATAGTAAATTATTCAAAAAATAATTTTTTACTGTCGCAAATTTTAAATCCGCCAGGGATTGCCTTTTCTATAGTAAATTTTTCAAAAATTAATTTTTTACTGTCGCAAATTTTAAATCCGCCAGGGATTGCCTTTTCTATAGTAACTTTTTCAAAAATAAATTTTTTACTGTCGCAAACTTTAAATCCGCCAGGGATTGCCTTTTCTATAGTAAATTTTTCACAAATTAATTTTCTATTGTCGCAAATTTTAATTACGCCAGGGATTGCCTTTTCTATAGTAAATTTTTCAAAAATTAATTTTTTACTGTCGCAAATTTTAAATCCGCCAGGGATTGCCTTTTCTATAGTAAATTTATCAAAAATTAATCTTTTACTGTCGAAAATTTTAATTACGCCAGGGATTGCCTTTTCTATAGTAAATTTTTCAAAAATTAATTTTTTACTGTCGCAAATTTTAATTGCGCCAGGGATTGCCTTTTCTACAGTAAATTTTGCAAAAAATAATTTTTTACTGTCGCAAATTTTAAATCCGCCAGGGATTGCCTTTTCTATAGTAAATTATTCAAAAAATAATTTTTTACTGTCGAAAATTTTAATTGCGCCAGGGATTGCCTTTTCTACAGTAAATTTTTCAAAAATTAATTTTTTACTGTCGCAAATTTTAATTGCGCCAGGGATTGCCATTTCTATAGTAAATTTTTCAAAAAATAATTTTTTACTGTCGCAAATTTTAATTACGCCAAGGATTGCCTTTTCTATAGTAAATTTTTCAAAAATTAATTTTTTACTGTCGCAAATTTTAAATACGCCAGGGATTGCCTTTTCTATAGTAAATTTTTCACACATTAATTTTCTACTGCCGCGAATTTTAATTGCGCCAGGGATTGCCTTTTCTACAGTAAATAATTCAAAAATTAATTTTTTACTGTCGCAAATTTTAAATCCGCCAGGGATTTCCTTTTCTATAGTAAATTATTCAAAAAATAATTTTTTACTGTCGCAAATTTTAAATCCGCCAGGGATTGCCTTTTCTATAGTAAATTATTCAAAAAATTATTTTCTACTGTCGCAAATTTTAATTGCGCCAGGGATTGCCTTTTCTACAGTAAATTTTTCACAAAATTATTTTTTACTGTCGAAAATTTTAAATACGCCAGGGATTGCCTTTTCTATAGTAAATTATTCAAAAACTCATTTTTTGCTATCGCAAATTTTAATTACGCCAGGATTGCCTTTTCTATAGTAAATTTTTCAAAAAATAATTTTTTACTGTCGCAAATTTTAAATACGCCAGGGATTGCCTTTTCTATAGTAAATTTTGTAAAAAATAATTTTATACTGTCGCAAATTTTAATTGCGCCAGGGATTGCCTTTTCTACAGTAAAATTTACAAAAATTAATTTTTTACTGTCGCAAATTTTAATACGCCAGGGATTGCCTTTTCTACAGTAAATTTTTCAAAAATTAATTTTTTACTGTCGCAAATTTTAAATACGCCAGGGATTGCCTTTTCTACAGTAAATTATCCAAAAATTAATTTTTTACTGTCGCAAATTTTAAATCCACCAGAGATTGCCTTTCCTATAGTAAATTACTCAAAAAATAATTTTTTACTGTCGCAAATTTTAATTGCGCCAGCGATTGCCTTTTCTACAGTAAATTTTTCAAAAAATAATTTTTTACTGTCGCAAATTTTAATTGCGCCAGGGATTGCCTTTTCTACAGTAAATTTTGCAAAAAATAATTTTTTTTCGCAAGTTTTAATTGCGCCAGGGATTGC
>CAWVNZ010000049.1:0-154141 GCA_963930735.1 Dioctria linearis
AATTATTCAAAAAAAATTTTTCTACTGTCGCAAATTTCAAATCCGCCAGGGATTGCCTTTTCTATAGTAAACTTTTCAAAAAATAATTTTTTACTGTCGCAAATTTTAATTACGCCAGGGATTGCCTTTTCTATAGTAAATAATTCAAAAAATAATTTTATACTGTCGCAAATTTTAATTGCGCCAGGGATTGCCTTTTCTATAGTAAATTATTCAAAAAATAATTTTTTACTGTCGCAAATTTTAAATATCCCAGGGATTGCCTTTTCTATAGTAAATTATTCAAAAAATAACTTTCTACTGTCGCAAATTTTAATTACGCCAGGGATTGCCTTTTCTATAGTAAATTATTCAAAAAATAATTTTATACTGTCGCAAATTTTAATTGCGCCAGGGATTGCCTTTTCTATAGTAAATTATTCAAAAAATAATTTTCAACTGTCGCAAATTTTAATTACGCCACGGATTGCCTTTTCTATAGTAAATTATTAAAAAAATAATTTGCAACTGTCGCAAATTTTAATTGCGCCAGGGATTGCCTTTTCTATAGTAAATTATTCAAAAAATAATTTTCTACTGTCGCAAATTTTAATTACGCCAGGGATTGCCTTTTCTATAGTAAATTATTCAAAAAATAATTTTATACTGTCGCAAATTTTAATTGCGCCAGGGATTGCCTTTTCTATAGTAAATTATTCAAAAAATAATTTTCTACTGTCGCAAATTTTAATTACGCCAGGGATTGCCTTTTCTATAGTAAATTATTCAAAAAATAATTTTTTACTGTCGCAAATTTTAATTACGCCAGGGATTGCCTTTTCCATAGTAAATTATTCAAAAAAAATTTTTCTACTGTCGCAAATTTCAAATCCGCCAGGGATTGCCTTTTCTATAGTAAACTTTTCAAAAAATAATTTTTTACTGTCGCAAATTTTAATTACGCCAGGGATTGCCTTTTCTATAGTAAATAATTCAAAAAATAATTTTATACTGTCGCAAATTTTAATTGCGCCAGGGATTGCCTTTTCTATAGTAAATTATTCAAAAAATAATTTTTTACTGTCGCAAATTTTAATTACGCCAGGGATTGCCTTTTCTATAGTAAATTATTCAAAAAATAATTTTCTACTGTCGCAAATTTTAATTACGCCAGGGATTGCCTTTTCTATAGTAAATTATTCAAAAAATAATTTTCTACTGTCGCAAATTTTAATTACGCCAGGGATTGCCTTTTCTATAGTAAATTATTCAAAAAATAATTTTCAACTGTCGCAAATTTTAGTTACGCCAGGGATTGCCTTTTCTATAGTAAATTATTCAAAAAATAATTTTTTACTGTCGCAAATTTTAAGTGAGCCAGGGATTGCCTTTCTATAGTAAATTTTGCAAAAAATAATTTTCTACTGTCGCAAATTTTAATTACGCCAGGGATTGCCTTTTCTATAGTAAATTATTCAAAAAATAATTTTCAACTGTCGCAAATTTTAATTGCGCCAGGGATTGCCTATTCTATAGTAAATTTTTCAAAAAATAATTTTTTATTGTCGCAAATTTTAATTACGCCAGGGATTGCCTTTTCTATAGTAAATTATTCAAAAAATAATTTTCAACTGTCGCAAATTTTAATTGCGCCAGGGATTGCCTTTTCTATAGTAAATTATTCAAAAAATAATTTTATACTGTCGCAAATTTTAATTACGCCAGAGATTGCCTTTTCTATAGTAAATTATTCAAAAAATAATTTTTTACTGTCGCAAATTTTAATTACGCCAGGGATTGCCTTTTCTATAGTAAATTATTCAAAAAATAATTTTCAACTGTCGCAAATTTTAATTACGCCAGGGATTGCCTTTTCTATAGTAAATTATTCAAAAAATAATTTTTTACTGCCGCAAATTTTAAATATCCCAGGGATTGCCTTTTCTATAGTAAATTATTCAAAAAATAATTTTCTACTGTCGCAAATTTTAAGTGCGCCAGGGATTGCCTTTTCTATAGTAAATATTGCAAAAAATAATTTTCTACTGTCGCAAATTTTAATTACGCCAGGGATTGCCTTTTCTATAGTAAATTATTCAAAAAATAATTTTCAACTGTCGCAAATTTTAATTGCGCCAGGGATTGCCTTTTCTATAGTAAATTTTTCAAAAAATAATTTTTTACTGTCGCAAATTTTAATTACGCCAAGGATTGCCTTTTCTGTAGTAAATTATTCAAAAAATAATTTTCAACTGTCGCAAATTTTAATTGCGCCAGGGATTGCCTTTTCTGTAGTAAATTATTCAAAAAATAAATTTATACTGTCGCAAATTTTAATTACGCCAGGGATTGCCTTTTCTATAGTAAATTATTCAAAAAATAATTTTTTACTGTCGCAAATTTTAATTACGCCAGGTATTGCCTTTTCTATATTAAATTTTGCAAAAAAATAATTTTTTACTGTCGCAAATTTCAAATCCGCCAGGGATTGCCTTTTCTATAATAAATTATTCAAAAAATAATTTTTTACTATCGCAAATTTTAATTGCGCCAGGGATTGCCTTTTCTATAGTAAATTATTCAAAAAATAATTTTTTACTGTCGCAAATTTTAATTACGCCAGGGATTGCCTTTTCTATAGTAAATTATTCAAAAAATAATTTTTTACTGTCGCAAATTTTAATTACGCCAGGGATTGCCTTTTCTATAGTAAATTTTGCAAAAAAATAATTTTTTACTGACGCAAATTTCAAATCCGCCAGGGATTGCCTTTTCTATAGTAAATTATTCAAAAAATAATTTTATACTGTCGCAAATTTTAATTGCACCAGGGATTGCCTTTTCTATAGTAAATTATTCAAAAAATAATTTTTTACTGTCGCAAATTTCAAATACGCCAGGGATTGCCTTTTCTATAGTAAATTATTCAAAAAATAATTTTCAATTGTCGCAAATTTTAATTACGCCAGGGATTGCCTTTTCTATAGTAAATTATTCAAAAAATAATTTTCTACTGTCGCAAATTTCAAATCCGCCAGGGATTGCCTTTTCTATAGTAAATTATTCAAAAAATAATTTTTTACTGTCGCAAATTTTAATTACGCCAGGGATTGCCTTTTCTATAGTAAATTATTCAAAAAATAATTTTCAACTGTCGCAAATTTCAAATCCGCCAGGGATTGCCTTTTCTATAGTAAATTATTCAAAAAATAATTTTTTACTGCCGCAAATTTTAATTACGCCAGGGATTGCCTTTTCTATAGTAAACTTTTCAAAAAATAATTTTCTACTGTCGCAAATTTTAATTACGCCAGGGATTGCCTTTTCTATAGTAAATTATTCAAAAAATAATTTTATACTGTCGCAAATTTTAATTACGCCAGGGATTGCCTTTTCTATAGTAAATTATTCAAAAAATAATTTTTTACTGTCGCAAATCTTAATTACGCCAGGGATTGCCTTTTCTATAGTAAATTATTCAAAAAATAATTTTTTACTGTCGCAAATTTTAATTACGCCAGGGATTGCCTTTTCTATAGTAAATTATTCAAAAAATAATTTTCAACTGTCGCAAATTTTAATTACGCCAGGGATTGCCTTTTCTATAGTAAACTTTTCAAAAAATAATTTTCTACTGTCGCAAATTTTAATTACGCCAGGGATTGCCTTTTCTATAGTAAATTACTCAAAAAATAATTTTATACTGTCGCAAATTTTAATTACGCCAGGGATTGCCTTTTCTATAGTAAATTTTGCAAAAAAATAATTTTCAACTGTCGCAATTTTCAAATCCGCCAGGGATTGCCTTTTCTATAGTAAATTATTCAAAAAATAATTTTCTACTGTCGCAAATTTTAATTACGCCAGGGATTGCCTTTTCTATAGTAAATTATTCAAAAAATAATTTTCAACTGTCGCAAATTTTAATTGCGCCAGGGATTGCCTTTTCTATAGTAAATTTTTCAAAAAATAATTTTTTACTGTCGCAAATTTTAACTACGCCAGGGATTGCCTTTTCTATAGTAAATTTTTCAAAAAATAATTTTTTACTGTCGCAAATTTTAATTACGCCAGGGATTGCCTTTTCTATAGTAAATTATTCAAAAAATAATTTTCAACTATCGCAAATTTTAATTGCGCCAGGGATTGCCTTTTCTATAGTAAATTATTCAAAAAATAATTTTATACTGTCGCAAATTTTAATTACGCCAGGGATTGCCTTTTCTATAGTAAATTATTCAAAAAATAATTTTTTACTGTCGCAAATTTTAATTACGCCAGGGATTGCCTTTTCTATAGTAAATTTTGCAAAAAAATAATTTTTTACTGACGCAAATTTCAAATCCGCCAGGGATTGCCTTTTCTATAGTAAATTATTCAAAAAATAATTTTATACTGTCGCAAATTTTAATTGCGCCAGGGATTGCCTTTTCTATAGTAAATTATTCAAAAAATAATTTTTTACTGTCGCAAATTTCAAATCCGCCAGGGATTGCCTTTTCTATAGTAAATTATTCAAAAAATAATTTTCAACTGTCGCAAATTTTAATTGCGCCAGGGATTGCCTTTTCTATAGTAAATTATTCAAAAAATAATTTTCTACAGTCGCAAATTTTAATTACGCCAGGGATTGCCTTTTCTATAGTAAATTATTCAAAAAATAATTTTCTACTGTCGCAAATTTCAAATCCGCCAGGGATTGCCTTTTCTATAGTAAATTATTCAAAAAATAATTTTTTACTGTCGCAAATTTCAAATCCGCCAGGGATTGCCTTTTCTATAGTAAATTATTCAAAAAATAATTTTTTACTGTCGCAAATTTTAATTACGCCAGGGATTGCCTTTTCTATAGTAAATTATTCAAAAAATAATTTTCAACTGTCGCAAATTTCAAATCCGCCAGGGATTGCCTTTTCTATAGTAAATTATTCAAAAAATAATTTTTTACTGTCGCAAATTTTAATTACGCCAGGGATTGCCTTTTCTATAGTAAACTTTTCAAAAAATAATTTTCTACTGTCGCAAATTTTAATTACGCCAGGGATTGCCTTTTCTATAGTAAATTATTCAAAAAATAATTTTCTACTGTCGCAAATTTTAATTACGCCAGGGATTGCCTTTTCTATAGTAAATTATTCAAAAAATAATTTTATACTGTCGCAAATTTTAATTACGCCAGGGATTGCCTTTTCTATAGTAAATTATTCAAAAAATAATTTTTTACTGTCGCAAATTTTAATTACGCCAGGGATTGCCTTTTCTATAGTAAATTATTCAAAAAATAATTTTTTACTGTCGCAAATTTTAATTACGCCAGGGATTGCCTTTTCTATAGTAAATTATTCAAAAAATAATTTTCAACTGTCGCAAATTTTAATTACGCCAGGGATTGCCTTTTCTATAGTAAACTTTTCAAAAAATAATTTTCTACTGTCGCAAATTTTAATTACGCCAGGGATTGCCTTTTCTATAGTAAATTATTCAAAAAATAATTTTATACTGTCGCAAATTTTAATTACGCCAGGGATTGCCTTTTCTATAGTAAATTTTGCAAAAAAATAATTTTCAACTGTCGCAATTTTCAAATCCGCCAGGGATTGCCTTTTCTATAGTAAATTATTCAAAAAATAATTTTCTACTGTCGCAAATTTTAATTACGCCAGGGATTGCCTTTTCTATAGTAAATTATTCAAAAAATAATTTTCAACTGTCGCAAATTTTAATTGCGCCAGGGATTGCCTTTTCTATAGTAAATTTTTCAAAAAATAATTTTTTACTGTCGCAAATTTTAATTACGCCAGGGATTGCCTTTTCTATAGTAAATTTTTCAAAAAATAATTTTTTACTGTCGCAAATTTTAATTACGCCAGGGATTGCATTTTCTATAGTAAATTATTCAAAAAATAATTTTCAACTATCGCAAATTTTAATTGCGCCAGGGATTGCCTTTTTATAGTAAATTATTCAAAAAATAATTTTATACTGTCGCAAATTTTAATTACGCCAGGGATTGCCTTTTCTATAGTAAATTATTCAAAAAATAATTTTTTACTGTCGCAAATTTTAATTACGCCAGGGATTGCCTTTTCTATAGTAAATTTTGCAAAAAAATAATTTTTTACTGACGCAAATTTCAAATCCGATAGGGATTGCCTTTTCTATAGTAAATTATTCAAAAAATAATTTTATACTGTCGCAAATTTTAATTGCGCCAGGGATTGCCTTTTCTATAGTAAATTATTCAAAAAATAATTTTTTACTGTCGCAAATTTCAAATCCGCCAGGGATTGCCTTTTCTATAGTAAATTATTCAAAAAATAATTTTCAACTGTCGCAAATTTTAATTGCGCCAGGGATTGCCTTTTCTATAGTAAATTATTCAAAAAATAATTTTCTACAGTCGCAAATTTTAATTACGCCAGGGATTGCCTTTTCTATAGTAAATTATTCAAAAAATAATTTTCTACTGTCGCAAATTTCAAATCCGCCAGGGATTGCCTTTTCTATAGTAAATTATTCAAAAAATAATTTTTTACTGTCGCAAATTTTAATTACGCCAGGGATTGCCTTTTCTATAGTAAATTATTCAAAAAATAATTTTCAACTGTCGCAAATTTCAAATCCGCCAGGGATTGCCTTTTCTATAGTAAATTATTCAAAAAATAATTTTTTACTGTCGCAAATTTTAATTACGCCAGGGATTGCCTTTTCTATAGTAAACATTTCAAAAAATAATTTTCTACTGTCGCAAATTTTAATTACGCCAGGGATTGCCTTTTCTATAGTAAATTATTCAAAATAATATTTTATACTGTCGCAAATTTTAATTACGCCAGGGATTGCCTTTTCTATAGTAAATTATTCAAAAAATAATTTTTTACTGTCGCAAATTTTAATTACGCCAGGGATTGCCTTTTCTATAGTAAATTATTCAAAAAATAATTTTCAACTGTCGCAAATTTTAATTAGGCCAGGGATTGCCTTTTCTATAGTAAACTTTTCAAAAAATAATTTTCTACTGTCGCAAATTTTAATTACGCCAGGGATTGCCTTTTCTAAAGTAAATTATTCAAAAAATAATTTTATACTGTCGCAAATTTTAATTACGCCAGGAATTGCCTTTTCTATAGTAAATTATTCAAAAAATAATTTTTTACTGTCGCAAATTTCAAATCCACCAGGGATTGCCTTTTCTATAGTAAATTATTCAAAAAATAATTTTATACTGTCGCAAATTTTAATTGCGCCAGGGATTGCCTTTTCTATAGTAAATTATTCAAAAAATAATTTTCAACTGTCGCAAATTTTAATTACGCCAGGGATTGCCTTTTCTATAGTAAATTATTCAAAAAATAATTTTCTACTGCGCAAATTTTAATTGCGCCAGGGATTGCCTTTTCTATAGTAAATTATTTAAAAAATAATTTTTTACTGTCGCAAATTTCAAATCCGCCAGGAATTGCCTTTTCTATAGTAAATTATTCAAAAAATAATTTTCAACTGTCGCAAATTTTAATTGCGCCAGGGATTGCCTTTTCTATAGTAAATTATTCAAAAAATAATTTTCTACTGTCGCAAATTTTAATTACGCCAGGGATTGCCTTTTCTATAGTAAATTATTCAAAAAATAATTTTCTACTGTCGCAAATTTTAATTACGCCAGGGATTGCCTTTTCTATAGTAAATTATTCAAAAAATAATTTTCAACGGTCGCAAATTTTAATTGCGCCAGGGATTGCCTTTTCTATAGTAAATTTTTCAAAAAATAATTTTTTACTGTCGCAAATTTTAATTACGCCAGGGATTGCCTTTTCTATAGTAAATTTTGCAAAAAATAATTTTCTACTGTCGCAAATTTCAAATCCGCCAGGGATTGCCTTTTCTATAGTAAATTATTCAAAAAATAATTTTATACTGTCGCAAATTTTAATTACGCCAGGGATTGCCTTTTCTATAGTAAATTATTCAAAAAATAATTTTATACTGTCGCAAATTTTAATTACGCCAGGGATTGCCTTTTCTATAGTAAATTATTCAAAAAATAATTTTCAACTGTCGCAAATTTTAATTACGCCAGGGATTGCCTTTTCTATAGTAAATTATTCAAAAAATAATTTTCTACTGTCGCAAATTTTAATTACGCCAGGGATTGCCTTTTCTATAGTAAATTATTCAAAAAATAATTTTTTACTGTCGCAAATTTTAAATATCCCAGGGATTGCCCTTTCTATAGTAAATTATTCAAAAAATAATTTTATACTGTCGCAAATTTTAATTGCGCCAGGGATTGCCTTTTCTATAGTAAATTATTCAAAACATAATTTTCAACTGTCGCAAATTTTAATTACGCCAGGGATTGCCTTTTCTATAGTAAATTATTCAAGAAATAATTTTCAACTGTCGCAAATTTTAATTACGCCAGGGATTGCCTTTTCTATAGTAAATTATTCAAAAAATAATTTTCAACTGTCGCAAATTTTAATTACGCCAGGAATTGCCTTTTTTATAGTAAACTTTTCAAAAAATAATTTTCTACTGTCGCAAATTTTAATTACGCCAGGCATTGCCTTTTCTATAGTAAATTATTCAAAAAATAATTTTATACTGTCGCAAATTTTAATTACGCTAGGGATTGCCTTTTCTATAGTAAATTATTCAAAAAATAATTTTTTACTGTCGCAAATTTTAATTACGCCAGGGATTGCCTTTTCTATAGTAAATTATTCAAAAAATAATTTTCAACTGTCGCAAATTTCAAATCCGCCAGGGATTGCCTTTTCTATAGTAAATTATTCAAAAAATAATTTTTTACTGTCGCAAATTTTAATTAAGCCAGGGATTGCCTTTTCTATAGTAAACTTTTCAAAAAATAATTTTCTACTGTCGCAAATTTTAATTACGCCAGGAATTGCCTTTTCTATAGTAAATTATTCAAAAAATAATTTTATACTGTCGCAAATTTTAATTACGCCAGGGATTACCTTTTCTATAGTAAACTTTTCAAAAAATAATTTTCTACTGTCGCAAATTTTAATTACGCCAGGGATTGCCTTTTGTATAGTAAATTATTCAAAAAATAATTTTCAACTGTCGGAAATTTTAATTGCGCCAGGGATTGCCTTTTCTATAGTAAATTATTCAAAAAATAATTTTATACTGTCGCAAATTTTAATTACGCCAGGGATTGCCTTTTCTACAGTAAATTATTCAAAAAATAATTTTCTACTGTCGCAAATTTCAAATCCGCCAGGGATTGCCTTGTCTATAGTAAATTATTCAAAAAATAATTTTATACTGTCGCAAATTTTAATTACGCCAGGGATTGCCTTTTCTATAGTAAATTATTCAAAAAATAATTTTATACTGTCGCAAATTTTAATTGCGCCAGGGATTGCCTTTTCTATAGTAAATTATTCAAAAAATAATTTTCAACGGTCGCAAATTTTAATTACGCCAGGGATTGCCTTTTCTATAGTAAATTATTCAAAAAATAATTTTCCACTGTCGCAAATTTTAATTACGCCACGGACTGCCTTTTCTATAGTAAATTATTCAAAAAATAATTTTTTACTGTCGCAAATTTTAAATATCCCAGGTATTGCCTTTTCTATAGTAAATTATTCAAAAAATAATTTTAAACTGTCGCAAATTTTAATTACGCCAGGGATTGCCTTTTTTATAGTAAATTATTCAAAAAATAATTTTCAACTGTCGCAAATTTTAATTACGCCAGGGATTGCCTTTTCTATAGTAAATTATTCAAGAAATAATTTTCAACTGTCGCAAATTTTAATTACGCCAGGGATTGCCTTTTCTATAGTAAATTATTCAAAAAATAATTTTCAACTGTCGCAAATTTTAATTACGCCAGGAATTGCCTTTTTTATAGTAAACTTTTCAAAAAATAATTTTCTACTGTCGCAAATTTTAATTACGCCAGGCATTGCCTTTTCTATAGTAAATTATTCAAAAAATAATTTTATACTGTCGCAAATTTTAATTACGCTAGGGATTGCCTTTTCTATAGTAAATTATTCAAAAAATAATTTTTTACTGTCGCAAATTTTAATTACGCCAGGGATTGCCTTTTCTATAGTAAATTATTCAAAAAATAATTTTCAACTGTCGCAAATTTCAAATCCGCCAGGGATTGCCTTTTCTATAGTAAATTATTCAAAAAATAATTTTTTACTGTCGCAAATTTTAATTACGCCAGGGATTGCCTTTTCTATAGTAAATTATTCAAAAAATAATTTTATACTGTGGCAAATTTTAATTGCGCCAGGGATTGCCTTTTCTATAGTAAATTATTCAAAAAATAATTTTCAACGGTCGCAAATTTTAATTACGCCAGGGATTGCCTTTTCTATAGTAAATTATTCAAAAAATAATTTTCCACTGTCGCAAATTTTAATTACGCCACGGACTGCCTTTTCTATAGTAAATTATTCAAAAAATAATTTTTTACTGTCGCAAATTTTAAATATCCCAGGTATTGCCTTTTCTATAGTAAATTATTCAAAAAATAATTTTAAACTGTCGCAAATTTTAATTACGCCAGGGATTGCCTTTTTTATAGTAAATTATTCAAAAAATAATTTTCAACTGTCGCAAATTTTAATTACGCCAGGGATTGCCTTTTCTATAGTAAATTATTCAAAAAATAATTTTCAACTGTCGCAAATTTTAATTACGCCAGGGATTGCCTTTTCTATAGTAAATTATTCAAAAAATAATTTTATACTGTCGCAAATTTTAATTGCGCCAGGGATTGCCTTTTCTATAGTAAATTATTCAAAAAATAATTTTCAACTGTCGCAAATTTTAATTACGCCAGGGTTTGCCATTTCTATAGTAAATTATTCAAAAAATAATTTTCTACTGTCGCAAATTTCAAATCCGCCAGGGATTGCCTTGTCTATAGTAAATTATTCAAAAAATAATTTTATACTGTCGCAAATTTTAATTACGCCAGGGATTGCCTTTTCTATAGTAAATTATTCAAAAAATAATTTTATACTGTCGCAAATTTTAATTGCGCCAGGGATTGCCTTTTCTATAGTAAATTATTCAAAAAATAATTTTCAACGGTCGCAAATTTTAATTACGCCAGGGATTGCCTTTTCTATAGTAAATTATTCAAAAAATAATTTTCCACTGTCGCAAATTTTAATTACGCCACGGACTGCCTTTTCTATAGTAAATTATTCAAAAAATAATTTTTTACTGTCGCAAATTTTAAATATCCCAGGTATTGCCTTTTCTATAGTAAATTATTCAAAAACTAATTTTAAACTGTCGCAAATTTTAATTACGCCAGGGATTGCCTTTTTTATAGTAAATTATTCAAAAAATAATTTTCAACTGTCGCAAATTTTAATTACGCCAGGGATTGCCTTTTCTATAGTAAATTATTCAAAAAATAATTTTCAACTGTCGCAAATTTTAATTACGCCAGGGATTGCCTTTTCTATAGTAAATTATTCAAAAAATAATTTTATACTGTCGCAAATTTTAATTGCGCCAGGGATTGCCTTTTCTATAGTAAATTATTCAAAAAATAATTTTTTACTGTCGCAAATTTTAAATATCCCAGGGATTGCCCTTTCTATAGTAAATTATTCAAAAAATAATTTTATACTGTCGCAAATTTTAATTGCGCCAGGGATTGCCTTTTCTATAGTAAATTATTCAAAACATAATTTTCAACTGTCGCAAATTTTAATTACGCCAGGGATTGCCTTTTCTATAGTAAATTATTCAAGAAATAATTTTCAACTGTCGCAAATTTTAATTACGCCAGGGATTGCCTTTTCTATAGTAAATTATTCAAAAATAATTTTCAACTGTCGCAAATTTTAATTACGCCAGGAATTGCCTTTTTTATAGTAAACTTTTCAAAAAATAATTTTCTACTGTCGCAAATTTTAATTACGCCAGGCATTGCCTTTTCTATAGTAAATTATTCAAAAAATAATTTTATACTGTCGCAAATTTTAATTACGCTAGGGATTGCCTTTTCTATAGTAAATTATTCAAAAAATAATTTTTTACTGTCGCAAATTTTAATTACGCCAGGGATTGCCTTTTCTATAGTAAATTATTCAAAAAATAATTTTCAACTGTCGCAAATTTCAAATCCGCCAGGGATTGCCTTTTCTATAGTAAATTATTCAAAAAATAATTTTTTACTGTCGCAAATTTTAATTAAGCCAGGGATTGCCTTTTCTATAGTAAACTTTTCAAAAAATAATTTTCTACTGTCGCAAATTTTAATTACGCCAGGATTGCCTTTTCTATAGTAAATTATTCAAAAAATAATTTTCAACTGTCGCAAATTTAATTACGCCAGGGATTGCCTTTTCTATTGTAAATTATTCAAAAAATAATTTTCTACTGTCGCAAATTTTAATTACGCCAGGAATTGCCTTTTCTATAGTAAATTATTCAAAAAATAATTTTTTACTGTCGCAAATTTTAAATATCCCAGGGATTGCCTTTTCTATAGTAAATTATTCAAAAAATAATTTTATACTGTCGCAAATTTTAATTACGCCAGGGATTGCCTTTTCTATAGTAAACTTTTCAAAAAATAATTTTCTACTGTCGCAAATTTTAATTACGCCAGGGATTGCCTTTTCTATAGTAAATTATTCAAAAAATAATTTTCAACTGTCGGAAATTTTAATTGCGCCAGGGATTGCCTTTTCTATAGTAAATTATTCAAAAAATAATTTTATACTGTCGCAAATTTTAATTACGCCAGGGATTGCCTTTTCTACAGTAAATTATTCAAAAATAATTTTCTACTGTCGCAAATTTCAAATCCGCCAGGGATTGCCTTGTCTATAGTAAATTATTCAAAAAATAATTTTATACTGTCGCAAATTTTAATTACGCCAGGGATTGCCTTTTCTATAGTAAATTATTCAAAAATAATTTTATACTGTCGCAAATTTTAATTGCGCCAGGGATTGCCTTTTCTATAGTAAATTATTCAAAAAATAATTTTCAACGGTCGCAAATTTTAATTACGCCAGGGATTGCCTTTTCTATAGTAAATTATTCAAAAAATAATTTTCCACTGTCGCAAATTTTAATTACGCCACGGACTGCCTTTTCTATAGTAAATTATTCAAAAAATAATTTTTTACTGTCGCAAATTTTAAATATCCCAGGTATTGCCTTTTCTATAGTAAATTATTCAAAAAATAATTTTAAACTGTCGCAAATTTTAATTACGCCAGGGATTGCCTTTTTTATAGTAAATTATTCAAAAAATAATTTTCAACTGTCGCAAATTTTAATTACGCCAGGGATTGCCTTTTCTATAGTAAATTATTCAAAAAATAATTTTCAACTGTCGCAAATTTTAATTACGCCAGGGATTGCCTTTTCTATAGTAAATTATTCAAAAAATAATTTTATACTGTCGCAAATTTTAATTGCGCCAGGGATTGCCTTTTCTATAGTAAATTATTCAAAAAATAATTTTCAACTGTCGCAAATTTTAATTACGCCAGGGTTTGCCATTTCTATAGTAAATTATTCAAAAAATAATTTTCAACTGTCGCATATTTTAATTACGCCAGGGATTGCCTTTTCTATAGTAAACTTTTCAAAAAATAATTTTCTACTGTCGCAAATTTTAATTACGCCAGGGATTGCCTTTTCTATAGTAAATTATTCAAAAAATAATTTTATACTGTCGCAAATTTTAATTTCGCCAGGGATTGCCTTTTCTATAGTAAATTATTCAAAAAATAATTTTTTACTGTCGCAAATTTTAATTACGCCAGGGATTGCCTTTTCTATAGTAAATTATTCAAAAAATAATTTTCAACTGTCGCAAATTTCAAATCCGCCAGGGATTGCCTTTTCTATAGTAAATTATTCAAAAAATAATTTTTTACTGTCGCAAATTTTAATTAAGCCAGGGATTGCCTTTTCTATAGTAAACTTTTCAAAAAATAATTTTCTACTGTCGCAAATTTTAATTACGCCAGGGATTGCCTTTTCTATAGTAAATTATTCAAAAAATAATTTTCAACTGTCGCAAATTTTAATTACGCCAGGGATTGCCTTTTCTATTGTAAATTATTCAAAAAATAATTTTCTACTGTCGCAAATTTTAATTACGCCAGGAATTGCCTTTTCTATAGTAAATTATTCAAAAAATAATTTTTTACTGTCGCAAATTTTAAATATCCCAGGGATTGCCTTTTCTATAGTAAATTATTCAAAAAATAATTTTATACTGTCGCAAATTTTAATTGCGCCAGGGATTGCCTTTTCTATAGTAAATTATTCAAAAAATAATTTTCAACGGTCGCAAATTTTAATTACGCCAGGGATTGCCTTTTCTATAGTAAATTATTCAAAAAATAATTTTCCACTGTCGCAAATTTTAATTACGCCACGGACTGCCTTTTCTATAGTAAATTATTCAAAAAATAATTTTTTACTGTCGCAAATTTTAAATATCCCAGGTATTGCCTTTTCTATAGTAAATTATTCAAAAAATAATTTTAAACTGTCGCAAATTTTAATTACGCCAGGGATTGCCTTTTTTATAGTAAATTATTCAAAAAATAATTTTCAACTGTCGCAAATTTTAATTACGCCAGGGATTGCCTTTTCTATAGTAAATTATTCAAAAAATAATTTTCAACTGTCGCAAATTTTAATTACGCCAGGGATTGCCTTTTCTATAGTAAATTATTCAAAAAATAATTTTATACTGTCGCAAATTTAATTGCGCCAGGGATTGCCTTTTCTATAGTAAATTATTCAAAAATAATTTTCAACTGTCGCAAATTTTAATTACGCCAGGGTTTGCCATTTCTATAGTAAATTATTCAAAAAATAATTTTCAACTGTCGCATATTTTAATTACGCCAGGGATTGCCTTTTCTATAGTAAACTTTTCAAAAAATAATTTTCTACTGTCGCAAATTTTAATTACGCCAGGGATTGCCTTTTCTATAGTAAATTATTCAAAAAAATAATTTTATACTGTCGCAAATTTTAATTTCGCCAGGGATTGCCTTTTCTATAGTAAATTATTCAAAAATAATTTTTTACTGTCGCAAATTTTAATTACGCCAGGGATTGCCTTTTCTATAGTAAATTATTCAAAAAATAATTTTCAACTGTCGCAAATTTCAAATCCGCCAGGGATTGCCTTTTCTATAGTAAATTATTCAAAAAAAATTTTTTTACTGTCGCAAATTTCAAATCCGCCAGGGATTGCTTTTCTATAGTAAATTATTCAAAAAATAATTTTTTACTGCCGCAAATTTTAATTACGCCAGGGATTGCCTTTTCTATAGTAAATTATTCAAAAAATAATTTTATACTGTCGCAAATCTTAATTACGCCAGGGATTGCCTTTTCTATAGTAAATTATTCAAAAAATAAATTTTCTAATGTCGCAAATTTTAATTACGCCAGGGATTGCCTTTTCTATAGTAAATTATTCAAAAAATAATTTTATACTGTCCCAAATTTTAATTACGCCAGGGATTGCCTTTTCTATAGTAAATTATTCAAAAAATAATTTTCTACTGTCGCAAATTTTAATTACGCCAGGGATTGCCTTTTCTATAGTAAATTATTCAAAAAATAATTTTTTACTGTCGCAAATTTCAAATCGGCCAGGGATTGCCTTTTCTATAGTAAATTATTCAAAAAATAATTTTATACTGTCGCAAATTTTAATTGCGCCAGGGATTGCCTTTTCTATAGTAAATTATTCAACAAATAATTTTCAACTGTCGCAAATTTTAATTATGCCTGGGATTGCCTTTTCTATAGTAAATTATTCAAAAAATAATTTTCAACTGTCGCAAATTTTAATTACGCCAGGGATTGCCTTTTCTATAGTAAATTATTCAAAAAATAATTTTCAACTGTCGCAAATTTTAATTACGCCAGGGATTGCCTTTTCTATAGTAAACTTTTCAAAAAATAATTTTCTACTGTCGCAAATTTTAATTACGCCAGGGATTGCCTTTTCTATAGTAAAACTTTTCAAAAAATAATTTTCTACTGTCGCAAATTTTAATTACGCCAGGGATTGCCTTTTCTATAGTAAATTATTCAAAAATAATTTTATACTGTCGCAAATTTTAATTGCGCCAGGGATTGACTTTTCTATAGTAAATTATTCAAAAAATAATTTTCTACTGTCGCAAATTTTAATTACGACAGGTATTGCCTTTTCTATAGTAAAATTATTCAAAAAATAATTTTTTACTGTCGCAAATTTTAATTACGCCAGGGATTGCCTTTTCTATAGTAAATTATTCAAAAAATAATTTTCTACTGTCGCAAATTTTAATTAAGCCAGGGATTGCCTTTTCTATAGTAAATTATTCAAAAAATAATTTTATACTGTCGCAAATTTTAATTACGCCAGGAATTGCCTTTTCTATAGTAAATTATTCAAAAAATAATTTTCTTCTGTCGCAAATTTCAAATCCGCCAGGGATTGCCTTTTCTATAGTAAATTATTCAAAAAATAATTTTCTACTGTCGCAAATTTTAATTACGCCAGGGATTGCCTTTTCTATAGTAAATTATTCAAAAAATAATTTTATACTGTCGCAAATTTTAATTACGCCAGGGATTGCCTTTTCTATAGTAAATTATTCAAAAAATAATTTTCTAATGTCGCAAATTTTAATTACGCCAGGATTGCCTTTTCTATAGTAAATTATTTAAAAGATAATTTTCTACTTTCGCAAATTTTAATTACGCCAGGGATTGCCTTTTCTATAGTAAATTATTAAAAAAATAATTTTCTACTGTCGCAAATTTTAATTGCGCCAGGGATTGCCTTTTCTATAGTAAATTATTCAAAAAATAATTTTCAACTGTCGCAAATTTTAATTACGCCAGGGATTGCCTTTTCTATAGCAAATTATTCAAAAAATAATTTTCAACTGTCGCAAATTTTAATTGCACCAGGGATTGCCTTTTCTATAGTAAATTATTCAAAAAATAATTTTCAACTGTCGCAAATTTTAATTACGCCAGGGATTGCCTTTTCTATAGTAAATTATTAAAAAAATAATTTTCTACTGTCGCAAATTTTAATTACGCCAGGGATTGCCTTTTCTATAGTAAATTATTCAAAAAATAATTTTTTACTGTCGCAAATTTTAAGTGCGCCAGGGATTGCCTTTTCTATAGTAAATTATTCAAAAAATAATTTTTTACTATCGCAAGTTTTAATTACGCCAGGGATTGCCTTTTCTATAGTAAATTATTCAAAAAACAATTTTCAACTGTCGCAAATTTTAATTACGCCAGGGATTGCCTTTTCTATAGTAAATTATTCAAAAAATAATTTTCTACTGTCGCAATTTTAATTACGCCAAGGATTGCCTTTTCTATAGTAAATTATTCAAAAAATAATTTTATACTGTCGCAAATTTTAATTACGCCAGGGATTGCCTTTTCTATAGTAAATTATTCAAAAAATAATTTTCAACTGTCGCAAATTTTAATTACGCCAGGGATTTCCTTTTCTATAGTAAATTATTCAAAAAATAATTTGCAACTGTCGCAAATTTCAAATCCGCCAGGGATTGCCTTTTCTATAGTAAATTATTCAAAAAATAATTTTATACTGTCGCAAATTTTAATTGCGCCAGGGATTGCCTTTTCTATAGTAAATTATTCAAAAAATAATTTTCAACTGTCGCAAATTTTAAATGCGCCAGGGATTGCCTTTTCTATAGTAAATTATTCAAAAAATAATTTTCTTCTGTCGCAAATTTCAAATCCGCCAGGGATTGCCTTTTCTATAGTAAATTATTCAAAAAATATTTTTTTACGGTCGCAAATTTTAAATACGCCAGGGATTGCCTTTTCTATAGTAAATTTATCACAAATTAATTTTTTACTGTCGCAAATTTTAAATACGCCAGGGATTGCCTTTTCTATAGTAAATTTTTCAAAATTTAATTTTATACGGTCGCAAATTTTATATCCGCCAGGGTTGGCTTTTTCTATAGTAAATTATTAAAAAAATAATTTTTTACTGTCGCATATTTTAAATATGCCAGGGATTGCTTTTTCTATAGTAAATTTTTCAAAAAATATTTTTCTACTGTCGCAAATTTTACTTGCGCCAGGTTTTGCCTTTTCTACAGTAAATTTTTCAAAAAATAATTTTTTGCTGTCGCAAATTTTAATTACGCCAGGGATTGCATTTTCTATAGTAAATTATTCAAAAAATAATTTTCTTCTGTCGCAAATTTCAAATCCGCCAGGAATGCCTTTTCTATAGTAAACTATTCAAAAAATAATTTTCAACTGTCGCAAATTTTAATTACGCCAGGGATTGCATTTTCTATAGTAAATTATTTAAAAGATAATTTTCTACTGTCGCAAATTTTAATTACGCCAGGGATTGCCTTTTCTATAGTAAATTATTCAAAAATTAATTTTCAACTGTCGCAAATTTTAATTACGCCAGGGATTGCCTTTTCTATAGTAAATTATTCAAAAAATAATTTTCAACTGTCGCAAATTTTAATTACGCCAGGGATTGCCTTTTCTATAGTAAATTATTCAAAAAATAATTTTCTACTGTCGCAAATTTTAATTACGCCAGGGATTGCCTTTTCTATAGTAAATTATTCAAAAAATAATTTTCTACTGTCGCAAATTTTAATTACGCCAGGGATTGCCTTTTCTATAGTAAATTATTCAAAAAATAATTTTATACTGTCGCAAATTTTAATTACGCCAGGGATTGCCTTTTCTATAGTAAATTATTCAAAAAATAATTTTTTACTGTCGCAAATTTTAAGTGCGCCAGGGATTGCCTTTTCTATAGTAAATTATTCAAAAAATAATTTTCAACTGTCGCAAATTTTAATTACGCCAGGGATTGCCTTTTCTATAGTAAATTATTCAAAAAATAATTTTTTACTCTCGCAAATTTTAATTACGCCAGGGATTGCCTTTTCTATAGTAAATTATTCAAAAAATAATTTTATACTGTCGCAAATTTTAATTACGCCAGGGATTGCCTTTTCTATAGTAAATTATTCAAAAAATAATTTTCTAATGTCGCAAATTTTAATTACGCCAGGGATTGCCTTTTCTATAGTAAATTATTCAAAAAATAATTTTATACTGTCCCAAATTTTAATTACGCCAGGGATTGCCTTTTCTATAGTAAATTATTCAAAAAATAATTTTCTACTGTCGCAAATTTTAATCACGCCAGGGATTGCCTTTTCTATAGTAAATTATTCAAAAAATAATTTTTTACTGTCGCAAATTTCAAATCGGCCAGGGATTGCCTTTTCTATAGTAAATTATTCAAAAAATAATTTTATACTGTCGCAAATTTTAATTGCGCCAGGGATTGCCTTTTCTATAGTAAATTATTCAACAAATAATTTTCAACTGTCGCAAATTTTAATTATGCCAGGGATTGCCTTTTCTATAGTAAATTATTCAAAAAATAATTTTCAACTGTCGCAAATTTTAATTACGCCAGGGATTGCCTTTTCTATAGTAAATTATTCAAAAAATAATTTTCAACTGTCGCAAATTTTAATTACGCCAGGGATTGCCTTTTCTATAGTAAATTATTCAAAAAATAATTTTCAACTGTCGCAAATTTTAATTACGCCAGGGATTGCCTTTTCTATAGTAAACTTTTCAAAAAATAATTTTCTACTGTCGCAAATTTTAATTACGCCAGGGATTGCCTTTTCTATAGTAAATTATTCAAAAAATAATTTTATACTGTCGCAAATTTTAATTGTGCCAGGGATTGACTTTTCTATAGTAAATTATTCAAAAAATAATTTTCTACTGTCGCAAATTTTAATTACGCCAGGTATTGCCTTTTCTATAGTAAATTATTCAAAAAATAATTTTTTACTGTCGCAAATTTTAATTGCGCCAGGGATTGCCTTTTCTATAGTAAATTATTCAAAAAATAATTTTCTACTGTCGCAAATTTTAATTACGCCAGGGATTGCCTTTATATAGTAAATTATTCAAAAAATAATTTTATACTGTCGCAAATTTTATTTACGCCAGGGATTGCCTTTTCTATAGTAAATTATTCAAAAAATAATTTTCTTCTGTCGCAAATTTCAAATCCGCCAGGGATTGCCTTTTCTATAGTAAATTATTCAAAAAATAATTTTCAACTGTCGCAAATTTTAATTACGCCAGGGATTGCCTTTTCTATAGTAAATTATTTAAAAGATAATTTTCTACTGTCGCAAATTTTAATTACGCCAGGGATTGCCTTTTCTATAGTAAATTATTAAAAAAATAATTTTCTACTGTCGCAAATTTTAATTGCGCCAGGGATTGCCTTTTCTATAGTAAATTATTCAAAAAATAATTTTCAACTATCGCAAACTTTAATTACGCCAGGGATTGCCTTTTCTATAGCAAATTATTCAAAAAATAATTTTCAACTGTCGCAAATTTTAATTGCACCAGGGATTGCCTTTTCTATAGTAAATTATTCAAAAAATAATTTTCAACTGTCGCAAATTTTAATTACGCCAGGGATTGCCTTTTCTATAGTAAATTATTAAAAAAATAATTTTCTACTGTCGCAAATTTTAATTACGCCAGGGATTGCCTTTTCTATAGTAAATTATTCAAAAAATAATTTTTTACTGTCGCAAATTTTAAGTTCGCCAGGGATTGCCTTTTCTATAGTAAATTATTCAAAAAATAATTTTTTACTATCGCAAGTTTTAATTACGCCAGGGATTGCCTTTTCTATAGTAAATTATTCAAAAAATAATTTTCAACTGTCGCAAATTTTAATTACGCCAAGGATTGCCTTTTCTATAGTAAATTATTCAAAAAATAATTTTATACTGTCGCAAATTTTAATTACGCCAGGGATTGCCTTTTCTATAGTAAATTATTCAAAAAATAATTTTCAACTGTCGCAAATTTTAATTACGCCAGGGATTGCCTTTTCTATAGTAAATTATTCAAAAAATAATTTTCAACTGTCGCAAATTTCAAATCCGCCAGGGATTGCCATTTCTATAGTAAATTATTCAAAAAATAATTTTATACTGTCGCAAATTTTAATTGCGCCAGGGATTGCCTTTTCTATAGTAAATTATTCAAAAAATAATTTTCAACTGTCGCAAATTTTAATTGCGCCAGGGATTGCCTTTTCTATAGTAAATTATTCAAAAATTAATTTTCAACTGTCGCAAATTTTAATTACGCCAGGAATTGCCTTTTCTATAGTAAATTATTCAAAAAATAATTTTCAACTGTCGCAAATTTTAATTACGCCAGGGGTTGCCTTTTCTATAGTAAATTATTCAAAAAATAATTTTCTACTGTCGCAAATTTTAATTACGCCAGGGATTGCCTTTTCTATAGTAAATTATTCAAAAAATAATTTTCTACTGTCGCAAATTTTAATTACGCCAGGGATTGCCGTTTCTATAGTAAATTATTCAAAAAATAATTTTATACTGTCGCAAATTTTAATTACGCCAGGGATTGCCTTTTCTATAGTAAATTATTCAAAAAATAATTTTTTACTGTCGCAAATTTTAAGTGCGCCAGGGATTGCCTTTTCTATAGTAAATTATTCAAAAAATAATTTTCAACTGTCGCAAATTTTAATTACGCCAGGGATTGCCTTTTCTATAGTAAATTATTCAAAAAATAATTTTTTACTGTCGCAAATTTTAATTACGCCAGGGATTGCCTTTTCTATAGTAAATTATTCAAAAAATAATTTTCTACTGTCGCAAATTTTAATTACGCCAGGGATTGCCTTTTCTATAGTAAATTATTCAAAAAATAATTTTCAACTGTCGCAAATTTTAAATACGCCAGGGATTGCCTTTTCTATAGTAAATTATTCAAAAAATAATTTTCTACTGTCGCAAATTTTAATTAGGCAAGGGTTGCCTTTTCTATAGTAAATTATTCAAAAAATAATTTTTTACTGTCGCAAATTTTAAGTGCGCCAGGGATTGCCTTTTTTATAGTAAACTTTTCAAAAAATAATTTTCTACTGTCGCAAATTTTAATTACGCCAGGGATTGCCTTTTCTATAGTAAATTATTCAAAAAATAATTTTATACTGTCGCAAATTTTAATTACGCCAGGGATTGCCTTTTCTATAGTAAATTATTCAAAAAATAATTTTTTACTGTCGCAAATTTTAATTACGCCAGGGATTGCCTTTTCTATAGTAAATTATTCAAAAAATAATTTTCAACTGTCGCAAATTTCAAATCCGCCAGGGATTGTCTTTTCTATAGTAAATTATTCAAAAAATAATTTTTTACTGTCGCAAATTTTAATTAAGCCAGGGATTGCCTTTTCTATAGTAAACTTTTCAAAAAATAATTTTCTACTGTCGCAAATTTTAATTACGCCAGGTATTGCCTTTTCTATAGTAAATTATTCAAAAAATAATTTTCAACTGTCGCAAATTTTAATTACGCCAGGGATTGCCTTTTCTATAGTAAATTATTCAAAAAATAATTTTCTACTGTCGCAAATTTTAATTACGCCAGGAATTGTCTTTTCTATAGTAAAGTATTCAAAAAATAATTTTTTACTGTCGCAAATTTTAAATATCCCAGGGATTGCCTTTTCTATAGTAAATTATTCAAAAAATAATTTTATACTGTCGCAAATTTTAATTACACCAGGGATTGCCTTTTCTATAGTAAACTTTTCAAAAAATAATTTTCTACTGTCGCAAATTTTAATTACGCCAGGGATTGCCTTTTCTATAGTAAATTATTCAAAAAATAATTTTCAACTGTCGCAAATTTTAATTGCGCCAGGGATTGCCTTTTCTATAGTAAATTATTCAAAAAATAATTTTATACTGTCGCAAATTTTAATCACGCCAGGGATTGCCTTTTCTATAGTAAATTATTCAAAAAATAATTTTCTACTGTCGCAAATTTCAAATCCGCCAGGGATTGCCTTTTCTATAGTAAATTATTCAAAAAATAATTTTATACTGTCGCAAATTTTAATTACGCCAGGGATTGCCTTTTCTATAGTAAATTATTCAAAAAATAATTTTATACTGTCGCAAATTTTAATTGCGCCAGGGATTGCCTTTTCTATAGTAAATTATTCAAAAAATAATTTTCAACGGTCGCAAATTTTAATTACGCCAGGGATTGCCTTTTCTATAGTAAATTATTCAAAAAATAATTTTCCACTGTCGCAAATTTTAATTACGCCACGGATTGCCTTTTCTATAGTAAATTATTCAAAAAATAATTTTTACTGTCGCAAATTTTAAATATCCCAGGTATTGCCTTTTCTATAGTAAATTATTCAAAAAATAATTTTAAACTGTCGCAAATTTTAATTACGCCAGGGATTGCCTTTTTTATAGTAAATTATTCAAAAAATAATTTTCAACTGTCGCAAATTTTAATTACGCCAGGGATTGCCTTTTCTATAGTAAATTATTCAAAAAATAATTTTCAACTGTCGCAAATTTTAATTACGCCAGGGATTGCCTTTTCTATAGTAAATTATTCAAAAAATAATTTTCTAATGTCGCAAATTTTAATTACGCCAGGGATTGCCTTTTCTATAGTAAATTATTCAAAAAATAATTTTATACTGTCGCAAATTTTAATTACGCCAGGGATTGCCTTTTCTATAGTAAATTATTCAAAAAATAATTTTCTAATGTCGCAAATTTTAATTACGCCAGGGATTGCCTTTTCTATAGTAAATTATTCAAAAAATAATTTTATACTGTCGCAAATTTTAATTACGCCAGGGATTGCCTTTTCTATAGTAAATTATTCAAAAAATAATTTTCTACTGTCGCAAATTTTAATTACGCCAGGGATTGCCTTTTCTATAGTAAATTATTCAAAAAATAATTTTTTACTGTCGCAAATTTCAAATCGGCCAGGGATTGCCTTTTCTATAGTAAATTATTCAAAAAATAATTTTATACTGTCGCAAATTTTAATTGCGCCAGGGATTGCCTTTTCTATAGTAAATTATTCAACAAATAATTTTCAACTGTCGCAAATTTTAATTATGCCAGGGATTGCCATTTCTATAGTAAATTATTCAAAAAATAATTTTCAACTGTCGCAAATTTTAATTACGCCAGGGATTGCCTTTTCTATAATAAATTATTCAAAAAATAATTTTATACTGTCGCAAATTTTAATTACGAAAGGTATTGCCTTTTCTATAGTAAATTATTCAAAAAATAATTTTTTACTGTCGCAAATTTTAATTACGCCAGGGATTGCCTTTTCTATAGTAAATTATTCAAAAAATAATTTTCTACTGTCGCAAATTTTAATTACGCCAGGGATTGCCTTTTCTATAGTAAATTATTCAAAAAATAATTTTATACTGTCGCAAATTTTAATTACGCCAGGGATTACCTTTTCTATAGTAAATTATTCAAAAAATAATTTTCTACTGTCGCAAATTTCAAATCCGCCAGGGATTGCCTTTTCTATAGTAAATTATTCAAAAAATAATTTTCAACTGTCGCAAATTTTAATTACGCCAGGGATTGCCTTTTCTATAGTAAATTATTTAAAAGATAAGTTTCTACTGTCGCAAATTTTAATTACGCCAGGGATTGCCTTTTCTATAGTAAATTATGAAAAAAATAATTTTCTACTGTCGCAAATTTTAATTGCGCCAGGGATTGCCTTTTCTATAGTAAATTATTCAAAAAATAATTTTCAACTGTCGCAAATTTTAATTACGCCAGGGATTGCCTTTTCTATAGCAAATTATTCAAAAAATAATTTTCAACTCTCGCAAATTTTAATTGCACCAGGGATTGCCTTTTCTATAGAAAATTATTCAAAAAATAATTTTCAACTGTCGCAAATTTTAATTACGCCAGGGATTGCCTTTTCTATAGTAAATTATTAAAAAAATAATTTTCTACTGTCGCAAATTTTAATTACGCCAGGGATTGCCTTTTCTATAGTAAATTATTCAAAAAATAATTTTTTACTGTCGCAAATTTTAAGTGCGCCAGGGATTGCCTTTTCTATAGTAAATTTTTCAAAAAATAATTTTTTACTATCGCAAGTTTTAATTACGCCAGGGATTGCCTTTTCTATAGTAAATTATTCAAAAAATAATTTTCAACTGTCGCAAATTTTAATTACGCCAGGGATTGCCTTTTCTATAGTAAATTATTCAAAAAATAATTTTCTACTGCCGCAAATTTTAATTACGCCAAGGATTGCCTTTTCTATAGTAAATTATTCAAAAAATAATTTTATGCTGTCGCAAATTTTAATTACGCCAGGGATTGCCTTTTCTATAGTAAATTATTCAAAAAATAATTTTCAACTGTCGCAAATTTTAATTACGCCAGGGATTGCCTTTTCTATAGTAAATTATTCAAAAAATAATTTTCAACTGTCGCAAATTTCAAATCCGCCAGGGATTGCCTTTTCTACAGTAAATTATTCAAAAAATAATTTTATACTGTCGCAAATTTTAATTGCGCCAGGGATTGCCTTTTCTATAGTAAATTATGCAAAAAATAATTTTCAACTGTCGCAAATTTTAATTGCACCAGGGATTGCCTTTTCTATAGTAAATTATTCAAAAATTAATTTTCAACTGTCGCAAATTTTAATTACACCAGGGATTGCCTTTTCTATAGTAAATTTTGCAAAAAATAATTTTCTACTGTCGCAAATTTTAATTACGCCAGGGATTGCCTTTTCTATAGTAAATTATTCCAAAAATAATTTTCTACTGTCGCAAATTTTAATTACGCCAGGGATTGCCTTTTCTATAGTAAATTATTCAAAAAATTATTTTCAACTGTCGCAAATTTTAATTACGCCAGGGATTGCCTTTTCTATAGTAAATTATTCAAAAAATAATTTTCAACTGTCACAAATTTTAATTACGCCAGGGATTGCCTTTTCTATAGTAAATTATTCAAAAAAAAATTTTTTACTGTCGCAAATTTTAAGTGCGCCAGGGATTGCCTTTTCTATAGTAAATTATTCAAAAAATAATTTTCTACTGTCGCAAATTTTAATTACGCCAGGGATTGCCTTTTCTATAGTAAATTATTCAAAAAATAATTTTTTACTGTCGCAAATTTTAATTACGCCAGGGATTGCCTTTTCTATAGTAAATTATTCAAAAAATAATTTTATACTGTCGCAAATTTTAATTACGCCAGGGATTGCCTTTTCTATAGTAAATTATTCAAAAAATAATTTTTTACTGTCGCAAATTTTAAGTGCGCCAGGGATTGCCTTTTCTATAGTAAATTATTCAAAAAATAATTTTCTACTGTCGCAAATTTTAATTACGCCAGGGATTGCCTTTTCTATAGTAAAATATTCAAAAAATAATTTTCAACTGTCGCAAATTTTAGATACGCCAGGGATTGCCTTTTCTATAGTAAATTATTCAAAAAATAATTTTCTACTGTCGCAAATTTTAATTACGCCAGGGATTGCCTTTTCTATAGTAAATTATTCAAAAAATAATTTTCTACTGTCGCAAATTTTAAATACGCCAGGGATTGCCTTTTCTATAGTAAATTATTCAAAAAATAATTTTCAACTGTCGCAAATTTTAATTACGCCAGGGATTGCCTTTTCTATAGTAAATTATTCAAAAAATAATTTTTTACTGTCGCAAATTTTAAATATCCCAGTGATTGCCTTTTCTATAGTAAATTATTCAAAAAATAATTTTCAACTGTCGCAAATTTTAATTACGCCAGGGATTGCCTTTTCTATAGTAAATTATTCAAAAAATAATTTTATACTGTCGCAAATTTTAATTACGCCAGGGATTGCCTTTTCTATAGTAAATTATTCAAACAATAATTTTCAACTGTCGCAAATTTTAATTGCGCCAGGGATTGCCTTTTCTATAGTAAATTATTCAAAAAATAATTTTTTACTGTCGCAAATTTTAAGTGCGCCAGGGATTGCCTTTTCTATAGTAAATTATTCAAAAAATTATTTTCAACTGTCGCAAATTTTAATTACGCCAGGGATTGCCTTTTCTATAGTAAATTTTGCAAAAAAATAATTTTTTACTGTCGCAAATTTTAAATATCCCAGGGATTGCCTTTTCTGTAGTAAATTTCTCACAAATTAATTTTTTACTGTCGCAAATTTTAAATACGCCAGGGATTGCCTTTTCTATAGTAAATTATTCAAAAAATAATTTTCTACTGTCGCAAATTTTAATTACGCCAGGGATTGCCTTTTCTATAGTAAATTATTCAAAAAATAATTTTCTACTGTCGCAAGTTTTAATTGCGCCAGGGATTGCCTTTTCTATAGTAAATTATTCAAAAAATAATTTTTTACTGTCGCAAATTTCAAATCCGCCAGGGATTGCCTTTTCTATAGTAAATTAATCAAAAAATAATTTTCTACTGTCGCAAATTTTAATTGCGCCAAGGATTGCCTTTTCAATAGTAAAGTATTCAAAAAATAATTTTCAACTGTCGCAAATTTTAATTACGCCAGGGATTGCCTTTTCTATAGTAAATTATTCAAAAAATAATTTTCTACTGTCGCAAATTTTAATTACGCCAGCGATTGCCTTTTCTATAGTAAATTATTCAAAAAATAATTTTTTACTGTCGCAAATTTTAATTGCGCCAGGGATTGCCTTTTCTATAGTAAATTATTCAAAAAATAAATTTCAACTGTCGCAAATTTTAAATGCGCCAGGGATTGCCTTTTCTATAGTAAATTATTCAAAAAATAATTTTTTACTGTCGCAAATTTCAAATCCGCCAGGGACTGCCTTTTCTATAGTAAACTTTTCAAAAAATAATTTTTTACTATCGCAAGTTTTAAATACGCCAGGGATTGCCTTTTCTATAGTAAATTATTCAAAAAATAATTTTATACTGTCGCAAGTTTTAAATACGCCAAGGATTGCCTTTTCTATAGTAAATTATTCAAAAAATAATTTTCAACTGTCGCAAATTTTAATTACGCCAGGGATTGCCTTTTCTATAGTAAATTATTAAAAAAATAATTTTCTACTGTCGCAAATTTTAATTACGCCAGGGATTGCCTTTTCTATAGTAAATTATTCAAAAAATAATTTTTTACTGTCGCAAATTTTAAGTGCGCCAGGGATTGCCTTTTCTATAGTAAATTTTTCAAAAAATAATTTTTTACTATCGCAAGTTTTAATTACGCCAGGGATTGCCTTTTCTATAGTAAATTATTCAAACAATAATTTTCAACTGTCGCAAATTTTAATTGCGCCAGGGATTGCCTTTTCTATAGTAAATTATTCAAAAAATAATTTTTTACTGTCGCAAATTTTAAGTGCGCCAGGGATTGCCTTTTCTATAGTAAATTATTCAAAAAATTATTTTCAACTGTCGCAAATTTTAATTACGCCAGGGATTGCCTTTTCTATAGTAAATTTTGCAAAAAAATAATTTTTTACTGTCGCAAATTTTAAATATCCCAGGGATTGCCTTTTCTGTAGTAAATTTCTCACAAATTAATTTTTTACTGTCGCAAATTTTAAATACGCCAGGGATTGCCTTTTCTATAGTAAATTATTCAAAAAATAATTTTCTACTGTCGCAAATTTTAATTACGCCAGGGATTGCCTTTTCTATAGTAAATTATTCAAAAAATAATTTTCTACTGTCGCAAGTTTTAATTGCGCCAGGGATTGCCTTTTCTATAGTAAATTATTCAAAAAATAATTTTTTACTGTCGCAAATTTCAAATCCGCCAGGGATTGCCTTTTCTATAGTAAATTAATCAAAAAATAATTTTCTACTGTCGCAAATTTTAATTGCGCCAAGGATTGCCTTTTCAATAGTAAAGTATTCAAAAAATAATTTTCAACTGTCGCAAATTTTAATTACGCCAGGGATTGCCTTTTCTATAGTAAATTATTCAAAAAATAATTTTCTACTGTCGCAAATTTTAATTACGCCAGCGATTGCCTTTTCTATAGTAAATTATTCAAAAAATAATTTTTTACTGTCGCAAATTTTAATTGCGCCAGGGATTGCCTTTTCTATAGTAAATTATTCAAAAAATAAATTTCAACTGTCGCAAATTTTAAATGCGCCAGGGATTGCCTTTTCTATAGTAAATTATTCAAAAAATAATTTTTTACTGTCGCAAATTTCAAATCCGCCAGGGACTGCCTTTTCTATAGTAAACTTTTCAAAAAATAATTTTTTACTATCGCAAGTTTTAAATACGCCAGGGATTGCCTTTTCTATAGTAAATTATTCAAAGAATAATTTTATACTGTCGAAAGTTTTAAATACGCCAAGGATTGCCTTTTCTATAGTAAATTATTCAAAAAATAATTTTCAACTGTCGCAAATTTTAATTACGCCAGGGATTGCCTTTTCTATAGTAAATTATTAAAAAAATAATTTTCTACTGTCGCAAATTTTAATTACGCCAGGGATTGCCTTTTCTATAGTAAATTATTCAAAAAATAATTTTTTACTGTCGCAAATTTTAAGTGCGCCAGGGATTGCCTTTTCTATAGTAAATTTTTCAAAAAATAATTTTTTACTATCGCAAGTTTTAATTACGCCAGGGATTGCCTTTTCTATAGTAAATTATTCAAAAAATAATTTTCAACTGTCGCAAATTTTAATTACGCCAAGGATTGCCTTTTCTATAGTAAATTATTCAAAAAATAATTTTATACTGTCGCAAATTTTAATTACGCCAAGGATTGCCTTTTCTATAGTAAATTATTCAAAAAATAATTTTCAACTGTCGCAAATTTTAATTACGCCAGGGATTGCCTTTTCTATAGTAAATTATTAAAAAAATAATTTTCTACTGTCGCAAATTTTAATTACGCCAGGGATTGCCTTTTCTATAGTAAATTATTCAAAAAATAATTTTTTACTGTCGCAAATTTTAAGTGCGCCAGGGATTGCCTTTTCTATAGTAAATTTTTCAAAAAACAATTTTTTACTATCGCAAGTTTTAATTACGCCAGGGATTGCCTTTTCTATAGTAAATTATTCAAAAAATAATTTTCAACTGTCGCAAATTTTAATTACGCCAGGGATTGCCTTTTCTGTAGTAAATTTCTCACAAATTAATTTTTTACTGTCGCAAATTTTAAATACGCCAGGGATTGCCTTTTCTATAGTAAATTATTCAAAAAATAATTTTCTACTGTCGCAAATTTTAATTACGCCAGGGATTGCCTTTTCTATAGTAAATTATTCAAAAAATAATTTTCTACTGTCGCAAGTTTTAATTGCGCCAGGGATTGCCTTTTCTATAGTAAATTATTCAAAAAATAATTTTTTACTGTCGCAAATTTCAAATCCGCCAGGGATTGCCTTTTCTATAGTAAATTATTCAAAAAATAATTTTCTACTGTCGCAAATATTAATTGCGCCAGGGATTGCCTTTTCAATAGTAAAGTATTCAAAAAATAATTTTCAACTGTCGCAAATTTTAATTACGCCAGGGATTGCCTTTTCTATAGTAAATTATTCAAAAAATAATTTTCTACTGTCGCAAATTTTAATTACGCCAGGGATTGCCTTTTCTATAGTAAATTATTCAAAAAATAATTTTTTACTGTCGCAAATTTTAATTGCGCCAGGGATTGCCTTTTCTATAGTAAATTATTCAAAAAATAAATTTCAACTGTCGCAAATTTTAAATGCGCCAGGGATTGCCTTTTCTATAGTAAATTATTCAAAAAATAATTTTTTACTGTCGCAAATTTCAAATCCGCCAGGGACTGCCTTTTCTATAGTAAACTTTTCAAAAAATAATTTTTTACTATCGCAAGTTTTAAATACGCCAGGGATTGCCTTTTCTATAGTAAATTATTCAAAAAATAATTTTATACTGTCGCAAGTTTTAAATACGCCAAGAATTGCCTTTTCTATAGTAAATTATTCAAAAAATAATTTTCAACTGTCGCAAATTTTAATTACGCCAGCGATTGCCTTTTCTATAGTAAATTATTCAAAAAATAATTTTCAACTGTCGCAAATTTTAATTGCGCCAGGGATTGCCATTTCTATAGTAAATTATTCAAAAAATAATTTTCAACTGTCGCAATTTTCAAATCCGCCAGGGATTGCCTTTTCTATAGTAAATTATTCAAAAAATAATTTTCAACTGTCGCAAATTTTAATTAGGCCAGGGATTGCCTTTTCTATAGTAAATTATTCAAAAAATAATTTTCAACTGTCGCAAATTTCAAATCCGCCAGGGATTGCCTTTTCTATAGTAAATTATTCAAAAAATAATTTTATACTGTCGCAAATTTTAATTGCGCCAGGGATTGCCTTTTCTATAGTAAATTATTCAAAAAATAATTTTCTACTGTCGCAAATTTTAATTACGCCAGGGATTGCCTTTTCTATAGTAAATTATTCAAAAAATAATTGTTTACTGTCGCAAATTTCAAATCCGCCAGGGATTGCCTTTTCTATAGTAAATTATTCAAAAAATAATTTTTTACTATCGCAAGTTTTAATTGCGCCAGGGATTGCCTTTTCTATAGTAGATTATTCAAAAAATAATTTTCAACTGTCGCAAAGTTTAATAACGCCAGGGATTGCCTTTTCTATAGTAAATTATTCAAAAAATAATTTTCTACTGTCGCAAATTTTAATTGCGCCAGGGATTGCCTTTTCTATAGTAAATTATTCAAAAAATAATTTTCAACTGTCGCAAATTTTAATTACGCCAGGGATTGCCTTTTCTATAGTAAATTATTCAAAAAATAATTTTTTACTATCGCAAATTTTAATTACGCCAGGGATTGCCTTTTCTATAGTAAATTATTCAAAAAATAATTGTTTACTGTCGCAAATTTCAAATCCGCCAGGGATTGCCTTTTCTATAGTAAATTATTCAAAAAATAATTTTCTACTGTCGCAAATTTTAATTGCGCCAGGGATTGCCTTTTCAATAGTAAAGTATTCAAAAAATAATTTTCAACTGTCGCAAATTTTCATTGCGCCAGGGATTGCCTTTTCTATAGTAAATTATTCAAAAAATAATTTTTTACTGTCGCAAATTTCAAATCCGCCAGGGACTGCCTTTTCTATAGTAAACTTTTCAAAAAATAATTTTTTACTATCGCAAGTTTTAAATACGCCAGGGATTGCCTTTTCTATAGTAAATTATTCAAAAAATAATTTTATACTGTCGCAAGTTTTAAATACGCCAAGGATTGCCTTTTCTATAGTAAATTATTCAAAAAATAATTTTCAACTGTCGCAAATTTTAATTACGCCAGGGATTGCCTTTTCTATAGTAAATTATTAAAAAAATAATTTTCTACTGTCGCAAATTTTAATTACGCCAGGGATTGCCTTTTCTATAGTAAATTATTCAAAAAGTAATTTTTTACTGTCGCAAATTTTAAGTGCGCCAGGGATTGCCTTTTCTATAGTAAATTTTTCAAAAAATAATTTTTTACTATCGCAAGTTTTAATTACGCCAGGGATTGCCTTTTCTATAGTAAATTATTCAAAAAATAATTTTCAACTGTCGCAAATTTTAATTACGCCAAGGATTGCCTTTTCTATAGTAAATTATACAAAAAATAATTTTATACTGTCGCAAATTTTAATTACGCCAAGGATTGCCTTTTCTATAGTAAATTATTCAAAAAATAATTTTCAACTGTCGCAAATTTTAATTACGCCAGGGATTGCCTTTTCTATAGTAAATTATTAAAAAAATAATTTTCTACTGTCGCAAATTTTAATTACGCCAGGGATTGCCTTTTCTATAGTAAATTATTCAAAAAATAATTTTTTACTGTCGCAAATTTTAAGTGCGCCAGGGATTGCCTTTTCTATAGTAAATTTTTCAAAAAACAATTTTTTACTATCGCAAGTTTTAATTACGCCAGGGATTGCCTTTTCTATAGTAAATTATTCAAAAAATAATTTTCAACTGTCGCAAATTTTAATTACGCCAGGGATTGCCTTTTCTGTAGTAAATTTCTCACAAATTAATTTTTTACTGTCGCAAATTTTAAATACGCCAGGGATTGCCTTTTCTATAGTAAATTATTCAAAAAATAATTTTCTACTGTCGCAAATTTTAATTACGCCAGGGATTGCCTTTTCTATAGTAAATTATTCAAAAAATAATTTTCTACTGTCGCAAGTTTTAATTGCGCCAGGGATTGCCTTTTCTATAGTAAATTATTCAAAAAATAATTTTTTACTGTCGCAAATTTCAAATCCGCCAGGGATTGCCTTTTCTATAGTAAATTATTCAAAAAATAATTTTCTACTGTCGCAAATTTTAATTGCGCCAGGGATTGCCTTTTCAATAGTAAAGTATTCAAAAAATAATTTTCAACTGTCGCAAATTTTAATTACGCCAGGGATTGCCTTTTCTATAGTAAATTATTCAAAAAATAATTTTCTACTGTCGCAAATTTTAATTACGCCAGGGATTGCCTTTTCTATAGTAAATTATTCAAAAAATAATTTTTTACTGTCGCAAATTTTAATTGCGCCAGGGATTGCCTTTTCTATAGTAAATTATTCAAAAAATAAATTTCAACTGTCGCAAATTTTAAATGCGCCAGGGATTGCCTTTTCTATAGTAAATTATTCAAAAAATAATTTTTTACTGTCGCAAATTTCAAATCCGCCAGAGACTGCCTTTTCTATAGTAAACTTTTCAAAAAATAATTTTTTACTATCGCAAGTTTTAAATACGCCAGGGATTGCCTTTTCTATAGTAAATTATTCAAAAAATAATTTTATACTGTCGCAAGTTTTAAATACGCCAAGGATTGCCTTTTCTATAGTAAATTATTCAAAAAATAATTTTCAACTGTCGCAAATTTTAATTACGCCAGCGATTGCCTTTTCTATAGTAAATTATTCAAAAAATAATTTTCAACTGTCGCAAATTTTAATTGCGCCAGGGATTGCCATTTCTATAGTAAATTATTCAAAAAATAATTTTCAACTGTCGCAATTTTCAAATCCGCCAGGGATTGCCTTTTCTATAGTAAATTATTCAAAAAATAATTTTCAACTGTCGCAAATTTTAATTAGGCCAGGGATTGCCTTTTCTATAGTAAATTATTCAAAAAATAATTTTCAACTGTCGCAAATTTCAAATCCGCCAGGGATTGCCTTTTCTATAGTAAATTATTCAAAAAATAATTTTATACTGTCGAAAATTTTAATTGCGCCAGGGATTGCCTTTTCTATAGTAAATTATTCAAAAAATAATTTTCTACTGTCGCAAATTTTAATTACGCCAGGGATTGCCTTTTCTATAGTAAATTATTCAAAAAATAATTGTTTACTGTCGCAAATTTCAAATCCGCCAGGGATTGCCTTTTCTATAGTAAATTATTCAAAAAATAATTTTTTACTATCGCAAGTTTTAATTGCGCCAGGGATTGCCTTTTCTATAGTAGATTATTCAAAAAATAATTTTCAACTGTCGCAAATTTTAATAACGCCAGGGATTGCCTTTTCTATAGTAAATTATTCAAAAAATAATTTTCTACTGTCGCAAATTTTAATTGCGCCAGGGATTGCCTTTTCTATAGTAAATTATTCAAAAAATAATTTTCAACTGTCGCAAATTTTAATTACGCCAGGGATTGCCTTTTCTATAGTAAATTATTCAAAAAATAATTTTTTACTATCGCAAGTTTTAATTGCGCCAGGGATTGCCTTTTCTATAGTAAATTATTCAAAAAATAATTTTCAACTGTCGCAAATTTTAATTACGCAAAGGGATTGCCTTTTCTATAGTAAATTATTCAAAAAATAATTTTATACTGTCGCAAATTTTAAATACGCCAGGGATTGCATTTTCTATAGTAAATTTTGCAAAAAAATAATTTTTTACTGTCGCAAATTTCAAATCCGCCAGGGATTGCCTTTTCTATAGTAAATTATTCAAAAAATAATTTTCAACTGTCGCAAATTTTAATTACGCCAGGGATTGCCTTTTCTATAGTAAATTATTCAAAAAATAATTTTCAACTGTCGCAAATTTTAATTACGCCAGGGATTGCCTTTTCTATAGTAAATTATTCAAAAAATTATTTTCAACTGTCGCAAATTTCAAATCCGCCAGGGATTGTCTTTTCTATAGTAAATTATTTAAAAAATTATTTTCAACTGTCGCAAATTTTAATTACGCCAGGGATTGCCTTTTCTATAGTAAATTATTCAAAAAATAATTTTATACTGTCGCAAATTTTAATTGCGCCAGGGATTGCCTTTTCTATAGTAAATTATTCAAAAAATAATTTTCAACTGTCGCAAATTTTAATTACGCCAGGGATTGCCTTTTCTATAGTAAATTATTCAAAAAATAATTTTTTACTCTCGCAAGTTTTAATTGCGCCAGGGATTGCCTTTACTATAGTAAATTATTCAAAAAATAATTTTCTACTGTCGCAATTTTCAAATCCGCCAGGGATTGCCTTTTCTATAGTAAATTATTCAAAAAATAATTGTTTACTGTCGCAAATTTCAAATCCGCCAGGGATTGCCTTTTCTATAGTAAATTATTCAAAAAATAATTTTCTACTGTCGCAAATTTTAATTACGCCAGGGATTGCCTTTTCTATAGTAAATTATTCAAAAAATAATTTTCAACTGTCGCAAATTTTAATTACGCCAGGGATTGCCTTTTCTATAGTAAATTATTCAAAAAATAATTTTCAACTGTCGCAAATTTTAATTGCGCCAGGGATTGCCATTTCTATAGTAAATTATTCAAAAGATAATTTTCAACTGTCGCAATTTTCAAATCCGCCAGGGATTGCCTTTTCTATAGTAAATTATTCAAAAAATAATTTTCAACTGTCGCAAATTTTAATTAGGCCAGGGATTGCCTTTTCTATAGTAAATTATTCAAAAAATAATTTTCAACTGTCGCAAATTTCAAATCCGCCAGGGATTGCCTTTTCTATAGTAATTTATTCAAAAAATAATTTTATACTGTCGCAAATTTTAATTGCGCCAGGGATTGCCTTTTCTATAGTAAATTATTCAAAAAATAATTTTCTACTGTCGCAAATTTTAATTACGCCAGGGATTGCCTTTTCTATAGTAAATTATTCAAAAAATAATTGTTTACTGTCGCAAATTTCAAATCCGCCAGGGATTGCCTTTTCTATAGTAAATTATTCAAAAAATAATTTTTTACTATCGCAAGTTTTAATTGCGCCAGGGATTGCCTTTTCTATAGTAGATTATTCAAAAAATAATTTTCAACTGTCGCAAATTTTAATTACGCCAGGGATTGCCTTTTCTATAGTAAATTATTCAAAAAATAATTTTCTACCGTCGCAAATTTCAAATCCGCCAGGGATTGCCTTTTCTATAGTAAATTATTCAAAAAATAATTTTCAACTGTCGCAAATTTTAATTACGCCAGGGATTGCCTTTTCTATAGTAAACTTTTCAAAAAATAATTTTCTACTGTCGCAAATTTTAATTACGCCAGGGATTGCCTTTTCTATAGTAAATTATTCAAAAAATAATTTTATACTGTCGCAAATTTTAATTGCGCCAGGGATTGCCTTTTCTATAGTAAATTATTCAAAAATAATTTTCAACTGTTGCAAATTTTAATTACGCCAGGGAATGCCTTTTCTATATCGCAAATTTTAATTGCGCCAGGGATTGCCTTTTCTATAGTAAATTATTCAAAAAATAATTTTCAACTGTCGCAAATTTTAATTACGCCAGGGATTCCCTTTTCTATAGTAAATTATTCAAAAAATAATTTTTTACTATCGCAAGTTTTAATTGCGCCAGGGATTGCCTTTTCTATTGTAAATTATTCAAAAAATAATTTTCAACTGTCGCAAATTTTAATTACGCTAAGGGATTGCCTTTTCTATAGTAAATTATTCAAAAAATAATTTTATACTGTCGCAAATTTTAAATACGCCAGGGATTGCCTTTTCTATAGTAAATTTTGCAAAAAAATAATTTTTTACTGTCGCAAATTTCAAATCCGCCAGGGATTGCCTTTTCTATAGTAAATTATTCAAAAAATAATTTTCAACTGTCGCAAATTTTAATTACGCCAGGGATTGCCTTTTCTATAGTAAATTATTCAAAAAATAATTTTCAACTGTCGCAAATTTTAATTACGCCAGGGATTGCCTTTTCTATAGTAAATTATTCAAAAAATTATTTTCAACTGTCGCAAATTTCAAATCCGCCAGGGATTGTCTTTTCTATAGTAAATTATTTAAAAAATTATTTTCAACTGTCGCAAATTTTAATTACGCCAGGATTGCCTTTTCTATAGTAAATTATTCAAAAAATAATTTTATACTGTCGCAAATTTTAATTGCGCCAGGGATTGCCTTTTCTATTAGTAAATTATTCAAAAAATAATTTTCAACTGTCGCAAATTTTAATTACGCCAGGGATTGCCTTTTCTATAGTAAATTATTCAAAAAATAATTTTTTACTATCGCAAGTTTTAATAGCGCCAGGGATTGCCTTTTCTATAGTAAATTATTCAAAAAATAATTTTCTACTGTCGCAAATTTTAATTACGCCAGGGATTGCCTTTTCTATAGTAAATTATTCAAAAAATAATTTTATGCTGTCGCAAATTTTAAATACGCCAGGGATTGCCTTTTCTATAGTAAATTTTGCAAAAAAATAATTTTTTACTGTCGCAAATTTCAAATCCGCCAGGGATTGCCTTTTCTATAGTAAATTATTCAAAAAATAATTTTCTACTGTCGCAAATTTTAATTACGCCAGGGATTGCCATTTCTATAGTAAATTATTCAAAAAATAATTTTCAACTGTCGCAAATTTTAAATATCCCAGGGATTGCCTTTTCTATAGTAAATTATTCACAAAATAATTTTTTACTATCGCAAGTTTTAATTACGCCAGGGATTGCCTTTTCTATAGTAAATTATTCAAAAAATAATTTTCAACTGTCGCAAATTTTAATGGCGCCAGGGATTGCCTTTTCTATAGTAAACTTTTCAAAAAATAATTTTCAAATGTCGCAAATTTTAATTACGCCAGGGATTGCCTTTTCTATAGTAAATTATTCAAAAAATAATTTTCAACTGTCGCAAATTTCAAATCCGCCACGGATTGCCTTTTCTATAGTAAATTATTCAAAAAATAATTGTTTACTATCGCAAGTTTTAATTGCGCCAGGGATTGCCTTTTCTATAGTAAATTATTCAAAAAATAATTTTCTACTGTCGCAAATTTTAATTACGCCAGGGATTTCCTTTTCTATAGTAAATTATTCAAAAAATAATTTTATACTGTCGCAAATTTTAATTGCGCCAGGGATTGCCTTTTCTATAGTAAATTATTCAAAAAATAATTTTCAACTGTCGCAAATTTTAATTACGCCAGGGATTGCCTTTTCTATAGTAAACTTTTCAAAAAATAATTTTCTACTGTCGCAAATTTTAATTACGCCAGGGATTGCCTTTTCTATAGTAAATTATTCAAAAAATAATTTTCAACTGTCGCAAATTTTAATTGCGCCAGGGATTGCCTTTTCTATAGTAAACTTTTCAAAAAATAATTTTCAACTGTCGCAAATTTTAATTACGCCAGGGATTGCCTTTTCTATGTAAATTATTCAAAAAATAATTTTCAACTGTCGCAAATTTTCATTGCGGCAGGGATTGCCTTTTCTATAGTAAATTATTCAAAAAATAATTTTCAACTGTCGCAAATTTTAATTACGCCAGGAATTGCCTTTTCTATAGTAAATTATTCAAAAAATAATTTTCAACTGTCGCAAATTTTAATTACGCCAGGGATTGCCTTTTCTATAGTAAATTATTCAAAAAATAATTTTTTACTGTCGCAAATTTTAATTGCGCCAGGGATTGCCTTTTCTATAGTAAATTATTCAAAAAATAATTTTCAACTGTCGCAAATTTTAATTACGCCAGGGATTGCCTTTTCTATAGTAAATTATTCAAAAAATAATTTTTTACTGTCGCAAATTTTAATTGCGCCAGGGATTGCCTTTTCTATAGTAAATTATTCAAAAAATAATTTTCAACTGTCGCAAATTTTAATTACGCCAGGGATTGCCTTTTCTATAGTAAATTGTTCAAAAAGTAATTTTCAACTCTCGCAAATTTTAATTACGCCAGGGATTGCCTTTTCTATAGTAAATTATTCAAAATAATATAATTTTATACTGTCGCAAATTTTAATTGCGCCAGGAATTGCCTTTTCTATAGTAAATTATTCAAAAAAATAATTTTTTACTGTCGCAAATTTCAAATCCGCCAGGGATTGCCTTTTCTATAGTAAATTATTCAAAAAATAATTTTATACTGTCGCAAATTTTAATTGCGCCAGGGATTGCCTTTTCTATAGTAAATTATTCAAAAAATAATTTTCAACTGTCGCAAATTTTAATTACTCCAGGGATTGCCTTTTCTATAGTAAATTATTCAAAAAATAATTTTCAACTGTCGCAAATTTTAATTTCGCCAGGGATTGCCTTTTCTATAGTAAATTATTCAAAAAATAATTTTCAACTGTCGCAAATTTTAATTACGCCAGGGATTGCCTTTTCTATAGTAAATAATTCAAAAAATAATTTTTTACTGTCGCAAATTTCAAATCCGCCAGGGATTGCCTTTTCTATAGTAAATTATTCAAAAAATAATTTTTTACTGTCGCAAATTTTAATTACGCCAGGGATTGCCTTGCCTGGCGTAATTAAAATTTGCGACAGTTGAAAATTATTTTTTGAATAATTTACTATAGAAAAGGCAATCCCTGGCGCAATTAAAATTTGCGACAGTATAAAATTATTTTTTGAATAATTTACTATAGAAAAGGCAATCCCTGGCGTAATTAAAATTTGCGACAGTTGAAAATAATTTTTTAAATAATTTACTATAGAAAAGACAATCCCTGGCGGATTTGAAATTTGCGACAGTTGAAAATAATTTTTTGAATAATTTACTATAGAAAAGGCAATCCCTGGCGTAATTAAAATTTGCGACAGTTGAAAATTATTTTTTGAATAATTTACTATAGAAAAGGCAATCACTGGCGTAATTAAAATTTGCGACAGTTGAAAATTATTTTTTGAATAATTTACTATAGAAAAGGCAATCCCTGGCGGATTTGAAATTTGCGACAGTAAAAAATTATTTTTTTGCAAAATTTACTATAGAAAAGGCAATCCCTGGCGTATTTAAAATTTGCGACAGTATAAAATTATTTTTTGAATAATTTACTATAGAAAAGGCAATCCCTTTGCGTAATTAAAATTTGCGACAGTTGAAAATTATTTTTTGAATAATTTACAATAGAAAAGGCAATCCCTGGCGCAATTAAAACTTGCGATAGTAAAAAATTATTTTTTGAATAATTTACTATAGAAAAGGGAATCCCTGGCGTAATTAAAATTTGCGACAGTTGAAAATTATTTTTTGAATAATTTACTATAGAAAAGGCAATCCCTGGCGTAATTAAAATTTGCGACAGTATAAAATTATTTTTTGATTAATTTACTATAGAAAAGGCAATCCCTGGCGTAATTAAAATTTGCGACAGTTGAAAATTATTTTTTGAATAGTTTACTATAGAAAACGCAATCCCTGGCGCAATTAAAATTTGCGACAGTAAAAAATTATTTTTTGAATAATTTACTATAGAAAAGGCAATCCCTGGCGTAATTAAAATTTGCGACAGTTGAAAATTATTTTTTGAATAATTTACTATAGAAAAGGCAATCCCTGGCGTAATTAAAATTTGCGACAGTATAAAATTATTTTTTGAATAATTTACTATAGAAAAGGCAATCCCTGGCGTAATTAAAATTTGCGACAGTTGAAAATTATTTTTTGAATAATTTACTATAGAAAAGGCAATCCCTGGCGTAATTAAAATTTGCGACAGTTGAAAATTATTTTTTGAATAATTTACTATAGAAAAGGCAATCCCTGGCGCAATTAAAATTTGCGACAGTATAAAATTATTTTTTGAATAATTTACTATAGAAAAGGCAATCCCTGGCGTAATTAAAATTTGCGACAGTATAAAATTATTTTTTGAATAATTTACTATAGAAAAGGCAATCCCTGGCGCAATTAAAAATTGCGACAGTTGAAAATTATTTTTTGAATAATTTACTATAGAAAAGGCAATCCCTGGCGAAATTAAAATTTGCGACAGTAGAAAATTATTTTTTGCAAAATTTACTATAGAAAAGGCAATCCCTGGCGGATTTGAAATTTGCGACAGTAAAAAATTATTTTTTGAATAATTTACTATAGAAAAGGCAATCCCTGGCGTAATTAAAATTTGCGACAGTTGAAAATTATTTTTTGAATAATTTACTATTGAAAAGCAATCCCTGGCGCAATTAAAATTTGCGACAGTTGAAAATTATTTTTTGAATAATTTACTATAGAAAAGGCAATCCCTGGCGGATTTGAAATTTGCGACAGTAGAAAATTATTTTTTGAATAATTTACTATAGAAAAGGCAATCCCTGGCGTAATTAAAATTTGCGACAGTAAAAAATTATTTTTTGAATAATTTACTATAGAAAAGGCAATCCCTGGCGCAATTAAAATTTGCAACAGTAAAAAATTATTTTTTGAATAATTTACTATAGAAAAGGCAATCCCTGGCGGAATTGAAATTTGCGACAGTAGAAAATTATTTTTTGAATAATTTACTATAGAAAAGGCAATCCCTGACGTAATTAAAATTTGCGACAGTAGAAAATTATTTTTTGAATAATTTACTATAGAAAAGGCAATCCCTGGCGTAATTAAAATTTGCGACAGTAGAAAATTATTTTTTGAATAATTTACTATAGAAAAGGCAATCCCTGGCGTAATTAAAATTTGCGACAGTAGAAAATTATTTTTTGAATAATTTACTATAGAAAAGGCAATCCCTGGCGTAATTAAAATTTGCGACAGTTGAAAATTATTTTTTGAATAATTTACTATAGAAAACGCAATCCCTGGCGTAATTAAAATTTTCGACAGTAGAAAATTATTTTTTGAAAAGTTTACTATAGAAAAGGCAATCCCTGGCGTAATTAAAATTTGCGACAGTAAAAAATTATTTTTTGAATAATTTACTATAGAAAAGGCAATCCCTGGCGGATTTGAAATTTGCGACAGTTGAAAATTATTTTTTGAATAATTTACTATAGAAAAGGCAATCCCTGGCGTAATTAAAATTTGCGACAGTAAAAAATTATTTTTTGAATAATTTACTATAGAAAAGGCAATCCCTGGCGTAATTAAAATTTGCGACAGTAAAAAATTAATTTTTGAATAATTTACTATAGAAAAGACAATCCCTGGCGTAATTAAAATTTGCGACAGTAAAAAATTAATTTGTGAATTATTTACAATAGAAAAGGCAATCCCTGGCGCAATTAAAATTTGCGACGTATAAAATTATTTTTTGAATAATTTACTATAGAAAAGGCAATCCCTGGCGTAGTTAAAATTTGCGACAGTTGAAAATTATTTTTTGCAAAATTTACTATAGAAAAGGCAATCCCTGGCGTAATTAAAATTTGCGACAGTAGAAAATTATTTTTTGAATAATTTACTATAGAAAGGCATTCCCTGGCGTAATTAAAATTTGCGACAGTATAAAATTATTTTTTGAATAATTTACTATAGAAAAGGCAATCCCTGGCGTAATTAAAATTTGCGACAGTAAAAAATTATTTTTTGAAAAATTTACTATAGAAAAGGCAATCCCTGGCGCAATTAAAATTTGCGACAGTTGAAAATTATTTTTTGAATAATTTATATAGAAAAGGCAATCCCTGGCGTAATTAAAATTTGCGACAGTAGAAAATTATTTTTTGAATAATTTACTATAGAAAAGGCAATCCCTGGCGTAATTAAAATTTGCGACAGTTGAAAATTATTTTTTGAATAATTTACTATTGAAAAGCAATCCCTGGCGGAATTGAAATTTGCGACAGTAAAAAATTATTTTTTGAATAATTTACTATAGAAAAGGCAATCCCTGGCGCAATTAAAATTTGCAACAGTAAAAAATTATTTTTTGAATAATTTACTATAGAAAAGGCAATCCCTGCGGAATTGAAATTTGCGACAGTAGAAAATTATTTTTTGAATAATTTACTATAGAAAAGGCAATCCCTGACGTAATTAAAATTTGCGACAGTAGAAAATTATTTTTTGAATAATTTACTATAGAAAAGGCAATCCCTGGCGTAATTAAAATTTGCGACAGTAGAAAATTATTTTTTGAATAATTTACTACAGAAAAGGCAATCCCTGGCGTAATTAAAATTTGCGACAGTAGAAAATTATTTTTTGAATAATTTACTATAGAAAAGGCAATCCCTGGCGTAATTAAAATTTGCGACAGTTGAAAATTATTTTTTGAATAATTTACTATAGAAAACGCAATCCCTGGCGTAATTAAAATTTTCGACAGTAGAAAATTATTTTTTGAAAAGTTTACTATAGAAAAGGCAATCCCTGGCGTAATTAAAATTTGCGACAGTAAAAAATTATTTTTTGAATAATTTACTATAGAAAAGGCAATCCCTGGCGGATTTGAAATTTGCGACAGTTGAAAATTATTTTTTGAATAATTTACTATAGAAAAGGCAATCCCTGGCGTAATTAAAATTTGCGACAGTAAAAAATTATTTTTTGAATAATTTACTATAGAAAAGGCAATCCCTGGCGTAATTAAAATTTGCGACAGTAAAAAATTAATTTTTGAATAATTTACTATAGAAAAGACAATCCCTGGCGTAATTAAAATTTGCGACAGTAAAAAATTAATTTGTGAATTATTTACAATAGAAAAGGCAATCCCTGGCGCAATTAAAATTTGCGACGTATAAAATTATTTTTTGAATAATTTACTATAGAAAAGGCAATCCCTGGCGTAGTTAAAATTTGCGACAGTTGAAAATTATTTTTTGCAAAATTTACTATAGAAAAGGCAATCCCTGGCGTAATTAAAATTTGCGACAGTAGAAAATTATTTTTTGAATAATTTACTATAGAAAAGGCAATCCCTGGCGTAATTAAAATTTGCGACAGTATAAAATTATTTTTTGAATAATTTACTATAGAAAAGGCAATCCCTAGCGTAATTAAAATTTGCGACAGTAAAAAATTATTTTTTGAAAAATTTACTATAGAAAAGGCAATCCCTGGCGTAATTAAAATTTGCGACAGTAGAAAATTATTTTTTGAATAATTTACTATAGAAAAGGCAATCCCTGGCGGATTTGAAATTTGCGACGGTTGAAAATTATTTTTTGAATAATTTACTATAGAAAAGGCAATCCCTGGCGTAATTAAAATTTGCGACAGTAAAAAATTATTTTTTGAATAATTTACTATAGAAAAGGCAATCCCTGGCGTAATTAAAATTTGCGACAGTATAAAATTCTTTTTTGAATAATTTACTATAGAAAAGGCAATCCCTGGCGGATTTGAAATTTGCGACAGTAAAAAATTATTTTTTTAATAATTTACTATAGAAAAGGCAATCCCTGGCGTAATTAAAATTTGCGACAGTTGAAAATTAATATTTTGAAAAATTTACTGTAGAAAAGGCAATCCCTGGCGCAATTAAAACTTGCGATAGTAAAAAATTATTTTTTGAATAATTTACTAGAGAAAAGGCAAACCCTGGCGCAATTAAAATTTGCGACAGTATAAAATTATTTTTTGAATAATTTACTATAGAAAAGGCAATCCCTGGCGTAATTAAAATTTGCGACAGTTGAAAATTATTTTTTGAATAATTTACTATAGAAAAGGCAATCCCTGGCGTAATTAAAATTTGCGACAGTAGAAAATTATTTTTTGAATAATTTACTATAGAAAAGGCAATCCCTGGCGTAATTAAAATTTGCGACAGTATAAAATTATTTTTTGAATAATTTACTATAGAAAAGGCAATCCCTGGCGTAATTAAAATTTGCGACAGTAAAAAATTATTTTTTGAATAATTTACTATAGAAAAGGCAATCCCTGGCGCAATTAAAATTTGCGACAGTATAAAATTATTTTTTGAATAATTTACTATAGAAAAGGCAATCCCTGGCGTAATTAAAATTTGCGACAGTAAAAAATTATTTTTTGAAAAGTTTACTATAGAAAAGGCAATCCCTGGCGGATTTGAAATTTGCGACAGTAGAAAATTATTTTTGGAATAATTTACTATAGAAAAGGCAATCCCTGGCGTAATTAAAATTTGCGACAGTAAAAAATTATTTTTTGAATAATTTACTATAGAAAAGGCAATCCCTGGCGGATTTGAAATTTGCGACAGTAAAAAATTATTTTTTGAATTATTTACTATAGAAAAGGCAATCCCTGGCGTAATTAAAATTTGCGACAGTTGAAAATTATTTTTTGAATAATTTACTATAGAAAAGGCAATCCCTGGCGTAATTAAAATTTGCGACAGTTGAAAATTATTTTTTGAATAATTTACTATAGAAAAGGCAATCCCTGGAGTAATTAAAATTTGCGACAGTTGAAAATTATTTTTTGAATAATTTACTATAGAAAAGGCAATCCCTGGCGCAATTAAAATTTGCGACAGTATAAAATTATTTTTTGAATAATTTACTATAGAAAAGGCAATCCCTGGCGGATTTGAAATTTGCGACAGTAAAAAATTATTTTTTGAATAATTTACTATAGAAAAGGCAATTCCTGGCGCAATTAAAATTTGCGACAGTAGAAAATTATTTTTTGCAAAATTTACTATAGAAAAGGCAATCCCTGGCGTAATTAAAATTTGCGACAGTAAAAAATTATTTTTTGAATAATTTACTATAGAAAAGGCAATCCCTGGCGCTATTAAAATTTGCGACAGTAAAAAATTATTTTTTGAATAATTTACTATAGAAATGGCAATCCCTGGCGGATTTGAAATTTGCGACAGTAGAATATTATTTTTTGAATAATTTACTATAGAAAAGGCAATCCCTGGCGTAATTAAAATTTGCGACAGTAGAAAATTATTTTTTGAATAATTTACTATAGAAAAGGCAATCCCTGGCGTAATTAAAATTTGCGACAGTAGAAAATTATTTTTTGAATAATTTACTATAGAAAAGGCAATCCCTGGCGTAATTAAAATTTGCGACAGTAGAAAATTATTTTTTGAATAATTTACTATAGAAAAGGCAATCCCTGGCGTAATTAAAATTTGCGACAGTTGAAAATTATTTTTTGAATAATTTACTATAGAAAAGGCAATCCCTGGCGCACTTAAAATTTGCGACAGTAGAAAATTATTTTTTGAATAATTTACTATAGAAAAAGCAATCCCTGGGATATTTAAAATTTGCGACAGTAAAAAATTATTTTTTGAATAATTTACTATAGAAAAGGCAATCCCTGGCGCAGTTAAAATTTGCGACAGTTGAAAATTATTTTTTGAAAAGTTTACTATAGAAAAGGCAATCCCTGGCGTAATTAAAATTTGCGACAGTAGAAAATTATTTTTTGAATAATTTACTATAGAAAAGGCAATCCCTGGCGTAATTAAAATTTGCGACAGTAGAAAATTATTTTTTGAATAATTTACTATAGAAAAGGCAATCCCTGGCGCAATTAAAATTTGCGACAGTTGAAAATTGTTTTTTGAATAATTTACTATAGAAAAGGCAATCCCTGGCTTAATTAAAATTTGCGACAGTAAAAAATTATTTTTTGAATAATTTACTATAGAAAAGGCAATCCCTGGCGTAATTAAAATTTGCGACAGTAGAAAATTATTTTTTGAATAATTTACTATAGAAAAGGTAATCCCTGGCGTAATTAAAATTTGCGACAGTAGAAAATTATTTTTTGAATAATTTACTATAGAAAAGGCAATCCCTGGCGTAATTAAAATTTGCGACAGTAGAAAATTATTTTTGGAATAATTTACTATAGAAAAGGCAATCCCTGGCGTAATTAAAATTTGCGACAGTAGAAAATTATTTTTTGAATAATTTACTATAGAAAAGGCAATCCCTGGCGTAATTAAAATTTGCGACAGTAAAAAATTATTTTTTGAAAAGTTTACTATAGAAAAGGCAATCCCTGGCGGATTTGAAATTTGCGACAGTAGAAAATTATTTTTGGAATAATTTACTATAGAAAAGGCAATCCCTGGCGTAATTAAAATTTGCGACAGTAAAAAATTATTTTTTGAATAATTTACTATAGAAAAGGCAATCCCTGGCGGATTTGAAATTTGCGACAGTAAAAAATTATTTTTTGAATTATTTACTATAGAAAAGGCAATCCCTGGCGTAATTAAAATTTGCGACAGTTGAAAATTATTTTTTGAATAATTTACTATAGAAAAGGCAATCCCTGGCGTAATTAAAATTTGCGACAGTTGAAAATTATTTTTTGAATAATTTACTATAGAAAAGGCAATCCCTGGAGTAATTAAAATTTGCGACAGTTGAAAATTATTTTTTGAATAATTTACTATAGAAAAGGCAATCCCTGGCGCAATTAAAATTTGCGACAGTATAAAATTATTTTTTGAATAATTTACTATAGAAAAGGCAATCCCTGGCGGATTTGAAATTTGCGACAGTAAAAAATTATTTTTTGAATAATTTACTATAGAAAAGGCAATTCCTGGCGCAATTAAAATTTGCGACAGTAGAAAATTATTTTTTGCAAAATTTACTATAGAAAAGGCAATCCCTGGCGTAATTAAAATTTGCGACAGTAAAAAATTATTTTTTGAATAATTTACTATAGAAAAGGCAATCCCTGGCGCTATTAAAATTTGCGACAGTAAAAAATTATTTTTTGAATAATTTACTATAGAAAAGGCAATCCCTGGCGGATTTGAAATTTGCGACAGTAGAATATTATTTTTTGAATAATTTACTATAGAAAAGGCAATCCCTGGCGTAATTAAAATTTGCGACAGTAGAAAATTATTTTTTGAATAATTTACTATAGAAAAGGCAATCCCTGGCGTAATTAAAATTTGCGACAGTAGAAAATTATTTTTTGAATAATTTACTATAGAAAAGGCAATCCCTGGCGTAATTAAAATTTGCGACAGTAGAAAATTATTTTTTGAATAATTTACTATAGAAAAGGCAATCCCTGGCGTAATTAAAATTTGCGACAGTTGAAAATTATTTTTTGAATAATTTACTATAGAAAAGGCAATCCCTGGCGCACTTAAAATTTGCGACAGTAGAAAATTATTTTTTGAATAATTTACTATAGAAAAAGCAATCCCTGGGATATTTAAAATTTGCGACAGTAAAAAATTATTTTTTGAATAATTTACTATAGAAAAGGCAATCCCTGGCGCAGTTAAAATTTGCGACAGTTGAAAATTATTTTTTGAAAAGTTTACTATAGAAAAGGCAATCCCTGGCGTAATTAAAATTTGCGACAGTAGAAAATTATTTTTTGAATAATTTACTATAGAAAAGGCAATCCCTGGCGTAATTAAAATTTGCGACAGTAGAAAATTATTTTTTGAATAATTTACTATAGAAAAGGCAATCCCTGGCGCAATTAAAATTTGCGACAGTTGAAAATTGTTTTTTGAATAATTTACTATAGAAAAGGCAATCCCTGGCTTAATTAAAATTTGCGACAGTAAAAAATTATTTTTTGAATAATTTACTATAGAAAAGGCAATCCCTGGCGTAATTAAAATTTGCGACAGTAGAAAATTATTTTTTGAATAATTTACTATAGAAAAGGTAATCCCTGGCGTAATTAAAATTTGCGACAGTAGAAAATTATTTTTTGAATAATTTACTATAGAAAAGGCAATCCCTGGCGTAATTAAAATTTGCGACAGTAGAAAATTATTTTTGGAATAATTTACTATAGAAAAGGCAATCCCTGGCGTAATTAAAATTTGCGACAGTAGAAAATTATTTTTTGCAAAATTTACTATAGAAAAGGCAATCCCTGGCGGATTTGAAATTTGCGACAGTAAAAGATTATTTTTTGAATAATTTACTATAGAAAAGGCAATCCCTGGCGTAATTAAAATTTGCGACAGTTGAAAATTATTTTTTGAATAATTTACTATAGAAAAGGCAATCCCTGGCGCAATTAAAATTTGCGACAGTTGAAAATTATTTTTTGAATAATTTACTATAGAAAAGGCAATCCCTGGCGGATTTGAAATTTGCGACAGTAGAAAATTATTTTTTGAATAATTTACTATAGAAAAGGCAATCCCTGGCGTAATTAAAATTTGCGACAGTAAAAAATTATTTTTTGAATAATTTACTATAGAAAAGGCAATCCCTGGCGCAATTAAAATTTGCGACAGTAAAAAATTATTTTTTGAATAATTTACTATAGAAAAGGCAATCCCTGGCGGATTTGAAATTTGCGACAGTAGAAAATTATTTTTTGAATAATTTACTATAGAAAAGGCAATCCCTGGCGTAATTAAAATTTGCGACAGTAGAAAATTATTTTTTGAATAATTTACTATAGAAAAGGCAATCCCTGGCGTAATTAAAATTTGCGAAAGTAGAAAATTATTTTTTGAATAATTTACTATAGAAAAGGCAATCCTTGGCGTAATTAAAATTTGCGACAGTAGAAAATTATTTTTTGAATAATTTACTATAGAAAAGGCAATCCCTGGCGTAATTAAAATTTGCGACAGTAGAAAATTATTTTTTGAATAATTTACTATAGAAAAGGTAATCTCTGGCGTAATTAAAATTTGCGACAGTAGAAAATTATTTTTTGAATAATTTACTATAGAAAAGGCAATCCCTGGCGTAATTAAAATTTGCGACAGTAGAAAATTATTTTTGGAATAATTTACTATAGAAAAGGCAATCCCTGGCGTAATTAAAATTTGCGACAGTAGAAAATTATTTTTTGCAAAATTTACTATAGAAAAGGCAATCCCTGGCGGATTTGAAATTTGCGACAGTAAAAAATTATTTTTTGAATAATTTACTATAGAAAAGGCAATCCCTGGCGTAATTAAAATTTGCGACAGTTGAAAATTATTTTTTGAATAATTTACTATAGAAAAGGCAATCCCTGGCGCAATTAAAATTTGCGACAGTTGAAAATTATTTTTTGAATAATTTACTATAGAAAAGGCAATCCCTGGCGGATTTGAAATTTGCGACAGTAGAAAATTATTTTTTGAATAATTTACTATAGAAAAGGCAATCCCTGGCGTAATTAAAATTTGCGACAGTAAAAAATTATTTTTTGAATAATTTACTATAGAAAAGGCAATCCCTGGCGCAATTAAAATTTGCGACAGTAAAAAATTATTTTTTGAATAATTTACTATAGAAAAGGCAATCCCTGGCGGATTTGAAATTTGCGACAGTAGAAAATTATTTGTTGAATAATTTACTATAGAAAAGGCAATCCCTGGCGTAATTAAAATTTGCGACAGTAGAAAATTATTTTTTGAATAATTTACTATAGAAAAGGCAATCCCTGGCGTAATTAAAATTTGCGAAAGTAGAAAATTATTTTTTGAATAATTTACTATAGAAAAGGCAATCCTTGGCGTAATTAAAATTTGCGACAGTAGAAAATTATTTTTTGAATAATTTACTATAGAAAAGGCAATCCCTGGCGTAATTAAAATTTGCGACAGTAGAAAATTATTTTTTGAATAATTTACTATAGAAAAGGTAATCTCTGGCGTAATTAAAATTTGCGACAGTAGAAAATTATTTTTTGAATAATTTACTATAGAAAAGGCAATCCCTGGCGTAATTAAAATTTGCGACAGTAGAAAATTATTTTTGGAATAATTTACTATAGAAAAGGCAATCCCTGGCGTAATTAAAATTTGCGACAGTAGAAAATTATTTTTTGCAAAATTTACTATAGAAAAGGCAATCCCTGGCGGATTTGAAATTTGCGACAGTAAAAAATTATTTTTTGAATAATTTACTATAGAAAAGGCAATCCCTGGCGTAATTAAAATTTGCGACAGTTGAAAATTATTTTTTGAATAATTTGCTATAGAAAAGGCAATCCCTGGCGCAATTAAAATTTGCGACAGTTGAAAATTATTTTTTGAATAATTTACTATAGAAAAGGCAATCCCTGGCGGATTTGAAATTTGCGACAGTAGAAAATTATTTTTTGAATAATTTACTATAGAAAAGGCAATCCCTGGCGTAATTAAAATTTGCGACAGTAAAAAATTATTTTTTGAATAATTTACTATAGAAAAGGCAATCCCTGGCGCAATTAAAATTTGCGACAGTAAAAAATTATTTTTTGAATAATTTACTATAGAAAAGGCAATCCCTGGCGGATTTGAAATTTGCGACAGTAGAAAATTATTTTTTGAATAATTTACTATAGAAAAGGCAATCCCTGGCGTAATTAAAATTTGCGACAGTAGAAAATTATTTTTTGAATAATTTACTATAGAAAAGGCAATCCCTGGCGTAATTAAAATTTGCGAAAGTAGAAAATTATTTTTTGAATAATTTACTATAGAAAAGGCAATCCTTGGCGTAATTAAAATTTGCGACAGTAGAAAATTATTTTTTGAATAATTTACTATAGAAAAGGCAATCCCTGGCGTAATTAAAATTTGCGACAGTTGAAAATTATTTTTTGAATAATTTACTATAGAAAAGGCAATCCCTGGCGTAATTAAAATTTGCGACAGTAGAAAATTATTTTTTAAAAGTTTACTATAGAAAAGGCAATCCCTGGCGTAATTAAAATTTGGGACAGTAAAAAATTATTTTTTGAATAATTTACTATAGAAAAGGCAATCCCTGGCGCAAATAAAATTTGCGACAGTTGAAAATTATTTTTTGAATAATTTACTATAGAAAAGGCAATCCCTGGCGTAATTAAAATTTGCGACAGTAAAAAATTATTTTTTGAATAATTTACTATAGAAAAGGCAATCCCTGGCGTAATTAAAATTTGCGACAGTAAAAAATTAATTTGTGAATAATTTACTATAGAAAAGGCAATCCTGGCGCAATTAAAATATGCGACAGTATAAAATTATTTTTTGAATAATTTACTATAGAATAGGCAATCCCTGGCGTAATTAAAATTTGCGACAGTAGAAAATTATTTTTTGAATAATTTACTATAGAAAAGGCAATCCCTGGCGTAATTAAAATTTGCGACAGTTGAAAATTATTTTTTGAATAATTTACTATAGAAAAGGCAATCCCTGGCGCACTTAAAATTTGCGACAGTAGAAAATTATTTTTTGAATAATTTACTATAGAAAAAGCAATCCCTGGGATATTTAAAATTTGCGACAGTAAAAAATTATTTTTTGAATAATTTACTATAGAAAAGGCAATCCCTGGCGCAGTTAAAATTTGCGACAGTTGAAAATTATTTTTTGAAAAGTTTACTATAGAAAAGGCAATCCCTGGCGTAATTAAAATTTGCGACAGTAGAAAATTATTTTTTGAATATTTACTATAGAAAAGGCAATCCCTGGCGTAATTAAAATTTGCGACAGTAGAAAATTATTTTTTGAATAATTTACTATAGAAAAGGCAATCCCTGGCGCAATTAAAATTTGCGACAGTTGAAAATTGTTTTTTGAATAATTTACTATAGAAAAGGCAATCCCTGGCTTAATTAAAATTTGCGACAGTAAAAAATTATTTTTTGAATAATTTACTATAGAAAAGGCAATCCCTGGCGTAATTAAAATTTGCGACAGTAGAAAATTATTTTTTGAATAATTTACTATAGAAAAGGTAATCCCTGGCGTAATTAAAATTTGCGACAGTAGAAAATTATTTTTTGAATAATTTACTATAGAAAAGGCAATCCCTGGCGTAATTAAAATTTGCGACAGTAGAAAATTATTTTTGGAATAATTTACTATAGAAAAGGCAATCCCTGGCGTAATTAAAATTTGCGACAGTAGAAAATTATTTTTGAATAATTTACTATAGAAAAGGTAATCTCTGGCGTAATTAAAATTTGCGACAGTAGAAAATTATTTTTTGAATAATTTACTATAGAAAAGGCAATCCCTGGCGTAATTAAAATTTGCGACAGTAGAAAATTATTTTTGGAATAATTTACTATAGAAAAGGCAATCCCTGGCGTAATTAAAATTTGCGACAGTAGAAAATTATTTTTTGCAAAATTTACTATAGAAAAGGCAATCCCTGGCGGATTTGAAATTTGCGACAGTAAAAATTATTTTTTGAATAATTTACTATAGAAAAGGCAATCCCTGGCGTAATTAAAATTTGCGACAGTTGAAAATTATTTTTTGAATAATTTACTATAGAAAAGGCAATCCCTGGCGCAATTAAAATTTGCGACAGTTGAAAATTATTTTTTGAATAATTTACTATAGAAAAGGCAATCCTGGCGGATTTGAAATTTGCGACAGTAGAAAATTAGTTTTTGAATAATTTACTATAGAAAAGGCAATCCCTGGCGTAATTAAAATTTGCGACAGTAAAAAATTATTTTTTGAATAATTTACTATAGAAAAGGCAATCCCTGGCGCAATTAAAATTTGCGACAGTAAAAAATTATTTTTTGAATAATATACTATAGAAAAGGCAATCCCTGGCGGATTTGAAATTTGCGACAGTAGAAAATTATTTTTTGAATAATTTACTATAGAAAAGGCAATCCCTGGCGTAATTAAAATTTGCGACAGTAGAAAATTATTTTTTGAATAATTTACTATAGAAAAGGCAATCCCTGGCGTAATTAAAATTTGCGAAAGTAGAAAATTATTTTTTGAATAATTTACTATAGAAAAGGCAATCCTTGGCGTAATTAAAATTTGCGACAGTAGAAATTATTTTTTGAATAATTTACTATAGAAAAGGCAATCCCTGGCGTAATTAAAATTTGCGACAGTTGAAAATTATTTTTTGAATAATTTACTATAGAAAAGGCAATCCCTGGCGTAATTAAAATTTGCGACAGTAGAAAATTATTTTTTAAAAGTTTACTATAGAAAAGGCAATCCCTGGCGTAATTAAAATTTGGGACAGTAAAAAATTATTTTTTGAATAATTTACTATAGAAAAGGCAATCCCTGGCGCAAATAAAATTTGCGACAGTTGAAAATTATTTTTTGAATAATTTACTATAGAAAAGGCAATCCCTGGCGTAATTAAAATTTGCGACAGTAAAAAATTATTTTTTGAATAATTTACTAAAGAAAAGGCAATCCCTGGCGTAATTAAAATTTGCGACAGTAAAAAATTAATTTGTGAATAATTTACTATAGAAAAGGCAATCCCTGGCGCAATTAAAATATGCGACAGTATAAAATTATTTTTTGAATAATTTACTATAGAATAGGCAATCCCTGGCGTAATTAAAATTTGCGACAGTAGAAAATTATTTTTTGAATAATTTACTATAGAAAAGGCAATCCCTGGCGTAATTAAAATTTGCGACAGTTGAAAATTATTTTTTGAATAATTTACTATAGAAAAGGCAATCCCTGGCGCAATTAAAATTTGCGACAGTTGAAAATTGTTTTTTGAATAATTTACTATAGAAAAGGCAATCCCTGGCTTAATTAAAATTTGCGACAGTAAAAAATTATTTTTGAATAATTTACTATAGAAAAGGCAATCCCTGGCGTAATTAAAATTTGCGACAGTAGAAAATTATTTTTTGAATAATTTACTATAGAAAAGGTAATCCCTGGCGTAATTAACATTTGCGACAGTAGAAAATTATTTTTTGAATAATTTACTATAGAAAAGGCAATCCCTGGCGTAATTAAAATTTGCGACAGTAGAAAATTATTTTTGAATAATTTACTATAGAAAAGGCAATCCCTGGCGTAATTAAAATTTGCGACAGTAGAAAATTATTTTTTGAATAATTTACTATAGAAAAGGCAATCCCTGGCGGATTTGAAATTTGCGACAGTAGAAAATTATTTTTTGAATAATTTACTATAGAAAAGGCAATCCCTGGCGTAATTAAAATTTGCGACAGTAGAAAATTATTTTTTGAATAATTTACTATAGAAAAGGCAATCCCTGGCGTAATTAAAATTTGCGACAGTTGAAAATTATTTTTTGAATAATTTACTATAGAAAAGGCAATCCCTGGCGTAATTAAAATTTGCGACAGTAGAAAATTATTTTTTGAATAATTTACTATAGAAAAGGCAATCCCTGGCGTAATTAAAATTTGCGACAGTAGAAAATTATTTTTTGAATAATTTACTATAGAAAAGGCAATCCCTGGCGGATTTGAAATTTGCGACAGTAGAAAATTATTTTTTGAATAATTTACTATAGAAAAGGCAATCCCTGGCGTAATTAAAATTTGCGACAGTAGAAAATTATTTTTTGAATAATTTACTATAGAAAAGGCAATCCCTGGCGTAATTAAAATTTGCGACAGTTGAAAATTATTTTTTGAATAATTTACTATAGAAAAGGCAATCCCTGGCGTAATTAAAATTTGCGACAGTAGAAAATTATTTTTTGAATAATTTACTATAGAAAAGGTAATCCCTGGCGTAATTAAAATTTGCGACAGTAGAAAATATTTTTGAATAATTTACTATAGAAAAGGCAATCCCTGGCGTAATTAAAATTTGCGACAGTAGAAAATTATTTTTGGAATAATTACTATAGAAAAGGCAATCCCTGGCGGATTTGAAATTTGCGACAGTAGAAAATTATTTTTTGAATAATTTACTATAGAAAAGGCAATCCCTGGCGTAATTAAAATTTGCGACAGTAGAAAATTATTTTTTGAATAATTTACTATAGAAAGGCAATCCCTGGCGTAATTAAAATTTGCGACAGTAGAAAATTATTTTTGAATAATTTACTATAGAAAAGGCAATCCCTGGCGTAATTAAAATTTGCGACAGTAGAAAATTATTTTTTGAATAATTTACTATAGAAAAGGCAATCCCTGGCGGATTTGAAATTTGCGACAGTAGAAAATTATTTTTTGAATAATTTACTATAGAAAAGGCAATCCCTGGCGTATTAAAATTTGCGACAGTAGAAAATTATTTTTTGAATAATTTACTATAGAAAAGGCAATCCCTGGCGTAATTAAAATTTGCGACAGTTGAAAATTATTTTTTGAATAATTTACTATAGAAAAGGCAATCCCTGGCGTAATTAAATTTGCGACAGTAGAAAATTATTTTTTGAATAATTTACTATAGAAAAGGTAATCCCTGGCGTAATTAAATTTGCGACAGTAGAAAATTATTTTTTGAATAATTTACTATAGAAAAGGCAATCCCTGGCGTAATTAAATTTGCGACAGTAGAAAATTATTTTTGGAATAATTTACTATAGAAAAGGCAATCCTGGCGGATTTGAAATTTGCGACAGTAGAAAATTATTTTTTGAATAATTTACTATAGAAAAGGCAATCCCTGGCGTAATTAAAATTTGCGACAGTAGAAAATTATTTTTTGAATAATTTACTATAGAAAAGGCAATCCCTGGCGTAATTAAAATTTGCGACAGTAAAAAATTATTTTTTGAATAATTTACTATAGAAAAGGCAATCCCTGGCGTAATTAAAATTTGCGACAGTTGAAAATTATTTTTTGAATAATTTACTATAGAAAAGGCAATCCCTGGCGTAATTAAAATTTGCGACAGTAAAAATTATTTTTTGAATAATTTACTATAGAAAAGGCAATCCCTGGCGCAATTAAAATTTGCGACAGTAAAAAATTATTTTTTGAATAATTAACTATAGAAAAGGCAATCCCTGGCGGATTTGAAATTTGCGACAGTAGAAAATTATTTTTTGAATAATTTACTATAGAAAATGCAATCCCTGGCGTAATTAAAATTTGCGACAGTAGAAAATTATTTTTTGAATAATTTACTATAGAAAAGGCAATCCCTGGCGTAATTAAAATTTGCGAAAGTAGAAAATTATTTTTTGAATAATTTACTATAGAAAAGGCAATCCTTGGCGTAATTAAAATTTGCGACAGTAGAAAATTATTTTTTGAATAATTTACTATAGAAAAGGCAATCCCTGGCGTAATTAAAATTTGCGACAGTAGAAAATTATTTTTTGAATAATTTACTATAGAAAAGGCAATCCCTGGCGTAATTAAAATTTGCGACAGTAGAAAATTATTTTTTGAATAATTTACTATAGAAAAGGCAATCCCTGGCGCAATTAAAATTTGCGACAGTTGAAAATTGTTTTTTGAATAATTTACTATAGAAAAGGCAATCCCTGGCTTAATTAAAATTTGCGACAGTAAAAATTATTTTTTGAATAATTTACTATAGAAAAGGCAATCCCTGGCGTAATTAAAATTTGCGACAGTAGAAAATTATTTTTTGAATAATTTACTATAGAAAAGGTAATCCCTGGCGTAATTAAAATTTGCGACAGTAGAAAATTATTTTTTGAATAATTTACTATAGAAAAGGCAATCCCTGGCGTAATTAAAATTTGCGACAGTAGAAAATTATTTTTGGAATAATTTACTATAGAAAAGGCAATCCCTGGCGTAATTAAAATTTGAGACAGTAGAAAATTATTTTTTGAATAATTTACTATAGAAAAGGCAATCCCTGGCGGATTTGAAATTTGCGACAGTAGAAAATTATTTTTTGAATAATTTACTATAGAAAAGGCAATCCCTGGCGTAATTAAAATTTGCGACAGTAGAAAATTATTTTTTGAATAATTTACTATAGAAAAGGCAATCCCTGGCGTAATTAAAATTTGCGACAGTTGAAAATTATTTTTTGAATAATTTACTATAGAAAAGGCAATCCCTGGCGTAATTAAAATTTGCGACAGTAGAAAATTATTTTTTGAATAATTTACTATAGAAAAGGTAATCCCTGGCGTAATTAAAATTTGCGACAGTAGAAAATTATTTTTTGAATAATTTACTATAGAAAAGGCAATCCCTGGCGTAATTAAAATTTGCGACAGTAGAAAATTATTTTTGGAATAATTTACTATAGAAAAGGCAATCCCTGGCGGATTTGAAATTTGTGACAGTAGAAAATTATTTTTTGAATAATTTACTATAGAAAAGGCAATCCCTGGCGTAATTAAAATTTGCGACAGTAGAAAATTATTTTTTGAATAATTTACTATAGAAAAGGCAATCCCTGGCGTAATTAAAATTTTCGACAGTAAAAAATTATTTTTTGAATAATTTACTATAGAAAAGGCAATCCTGGCGTAATTAAAATTTGCGACAGTTGAAAATTATTTTTTGAATAATTTACTATAGAAAAGGCAATCCCTGGCGCAATTAAAATTTGCGACAGCTGAAAATTATTTTTTGAATAATTTACTATAGAAAAGGCAATCCCTGGCGGATTTGAAATTTGCGACAGTAGAAAATTATTTTTTGAATAATTTACTATAGAAAAGGCAATCCCTGGCGTAATTAAAATTTGCGACAGTAAAAAATTATTTTTTGAATAATTTACTATAGAAAAGGCAATCCCTGGCGCAATTAAAATTTGCGACAGTAAAAAATTATTTTTTGAATAATTTACTATAGAAAAGGCATCCCTGGCGGATTTGAAATTTGCGACAGTAGAAAATTATTTTTTGAATAATTTACTATAGAAAAGGCAATCCTGGCGTAATTAAAATTTGCGACAGTAGAAAATTATTTTTTGAATAATTTACTATAGAAAAGGCAATCCCTGGCGTAATTAAAATTTGCGAAAGTAGAAAATTATTTTTTGAATAATTTACTATAGAAAAGGCAATCCTTGGCGTAATTAAAATTTGCGACAGTAGAAAATTATTTTTTGAATAATTTACTATAGAAAAGGCAATCCCTGGCGTAATTAAAATTTGCGACAGTAGAAAATTATTTTTTGAATAATTTACTATAGAAAAGGCAATCCCTGGCGTAATTAAAATTTGCGACAGTAGAAAATTATTTTTTGAATAATTTACTATAGAAAAGGCAATCCCTGGCGCAATTAAAATTTGCGACAGTTGAAATTGTTTTTGAATAATTTACTATAGAAAAGGCAATCCCTGGCTTAATTAAAATTTGCGACAGTAAAAAATTATTTTTTGAATAATTTACTATAGAAAAGGCAATCCCTGGCGTAATTAAAATTTGCGACAGTAGAAAATTATTTTTTGAATAATTTACTATAGAAAAGGTAATCCCTGGCGTAATTAAAATTTGCGACAGTAGAAAATTATTTTTGATAATTTACTATAGAAAAGGCAATCCCTGGCGTAATTAAAATTTGCGACAGTAGAAAATTATTTTTGAATAATTTACTATAGAAAAGGTAATCCCTGGCGTAATTAAAATTTGCGACAGTAGAAAATTATTTTTTGAATAATTTACTATAGAAAAGGCAATCCCTGGCGTAATTAAAATTTGCGACAGTAGAAAATTATTTTTTGAATAATTTACTATAGAAAAGGCAATCCCTGGCGCAATTAAAATTTGCGACAGTTGAAAATTGTTTTTTGAATAATTTACTATAGAAAAGGCAATCCCTGGCTTAATTAAATTTGCGACAGTAAAAAATTATTTTTTGAATAATTTACTATAGAAAAGGCAATCCCTGGCGTAATTAAAATTTGCGACAGTAGAAAATTATTTTTTGAATAATTTACTATAGAAAAGGTAATCCCTGGCGTAATTAAAATTTGCGACAGTAGAAAATTATTTTTTGAATAATTTACTATAGAAAAGGCAATCCCTGGCGTAATTAAAATTTGCGACAGTAGAAAATTATTTTTGAATAATTTACTATAGAAAAGGTAATCCCTGGCGTAATTAAAATTTGCGACAGTAGAAAATTATTTTTTGAATAATTTACTATAGAAAAGGCAATCCCTGGCGTAATTAAAATTTGCGACAGTAGAAAATTATTTTTGAATAATTTACTATAGAAAAGGCAATCCCTGGCGTAATTAAAATTTGCGACAGTAGAAAATTATTTTTTGAATAATTTACTATAGAAAAGGCAATCCCTGGCGGATTTGAAATTTGCGACAGTAGAAAATTATTTTTTGAATAATTTACTATAGAAAAGGCAATCCCTGGCGTAATTAAAATTTGCGACAGTAGAAAATTATTTTTTGAATAATTTACTATAGAAAAGGCAATCCCTGGCGTAATTAAAATTTGCGACAGTTGAAAATTATTTTTTGAATAATTTACTATAGAAAAGGCAATCCCTGGCGTAATTAAAATTTGCGACAGTAGAAAATTATTTTTTGAATAATTTACTATAGAAAAGGTAATCCCTGGCGTAATTAAAATTTGCGACAGTAGAAAATTATTTTTTGAATAATTTACTATAGAAAAGGCAATCCCTGGCGTAATTAAAATTTGCGACAGTAGAAAATTATTTTTGGAATAATTTACTATAGAAAAGGCAATCCCTGGCGGATTTGAAATTTGCGACAGTAGAAAATTATTTTTTGAATAATTTACTATAGAAAAGGCAATCCCTGGCGTAATTAAAATTTGCGACAGTAAAAAATTATTTTTTGAATAATTTACTATAGAAAAGGCAATCCCTGGCGTAATTAAAATTTGCGACAGTAGAAAATTATTTTTTGAATAATTTACTATAGAAAAGGCAATCCCTGGCGGATTTGAAATTTGCGACAGTAGAAAATTATTTTTTGAATAATTTACTATAGAAAAGGCAATCCCTGGCGTAATTAAAATTTGCGACAGTAGAAAATTATTTTTTGAATAATTTACTATAGAAAAGGCAATCCCTGGCGTAATTAAAATTTGCGACAGTAGAAAATTATTTTTTGAATAATTTACTATAGAAAAGGCAATCCCTGGCGCAATTAAAATTTGCGACAGTTGAAAATTGTTTTTTGAATAATTTACTATAGAAAAGGCAATCCCTGGCTTAATTAAAATTTGCGACAGTAAAAAATTATTTTTTGAATAATTTACTATAGAAAAGGCAATCCCTGGCGTAATTAAAATTTGCGACAGTAGAAAATTATTTTTTGAATAATTTACTATAGAAAAGGTAATCCCTGGCGTAATTAAAATTTGCGACAGTAGAAAATTATTTTTTGAATAATTTACTATAGAAAAGGCAATCCCTGGCGTAATTAAAATTTGCGACAGTAGAAAATTATTTTTGGAATAATTTACTATAGAAAAGGCAATCCCTGGCGTAATTAAAATTTGCGACAGTAGAAAATTATTTTTTGAATAATTTACTATAGAAAAGGCAATCCCTGGCGGATTTGAAATTTGCGACAGTAGAAAATTATTTTTTGAATAATTTACTATAGAAAAGGCAATCCCTGGCGTAATTAAAATTTGCGACAGTAGAAAATTATTTTTTGAATAATTTACTATAGAAAAGGCAATCCCTGGCGTAATTAAAATTTGCGACAGTTGAAAATTATTTTTTGAATAATTTACTATAGAAAAGGCAATCCCTGGCGTAATTAAAATTTGCGACAGTAGAAAATTATTTTTTGAATAATTTACTATAGAAAAGGTAATCCCTGGCGTAATTAAAATTTGCGACAGTAGAAAATTATTTTTTGAATAATTTACTATAGAAAAGGCAATCCCTGGCGTAATTAAAATTTGCGACAGTAGAAAATTATTTTTGGAATAATTTACTATAGAAAAGGCAATCCCTGGCGGATTTGAAATTTGCGACAGTAGAAAATTATTTTTTGAATAATTTACTATAGAAAAGGCAATCCCTGGCGTAATTAAAATTTGCGACAGTAAAAAATTATTTTTTGAATAATTTACTATAGAAAAGGCAATCCCTGGCGTAATTAAAATTTGCGACAGTAGAAAATTATTTTTTGAATAATTTACTATAGAAAAGGCAATCCCTGGCGGATTTGAAATTTGCGAGAGTAGAAAATTATTTTTTGAATAATTTACTATAGAAAAGGCAATCCCTGGCGTAATTAAAATTTGCGACAGTAGAAAATTATTTTTTGAATAATTTACTATAGAAAAGGCAATCCCTGGCGTAATTAAAATTTGCGACAGTTGAAAATTATTTTTTGAATAATTTACTATAGAAAAGGCAATCCCTGGCGTAATTAAAATTTGCGACAGTAGAAAATTATTTTTTGAATAATTTACTATAGAAAAGGTAATCCCTGTCGTAATTAAAATTTGCGACAGTAGAAAATTATTTTTTGAATAATTTACTATAGAAAAGGCAATCCCTGGCGTAATTAAAATTTGCGACAGTAGAAAATTATTTTTGGAATAATTTACTATAGAAAAGGCAATCCCTGGCGGATTTGAAATTTGCGACAGTAGAAAATTATTTTTTGAATAATTTACTATAGAAAAGGCAATCCCTGGCGTAATTAAAATTTGCGACAGTAGAAAATTATTTTTTGAATAATTTACTATAGAAAAGGCAATCCCTGGCGTAATTAAAATTTGCGACAGTAAAAAATTATTTTTTGAATAATTTACTATAGAAAAGGCAATCCCTGGCGTAATTAAAATTTGCGACAGTTGAAAATTATTTTTTGAATAATTTACTATAGAAAAGGCAATCCCTGGCGCAATTAAAATTTGCGACAGTTGAAAATTATTTTTTGAATAATTTACTATAGAAAAGGCAATCCCTGGCGGATTTGAAATTTGCGACAGTAGAAAATTATTTTTTGAATAATTTACTATAGAAAAGGCAATCCCTGGCGTAATTAAAATTTGCGACAGTAAAAAATTATTTTTTGAATAATTTACTATAGAAAAGGCAATCCCTGGCGTAATTAAAATTTGCGACAGTAGAAAATTATTTTTTGAATAATTTACTATAGAAAAGGCAATCCCTGGCGTAATTAAAATTTGCGACAGTAAAAAATTATTTTTTGAATAATTTACTATAGAAAAGGCAATCCCTGGCGTAATTAAAATTTGCGACAGTTGAAAATTATTTTTTGAATAATTTACCATAGAAAAGGCAATCCCTGGCGTAATTAAAATTTGCGACAGTAGAAAATTATTTTTTGAATAATTTACTATAGAAAAGGTAATCCCTGGCGTAATTAAAATTTGCGACAGTAGAAAATTATTTTTTGAATAATTTACTATAGAAAAGGCAATCCCTGGCGTAATTAAAATTTGCGACAGTAGAAAATTATTTTTGGAATAATTTACTATAGAAAAGGCAATCCCTGGCGTAATTAAAATTTGCGACAGTAGAAAATTATTTTTTGAATAATTTACTATAGAAAAGGCAATCCCTGGCGGATTTGAAATTTGCGACAGTAGAAAATTATTTTTTGAATAATTTACTATAGAAAAGGCAATCCCTGGCGTAATTAAAATTTGCGACAGTAGAAAATTATTTTTTGAATAATTTACTATAGAAAAGGCAATCCCTGGCGTAATTAAAATTTGCGACAGTTGAAAATTATTTTTTGAATAATTTACTATAGAAAAGGCAATCCCTGGCGTAATTAAAATTTGCGACAGTAGAAAATTATTTTTTGAATAATTTACTATAGAAAAGGTAATCCCTGGCGTAATTAAAATTTGCGACAGTAGAAAATTATTTTTTGAATAATTTACTATAGAAAAGGCAATCCCTGGCGTAATTAAAATTTGCGACAGTAGAAAATTATTTTTGGAATAATTTACTATAGAAAAGGCAATCCCTGGCGGATTTGAAATTTGCGACAGTAGAAAATTATTTTTTGAATAATTTACTATAGAAAAGGCAATCCCTGGCGTAATTAAAATTTGCGACAGTAAAAAATTATTTTTTGAATAATTTACTATAGAAAAGGCAATCCCTGGCGTAATTAAAATTTGCGACAGTAGAAAATTATTTTTTGAATAATTTACTATAGAAAAGGCAATCCCTGGCGGATTTGAAATTTGCGACAGTAGAAAATTATTTTTTGAATAATTTACTATAGAAAAGGTAATCCCTGGCGTAATTAAAATTTGCGACAGTAGAAAATTATTTTTTGAATAATTTACTATAGAAAAGGCAATCCCTGGCGTAATTAAAATTTGCGACAGTAGAAAATTATTTTTGGAATAATTTACTATAGAAAAGGCAATCCCTGGCGGATTTGAAATTTGCGACAGTAGAAAATTATTTTTTGAATAATTTACTATAGAAAAGGCAATCCCTGGCGTAATTAAAATTTGCGACAGTAGAAAATTATTTTTTGAATAATTTACTATAGAAAAGGTAATCCCTGGCGTAATTAAAATTTGCGACAGTAGAAAATTATTTTTTGAATAATTTACTATAGAAAAGGCAATCCCTGGCGTAATTAAAATTTGCGACAGTAGAAAATTATTTTTGGAATAATTTACTATAGAAAAGGCAATCCCTGGCGGATTTGAAATTTGCGACAGTAGAAAATTATTTTTTGAATAATTTACTATAGAAAAGGCAATCCCTGGCGTAATTAAAATTTGCGACAGTAGAAAATTATTTTTTGAATAATTTACTATAGAAAAGGCAATCCCTGGCGTAATTAAAATTTGCGACAGTAGAAAATTATTTTTTGAATAATTTACTATAGAAAAGGCAATCCCTGGCTTAATTAAAATTTGCGACAGTAGAAAATTATTTTTTGAATAATTTACTATAGAAAAGGCAATCCCTGGCGCAATTAAAATTTGCGACAGTTGAAAATTGTTTTTTGAATAATTTACTATAGAAAAGGCAATCCCTGGCTTAATTAAAATTTGCGACAGTAAAAAATTATTTTTTGAATAATTTACTATAGAAAAGGCAATCCCTGGCGTAATTAAAATTTGCGACAGTAGAAAATTATTTTTTGAATAATTTACTATAGAAAAGGTAATCCCTGGCGTAATTAAAATTTGCGACAGTAGAAAATTATTTTTTGAATAATTTACTATAGAAAAGGCAATCCCTGGCGTAATTAAAATTTGGGACAGTAGAAAATTATTTTTGGAATAATTTACTATAGAAAAGGCAATCCCTGGCGTAATTAAAATTTGCGACAGTAGAAAATTATTTTTTGAATAATTTACTATAGAAAAGGCAATCCCTGGCGGATTTGAAATTTGCGACAGTAGAAAATTATTTTTTGAATAATTTACTATAGAAAAGGCAATCCCTGGCGTAATTAAAATTTGCGACAGTAGAAAATTATTTTTTGAATAATTTACTATAGAAAAGGCAATCCCTGGCGTAATTAAAATTTGCGACAGTTGAAAATTATTTTTTGAATAATTTACTATAGAAAAGGCAATCCCTGGCGTAATTAAAATTTGCGACAGTAGAAAATTATTTTTTGAATAATTTACTATAGAAAAGGTAATCCCTGGCGTAATTAAAATTTGCGACAGTAGAAAATTATTTTTTGAATAATTTACTATAGAAAAGGCAATCCCTGGCGTAATTAAAATTTGCGACAGTAGAAAATTATTTTTGGAATAATTTACTATAGAAAAGGCAATCCCTGGCGGATTTGAAATTTGCGACAGTAGAAAATTATTTTTTGAATAATTTACTATAGAAAAGGCAATCCCTGGCGTAATTAAAATTTGCGACAGTAAAAAATTATTTTTTGAATAATTTACTATAGAAAAGGCAATCCCTGGCGTAATTAAAATTTGCGACAGTAGAAAATTATTTTTTGAATAATTTACTATAGAAAAGGCAATCCCTGGCGGATTTGAAATTTGCGACAGTAGAAAATTATTTTTTGAATAATTTACTATAGAAAAGGCAATCCCTGGCGTAATTAAAATTTGCGACAGTAGAAAATTATTTTTTGAATAATTTACTATAGAAAAGGCAATCCCTGGCGTAATTAAAATTTGCGACAGTTGAAAATTATTTTTTGAATAATTTACTATAGAAAAGGCAATCCCTGGCGTAATTAAAATTTGCGACAGTAGAAAATTATTTTTTGAATAATTTACTATAGAAAAGGTAATCCCTGGCGTAATTAAAATTTGCGACAGTAGAAAATTATTTTTTGAATAATTTACTATAGAAAAGGCAATCCCTGGCGTAATTAAAATTTGCGACAGTAGAAAATTATTTTTGGAATAATTTACTATAGAAAAGGCAATCCCTGGCGGATTTGAAATTTGCGACAGTAGAAAATTATTTTTTGAATAATTTACTATAGAAAAGGCAATCCCTGGCGTAATTAAAATTTGCGACAGTAGAAAATTATTTTTTGAATAATTTACTATAGAAAAGGCAATCCCTGGCGTAATTAAAATTTGCGACAGTAAAAAATTATTTTTTGAATAATTTACTATAGAAAAGGCAATCCCTGGCGTAATTAAAATTTGCGACAGTTGAAAATTATTTTTTGAATAATTTACTATAGAAAAGGCAATCCCTGGCGCAATTAAAATTTGCGACAGTTGAAAATTATTTTTTGAATAATTTACTATAGAAAAGGCAATCCCTGGCGGATTTGAAATTTGCGACAGTAGAAAATTATTTTTTGAATAATTTACTATAGAAAAGGCAATCCCTGGCGTAATTAAAATTTGCGACAGTAAAAAATTATTTTTTGAATAATTTACTATAGAAAAGGCAATCCCTGGCGCAATTAAAATTTGCGACAGTAAAAAATTATTTTTTGAATAATTTACTATAGAAAAGGCAATCCCTGGCGGATTTGAAATTTGCGACAGTAGAAAATTATTTTTTGAATAATTTACTATAGAAAAGGCAATCCCTGGCGTAATTAAAATTTGCGACAGTAGAAAATTATTTTTTGAATAATTTACTATAGAAAAGGCAATCCCTGGCGTAATTAAAATTTGCGAAAGTAGAAAATTATTTTTTGAATAATTTACTATAGAAAAGGCAATCCTTGGCGTAATTAAAATTTGCGACAGTAGAAAATTATTTTTTGAATAATTTACTATAGAAAAGGCAATCCCTGGCGTAATTAAAATTTGCGACAGTAGAAAATTATTTTTTGAATAATTTACTATAGAAAAGGCAATCCCTGGCGTAATTAAAATTTGCGACAGTAGAAAATTATTTTTTGAATAATTTACTATAGAAAAGGCAATCCCTGGCGCAATTAAAATTTGCGACAGTTGAAAATTGTTTTTTGAATAATTTACTATAGAAAAGGCAATCCCTGGCTTAATTAAAATTTGCGACAGTAAAAAATTATTTTTTGAATAATTTACTATAGAAAAGGCAATCCCTGGCGTAATTAAAATTTGCGACAGTAGAAAATTATTTTTTGAATAATTTACTATAGAAAAGGTAATCCCTGGCGTAATTAAAATTTGCGACAGTAGAAAATTATTTTTTGAATAATTTACTATAGAAAAGGCAATCCCTGGCGTAATTAAAATTTGCGACAGTAGAAAATTATTTTTGGAATAATTTACTATAGAAAAGGCAATCCCTGGCGTAATTAAAATTTGCGACAGTAGAAAATTATTTTTTGAATAATTTACTATAGAAAAGGCAATCCCTGGCGGATTTGAAATTTGCGACAGTAGAAAATTATTTTTTGAATAATTTACTATAGAAAAGGCAATCCCTGGCGTAATTAAAATTTGCGACAGTAGAAAATTATTTTTTGAATAATTTACTATAGAAAAGGCAATCCCTGGCGTAATTAAAATTTGCGACAGTTGAAAATTATTTTTTGAATAATTTACTATAGAAAAGGCAATCCCTGGCGTAATTAAAATTTGCGACAGTAGAAAATTATTTTTTGAATAATTTACTATAGAAAAGGTAATCCCTGGCGTAATTAAAATTTGCGACAGTAGAAAATTATTTTTTGAATAATTTACTATAGAAAAGGCAATCCCTGGCGTAATTAAAATTTGCGACAGTAGAAAATTATTTTTGGAATAATTTACTATAGAAAAGGCAATCCCTGGCGGATTTGAAATTTGCGACAGTAGAAAATTATTTTTTGAATAATTTACTATAGAAAAGGCAATCCCTGGCGTAATTAAAATTTGCGACAGTAGAAAATTATTTTTTGAATAATTTACTATAGAAAAGGCAATCCCTGGCGTAATTAAAATTTGCGACAGTAAAAAATTATTTTTTGAATAATTTACTATAGAAAAGGCAATCCCTGGCGTAATTAAAATTTGCGACAGTTGAAAATTATTTTTTGAATAATTTACTATAGAAAAGGCAATCCCTGGCGCAATTAAAATTTGCGACAGTTGAAAATTATTTTTTGAATAATTTACTATAGAAAAGGCAATCCCTGGCGGATTTGAAATTTGCGACAGTAGAAAATTATTTTTTGAATAATTTACTATAGAAAAGGCAATCCCTGGCGTAATTAAAATTTGCGACAGTAAAAAATTATTTTTTGAATAATTTACTATAGAAAAGGCAATCCCTGGCGCAATTAAAATTTGCGACAGTAAAAAATTATTTTTTGAATAATTTACTATAGAAAAGGCAATCCCTGGCGGATTTGAAATTTGCGACAGTAGAAAATTATTTTTTGAATAATTTACTATAGAAAAGGCAATCCCTGGCGTAATTAAAATTTGCGACAGTAGAAAATTATTTTTTGAATAATTTACTATAGAAAAGGCAATCCCTGGCGTAATTAAAATTTGCGAAAGTAGAAAATTATTTTTTGAATAATTTACTATAGAAAAGGCAATCCTTGGCGTAATTAAAATTTGCGACAGTAGAAAATTATTTTTTGAATAATTTACTATAGAAAAGGCAATCCCTGTCGTAATTAAAATTTGCGACAGTAGAAAATTATTTTTTGAATAATTTACTATAGAAAAGGTAATCTCTGGCGTAATTAAAATTTGCGACAGTAGAAAATTATTTTTTGAATAATTTACTATAGAAAAGGCAATCCCTGGCGTAATTAAAATTTGCGACAGTAGAAAATTATTTTTGGAATAATTTACTATAGAAAAGGCAATCCCTGGCGTAATTAAAATTTGCGACAGTAGAAAATTATTTTTTGCAAAATTTACTATAGAAAAGGCAATCCCTGGCGGATTTGAAATTTGCGACAGTAAAAAATTATTTTTTGAATAATTTACTATAGAAAAGGCAATCCCTGGCGTAATTAAAATTTGCGACAGTTGAAAATTATTTTTTGAATAATTTACTATAGAAAAGGCAATCCCTGGCGCAATTAAAATTTGCGACAGTTGAAAATTATTTTTTGAATAATTTACTATAGAAAAGGCAATCCCTGGCGGATTTGAAATTTGCGACAGTAGAAAATTATTTTTTGAATAATTTACTATAGAAAAGGCAATCCCTGGCGTAATTAAAATTTGCGACAGTAAAAAATTATTTTTTGAATAATTTACTATAGAAAAGGCAATCCCTGGCGCAATTAAAATTTGCGACAGTAAAAAATTATTTTTTGAATAATTTACTATAGAAAAGGCAATCCCTGGCGGATTTGAAATTTGCGACAGTAGAAAATTATTTTTTGAATAATTTACTATAGAAAAGGCAATCCCTGGCGTAATTAAAATTTGCGACAGTAGAAAATTATTTTTTGAATAATTTACTATAGAAAAGGCAATCCCTGGCGTAATTAAAATTTGCGAAAGTAGAAAATTATTTTTTGAATAATTTACTATAGAAAAGGCAATCCTTGGCGTAATTAAAATTTGCGACAGTAGAAAATTATTTTTTGAATAATTTACTATAGAAAAGGCAATCCCTGGCGTAATTAAAATTTGCGACAGTTGAAAATTATTTTTTGAATAATTTACTATAGAAAAGGCAATCCCTGGCGTAATTAAAATTTGCGACAGTAGAAAATTATTTTTTAAAAGTTTACTATAGAAAAGGCAATCCCTGGCGTAATTAAAATTTGCGACAGTAAAAAATTATTTTTTGAATAATTTACTATAGAAAAGGCAATCCCTGGCGCAAATAAAATTTGCGACAGTTGAAAATTATTTTTTGAATAATTTACTATAGAAAAGGCAATCCCTGGCGTAATTAAAATTTGCGACAGTAAAAAATTATTTTTTGAATAATTTACTATAGAAAAGGCAATCCCTGGCGTAATTAAAATTTGCGACAGTAAAAAATTAATTTGTGAATAATTTACTATAGAAAAGGCAATCCCTGGCGCAATTAAAATATGCGACAGTATAAAATTATTTTTTGAATAATTTACTATAGAAAAGGCAATCCCTGGCGTAATTAAAATTTGCGACATTTGAAAATTATTTTTTGAATAATTTACTATAGAAAAGGCAATCCCTGGCGTAATTAAAATTTGCGACAGTTGAAAATAATTTTTTGAATAATTTACTATAGAAAAGGCAATCCCTGGCGTAATTCAAATTTGCGACAGTAAAAAATTATTTTTTGAAAAATTTACTATAGAAGAGGCAATCCCTGGCGTATTTAAAATTTGCGACAGTAGAAAATTATTTTTTAAAAGTTTACTATAGAGAAGGCAATCCCTGGCCTAATTAAAATTTGCGACAGTAGAAAATTATTTTTTGAATAATTTACTATAGAAAAGGCAATCCCTGGCGTAATTAAAATTTGCGACAGTATAAAATTATTTTTTGAATAATTTACTATAGAAAAGGCAATCCCTGGCGTAATTAAAATTTGCGACAGTAAAAAATTATTTTTTGAAAAATTTACTATAGAAAAGGCAATCCCTGGCGCAATTAAAATTTGCAACAGTTGAAAATTATTTTTTGAATAATTTACTATAGAAAAGGCAATCCCTGGCGTAATTATAATTTGCGACAGTAGAAAATTATTTTTTGAAAAATTTACTATAGAAAAGGCAATCCCTGGCGTAATTAAAATTTGCGACAGTAGAAAATTATTTTTTGAATAATTTACTATAGAAAAGGCAATCCCTGGCGTATTTAAAATTTGCGACAGTATAAAATTATTTTTTGAATAATTTACTATAGAAAAGGCAATCCCTTGGATATTTAAAATTTGCGACAGTAGAAAATTATTTTTTGAATAATTTACTATAGAAAAGGCAATCCCTGGCGTAATTAAAATTTGCGACAGTTGAAAATTATTTTTTGAAAAATTTACTGTAGAAAAGGCCATCCCTGGCGCAATTAAAATTTGCGACAGTAGAAAATTATTTTTTGAATAATTTACTACAGAAAAGGCAATCCCTGGCGGATTTGAAATTTGAGACAGTAAAAAATTATTTTTTGAATAATTTACTATAGAAAAGGCAATCTCTGGCGCAATTAAAATTTGCGACAGTTGAAAATTATTTTTTGAAAAGTTTACTATAGAAAAGGCAATCCCTGGCGCAATTAAAATTTGCGACAGTTGAAAATTATTTTTTGAATAATTTACTATAGAAAAGGCAATCCTGCGTAATTAAAATTTGCGACAGTAAAAAATTATTTTTTGAATAATTTACTATAGAAAAGGCAATCCCTGGCGTAATTAAAATTTGCGACAGTAAAAATTAATTTGTGAATAATTTACTATAGAAAAGGCAATCCCTGGCGCAATTAAAATTTGCGACAGTATAAAATTATTTTTTGAATAATTTACTATAGAAAAGGCAATCCCTGGCGTAATTAAAATTTGCGACAGTTGAAAATTATTTTTTTGCAAAATTTACTATAGAAAAGGCAATCCCTGGCGTAATTAAAATTTGCGACAGTAGAAAATTATTTTTTGAATAATTTACTATAGAAAAGCACTCCCTGGCGTAATTAAAATTTGCGACAGTATAAAAATTATTTTTTGAATAATTTACTATAGAAAAGGCAATCCTGGCGTAATTAAAATTTGCGACAGTAAAAAATTATTTTTTGAAAATTTACTACAGAAAAGGCAATCCCTGGCGCATTAAAATTTGCGACAGTTGAAAATTATTTTTTGAATAATTTACTATAGAAAAGGCAATCCCTGGCGTAATTAAAATTTGCGACAGTAGAAAATTTTTTTTTTGAAAAATTTACTATAGAAAAGGCAATCCCTGGCGTAATTAAAATTTGCGACAGTAGAAAATTATTTTTTGAATAATTTACTATAGAAAAGGCAATCCCTGGCGTATTTAAAATTTGCGACAGTATAAAATTATTTTTTGAATAATTTACTATAGAAAAGGCAATCCCTGGCGTAATTAAAATTTGCGACAGTAGAAAATTATTTTTTGCAAAATTTACTATAGAAAAGGCAATCCCTGGCGGATTTGAAATTTGCGACAGTAAAAAATTATTTTTTGAATAATTTACTATAGAAAAGGCAATCCCTGGAGTAATTAAAATTTGCGACAGTTAAAAATTATTTTTTGAATAATTTACTATAGAAAAGGCAATCCCTGGCGCAATTAAAATTTGCGACAGTTGAAAATTATTTTTTGAATAATTTACTATAGAAAAGGCAATCCCTGGCGGATTTGAAATTTGCGACAGTAGAAAATTATTTTTTGAATAATTTACTATAGAAAAGGCAATCCCTGGCGTAATTAAAATTTGCGACAGTAAAAAATTATTTTTTGAATAATTTACTATAGAAAAGGCAATCCCTGGCGCAATTAAAATTTGCGACAGTAAAAAATTATTTATTGAATAATTTACTATAGAAAAGGCAATCCCTGGCGGATTTGAAATTTGCGACAGTAGAAAATTATTTTTTGAATAATTTACTATAGAAAAGGCAATCCCTGGCGTAATTAAAATTTGCGACAGTAGAAAATTATTTTTTGAATAATTTACTAAAGAAAAGGCAATCCCTGGCGTAATTAAAATTTGCGAAAGTAGAAAATTATTTTTTGAATAATTTACTATAGAAAAGGCAATCCTTGGCGTAATTAAAATTTGCGACAGTAGAAAATTATTTTTTTGAATAATTTACTATAGAAAAGGCAATCCCTGGCGTAATTAAAATTTGCGACAGTTGAAAATTATTTTTTGAATAATTTACTATAGAAAAGGCAATCCCTGGCGTAATTAAAATTTGCGACAGTAGAAAATTATTTTTTAAAAGTTTACTATAGAAAAGGCAATCCCTGGCGTAATTAAAATTTGCGACAGTAAAAAATTATTTTTTGAATAATTTACTATAGAAAAGGCAATCCCTGGCGCAAATAAAATTTGCGACAGTTGAAAATTATTTTTTGAATAATTTACTATAGAAAAGGCAATCCCTGGCGTAATTAAAATTTGCGACAGTAAAAACTTATTTTTTGAATAATTTACTATAGAAAAGGCAATCCCTGGCGTAATTAAAATTTGCGACAGTAAAAAATTAATTTGTGAATAATTTACTATAGAAAAGGCAATCCCTGGCGCAATTAAAATTTGCGACAGTATAAAATTATTTTTTGAATAATTTACTATAGAAAAGGCAATCCCTGGCGTAATTAAAATTTGCGACAGTTGAAAATTATTTTTTGCAAAATTTACTATAGAAAAGGCAATCCCTGACGTAATTAAAATTTGCGACAGTAGAAAATTATTTTTTGAATAATTTACTATAGAAAAGGCAATCCCTGGCGTAATTAAAATTTGCGACAGTATAAAATTATTTTTTGAATAATTTACTATAGAAAAGGCAATCCCTGGCGTAATTAAAATTTGCGACAGTAAAAAATTATTTTTTGAAATATTTACTATAGAAAAGGCAATCCCTGGCGCAATTAAAATTTGCAACAGTTGAAAATTATTTTTTGAATAATTTTACTATAGAAAAGGCAATCCCTGGCGTAATTAAAATTTGTGACAGTAGAAAATTATTTTTTGAAAAATTTACTATAGAAAAGGCAATCCCTGGCGTAATTAAAATTTGCGACAGTAGAAAATTATTTTTTGAATAATTTACTATAGAAAAGGCAATCCCTGGCGTATTTAAAATTTGCGACAGTATAAAATTATTTTTTGATTAATTTACTATAGAAAAGGCAATCCCTGGGATATTTAAAATTTGCGACAGTAGAAAATTATTTTTTGAATAATTTACTATAGAAAAGGCAATCCCTGGCGTAATTAAAATTTGCGACAGTTGAAAATTCTTTTTTGAAAAATTTACTGTAGAAAGGCAATCCCTGGCGGATTTGAAATTTGCGACAGTAGAAAATTATTTTTTGAATAATTGACTACAGAAAAGGCAATCCCTGGCGGATTTGAAATTTGCGACAGTAAAAAATTATTTTTTGAATAATTTACTATAGAAAAGGCAATCCCTGGCGCAATTAAATTTGCGACAGTTGAAAATTATTTTTTGAAAAGTTTACTATAGAAAAGGCAATCCCTGGCGCAATTAAAATTTGCGACAGTTGAAAATTATTTTTTGAATAATTTACTATAGAAAAGGCAATCCCTGGCGTAATTAAAATTTGCGAAAGTAGAAAATTATTTTTTGAATAATTTACTATAGAAAAGGCAATCCTTGGCGTAATTAAAATTTGCGACAGTAGAAAATTATTTTTTGAATAATTTACTATAGAAAAGGCAATCCCTGGCGTAATTAAAATTTGCGACAGTTGAAAATTATTTTTTGAATAATTTACTATAGAAAAGGCAATCCCTGGCGTAATTAAAATTTGCGACAGTAGAAAATTATTTTTTAAAAGTTTACTATAGAAAAGGCAATCCCTGGCGTAATTAAAATTTGCGACAGTAAAAAATTATTTTTTGAATAATTTACTATAGAAAAGGCAATCCCTGGCGCAAATAAAATTTGCGACAGTTGAAAATTATTTTTTGAATAATTTACTATAGAAAAGGCAATCCCTGGCGTAATTAAAATTTGCGACAGTAAAAACTTATTTTTTGAATAATTTACTATAGAAAAGGCAATCCCTGGCGTAATTAAAATTTGCGACAGTAAAAAATTAATTTGTGAATAATTTACTATAGAAAAGGCAATCCCTGGCGCAATTAAAATTTGCGACAGTATAAAATTATTTTTTGAATAATTTACTATAGAAAAGGCAATCCCTGGCGTAATTAAAATTTGCGACAGTATAAAATTATTTTTTGAATAATTTACTATAGAAAAGGCAATCCCTGGCGTAATTAAAATTTGCGACAGTAAAAATTATTTTTTGAAATATTTACTATAGAAAAGGCAATCCCTGGCGCAATTAAAATTTGCAACAGTTGAAAATTATTTTTTGAATAATTTACTATAGAAAAGGCAATCCCTGGCGTAATTAAAATTTGTGACAGTAGAAAATTATTTTTTGAAAAATTTACTATAGAAAAGGCAATCCCTGGCGTAATTAAAATTTGCGACAGTAGAAAATTATTTTTGGAATAATTTACTATAGAAAAGGCAATCCCTGGCGTATTTAAAATTTGCGACAGTATAAAATTATTTTTTGAATAATTTACTATAGAAAAGGCAATCCCTGGGATATTTAAAATTTGCGACAGTAGAAAATTATTTTTTGAATAATTTACTATAGAAAAGGCAATCCCTGGCGTAATTAAAATTTGCGACAGTAGAAAATTATTTTTTAAAAGTTTACTATAGAAAAGGCAATCCCTGGCGTAATTAAAATTTGCGACAGTAAAAAATTATTTTTTGAATAATTTACTATAGAAAAGGCAATCCCTGGCGCAAATAAAATTTGCGACAGTTGAAAATTATTTTTTGAATAATTTACTATAGAAAAGGCAATCCCTGGCGTAATTAAAATTTGCGACAGTAAAAACTTATTTTTTGAATAATTTACTATAGAAAAGGCAATCCCTGGCGTAATTAAAATTTGCGACAGTAAAAAATTAATTTGTGAATAATTTACTATAGAAAAGGCAATCCCTGGCGCAATTAAAATTTGCGACAGTATAAAATTATTTTTTGAATAATTTACTATAGAAAAGGCAATCCCTGGCGTAATTAAAATTTGCGACAGTTGAAAATTATTTTTGCAAAATTTACTATAGAAAAGGCAATCCCTGACGTAATTAAAATTTGCGACAGTAGAAAATTATTTTTTGAATAATTTACTATAGAAAAGGCAATCCCTGGCGTAATTAAAATTTGCGACAGTATAAAATTATTTTTTGATAATTTACTATAGAAAAGGCAATCCCTGGCGTAATTAAAATTTGCGACAGTAAAAAATTATTTTTTGAAATATTTACTATAGAAAAGGCAATCCCTGGCGCAATTAAAATTTGCAACAGTTGAAAATTATTTTTTGAATAATTTACTATAGAAAAAGGCAATCCCTGGCGTAATTAAAATTTGTGACAGTAGAAAATTATTTTTTGAAAAATTTACTATAGAAAAGGCAATCCCTGGCGTAATTAAAATTTGCGACAGTAGAAAATTATTTTTTGAATAATTTACTATAGAAAAGGCAATCCCTGGCGTATTTAAAATTTGCGACAGTATAAAATTATTTTTTGAATAATTTACTATAGAAAAGGCAATCCCTGGGATATTTAAAATTTGCGACAGTAGAAAATTATTTTTTGAATAATTTACTATAGAAAAGGCAATCCCTGGCGTAATTAAAATTTGCGACAGTTGAAAATTATTTTTTGAAAAATTTACTGTAGAAAGGCAATCCCTGGCGGATTTGAAATTTGCGACAGTAGAAAATTATTTTTTGAATAATTTACTACAGAAAAGGCAATCCCTGGCGGATTTGAAATTTGCGACAGTAAAAAATTATTTTTTGAATAATTTACTATAGAAAAGGCAATCCCTGGCGCAATTAAAATTTGCGACAGTTGAAAATTATTTTTTGAAAAGTTTACTATAGAAAAGGCAATCCCTGGCGCAATTAAAATTTGCGACAGTTGAAAATTATTTTTTGAATAATTTACTATAGAAAAGGCAATCCCTGGCGTAATTAAAATTTGCGACAGTAAAAAATTATTTTTTGAATAATTTACTATAGAAAAGGCAATCCCTGGCGTAATTAAAATTTGCGACAGTAAAAAATTAATTTGTGAATAATTTAATATAGAAAAGGCAATCCCTGGCGCAATTAAAATTTGCGACAGTATAAAATTATTTTTTGAATAATTTACTATAGAAAAGGCAATCCCTGGCGAAATTAAAATTTGCGACAGTTGAAAATTATTTTTTGCAAAATTTACTATAGAAAAGGCAATCCCTGGCGTAATTAGAATTTGCGACAGTAGAAAATTATTTTTTGAATTATTTACTATAGAAAAGGCAATCCCTGGCGTAATTAAAATTTGCGACAGTATAAAATTATTTTTTGAATAATTTACTATAGAAAAGGCAATCCCTGGCGTAATTAAAATTTGTGACAGTAAAAAATTATTTTTTGAAAAATTTACTATAGAAAAGGCAATCCCTGGCGCAACTAAAATTTGCGACAGTTGAAAATTATTTTTTCAATAATTTACTATAGAAAAGGCAATCCCTGGCGTAATTAAAATTTGCGACAGTAGAAAATTATTTTTTGAATAATTTACTATAGAAAAGGCAATCCCTGGCGTAATTAAAATTTGCGACAGTTGAAAATTATTTTTTGAATAATTTACTATAGAAAAGGCAATCCCTGGCGTATTTAAAATTTGCGACAGTATAAAATTATTTTTTGAATAATTTACTATAGAAAAGGCAATCCCTGGGATATTTAAAATTTTCGACAGTAGAAAATTATTTTTTGAATAATTTACTATAGAAAAGGCAATCCCTGGCGTAATTAAAATTTGCGACAGTTGAAAATTATTTTTTGAAAAATTTACTGTAGAAAAGGCAATCCCTGGCGCAATTAAAATTTGCGACAGTAGAAAATTATTTTTTGAATAATTTACTATAGAAAATGCAATCCCTGGCGGACTTAAAATTTGCGACAGTAAAAAATTATTTTTTGAATAATTTACTATAGAAAAGGCAATCCCTGGCGCAATTAAAATTTGCGACAGTTGAAAATTATTTTTTGAAAAGTTTACTATAGAAAATTCAATCCCTGGCGTAATTAAAATTTGCGACAGTAGAAGATTATTTTTTGAATAATTTACTATAGAAAAGGCAATCCCTGGCGGATTTGAAATTTGCGACAGTAAAAAATTATTTTTTTGCAAAATTTGCTATAGAAAAGGCAATCCCTGGCGTATTTAAAATTTGCGACAGTATAAAATTATTTTTTGAATAATTTACTATAGAAAAGGCAATCCCTGGGATATTTAAAATTTGCGACAGTAAAAAATTATTTTTTGAATAATTTACTATAGAAAAGGCAATCCCTGGCGTAATTAAAATTTGCGACAGTAGAAAATTATTTTTTGAATAATTTACTATATAAAAGGCAATCCCTGGCGTAATTAAAATTTGCGACAGTAAAAAATTATTTTTTGAATAATTTACTATAGAAAAGGCAATCCCTGGCGCAATTAAAATTTGCGACAGTATAAAATTATTTTTTGAATAATTTACTATAGAAAAGGCAATCCCTGGCGTAATTAAAATTTGCGACAGTATAAAATTATTTTTTGAATAATTTACAATAGAAAAGGCAATCCCTGGCGTAATTAAAATTTGCGACAGTAAAAAATTATTTTTTGAAAAGTTTACTATAGAAAAGGCAATCCCTGGCGGATTTGAAATTTGCGACAGTAGAAAATTATTTTTTGAAAAGTTTACTATAGAAAAGGCAATCCCTGGCGTAATTAAAATTTGCGACAGTTGAAAATTATTTTTTGAATAATTTACTATAGAAAAGGCAATCCCTGGCGCAATTAAAATTTGCGACAGTAAAAAATTATTTTTTGAATAATTTACCATAGAAAAGGCAATCCCTGGCGCACTTAAAATTTGCGACAGTAAAAAATTATTTTTTGAATAATTTACTATAGAAAAGGCAATCCCTGGCGTAATTAAAATTTGCGACAGTAAAAATTTATTTTTTGCAAAATTTATTGTAGAATAGGCAATCCCTGGCGAAATTAAAACTTGCGATAGTAAAAAATTATTTTTTGAATAATTTACTATAGAAAAGGCAATCCCTGGCGGATTTGAAATTTGCGACAGTAAAAAATTATTTTTTTGCAAAATTTACTATAGAAAAGGCAGTCCCTGGCGTAATTAAAATTTGCGACAGTAAAAAAGTATTTTTTGAATAATTTACTATAGAAAAGGCAATCCCTGGCGTAATTAAAATTTGCGACAGTATAAAATTATTTTTTGAATAATTTACTATAGAAAAGGCAATCCCTGGCGCAATTAAAATTTGCGACAGTTGAAAATTATTTTTTGAATAATTTACTATAGAAAAGGCAATCCCTGGCGTAATTAAAATTTGCAACAGTAAAAAATTATTTTTTGAAAAATTTACTATAGAAAAGGCAATCCCTGGCGCAATTAAAATTTGCGACAGTTGAAAATTATTTTTTGAATAATTTACTATAGAAAATGCAATCCCTGGCGTAATTAAAATTTGCGACAGTAGAAAATTATTTTTTGCAAAATTTACTATAGAAAAGGCAATCCCTGGCGCACTTAAAATTTGCGACGGTAGAAAATTATTTTTTGAATAATTTACTATAGAAAAGGCAATCCCTGGGATATTTAAAATTTGCGTCAGTAAAAAATTATTTTTTGAATAATTTACTATAGAAAAGGCAATCCCTGGCGCAATTAAAATTTGCGACAGTTGAAAATTATTTTTTGAATAATGTACTATAGAAAAGGCAATCCCTGGCGTAATTAAAATTTGCGACAGTAAAAAATTATTTTTTGAATAATTTACTATAGAAAAGGCAATCCCTGGCGTAATTAAAATTTGCGACAGTATAAAATTATTTTTTGAATAATTTACTATAGAAAAGGCAATCCCTGGCGTAATTAAAATTTGCGACAGTTGAAAATTATTTTTTGAATAATTTACTATAGAAAAGGCAATCCCTGGCGTAATTAAAATTTGCGACAGTAAAAAATTATTTTTTGAAAAATTTACTATAGAAAAGGCAATCCCTGGCGCAATTAAAATTTGCGACAGTTGAAAATTATTTTTTGAATAATTTACTATAGAAAAGGCAATCCCTGGCATAATTAAAATTTGCGACAGTAGAAAATTATTTTTTGCAAAATTTACTATAGAAAAAGCAATACCTGGCGCACTTAAAATTTGCGACAGTAAAAAATTATTTCTTGAATAATTTACTATAGAAAAGGCAATCCCTGGTGTAATTAAAATTTGCGACAGTTGAAAATTATTTTTTGAATAATTTACTATAGAAAAGGCAATCCCTGGCGTAATTAAAATTTGCGACAGTAGAAAATTATTTTTTGAAAAGTTTTCTATAGAAAAGGCAATCCCTGGCGTAATTAAAATTTGCGACAGTAAAAAATTATTTTTTGAATAATTTACTATAGAAAAGGCAATCCCTGGCGGATTTGAAATTTGCGACAGTAGAAAATTATTTTTTGAATAATTTACTATAGAAAAGGCAATCCCTGGCGGATTTGAAATTTGCGACAGTAAAAAATTATTTTTTGAATAATTTACTATAGAAAAGGCAATCCCTGGCGCAATTAAAATTTGCGACAGTTGAAAATTATTTTTTGAATAATTTACTATAGAAAAGGCAATCCCTGGCGTAATTAAAATTTGCGACAGTAAAAAATTATTTTTTGAAAAATTTACTATAGAAAAGGCAATCCCTGGCGCAATTAAAATTTGCGACAGTTGAAAATAATTTTTTGAATAATTTACTATAGAAAAGGCAATCCCTGGCGTAATTAAAATTTGCGACAGTAAAAAATTATTTTTTGAATAATTTACTATAGAAAAGGCAATCCCTGGCGGATTTGAAATTTGCGACAGTAGAAAATTATTTTTTGAATAATTTACTATAGAAAAGGCAATCCCTGGCGGATTTGAAATTTGCGACAGTAAAAAATTATTTTTTGAAAAGTTTACTATAGAAAAGGCAATCCCTGGCGCAATTAAAATTTGCGACAGTTGAAAATTATTTTTTGAATAATTTACTATAGAAAAGGCAATCCCTGGCGTAATTAAAATTTGCGACAGTAAAAAATTATTTTTTGAATAATTTACTATAGAAAAGGCAATCCCTGGCGTAATTAAAATTTGCGACAGTAAAAAATTAATTTGTGAATAATTTACTATAGAAAAGGCAATCCCTGGCGCAATTAAAATTTGCGACAGTATAAAATTATTTTTTGAATAATTTACTATAGAAAAGGCAATCCCTGGCGTAATTAAAATTTGCGACAGTTGAAAATTATTTTTTGCAAAATTTACTATAGAAAAGGCAATCCCTGGCGTAATTAAAATTTGCGACAGTAGAAAATTATTTTTTGAATAATTTACTATAGAAAAGCACTCCCTGGCGTAATTAAAATTTGCGACAGTATAAAATTATTTTTTGAATAATTTACTATAGAAAAGGCAATCCCTGGCGTAATTAAAATTTGCGACAGTAAAAAATTATTTTTTGAAAAATTTACTACAGAAAAGGCAATCCCTGGCGCAATTAAAATTTGCGACAGTTGAAAATTATTTTTTGAATAATTTACTATAGAAAAGGCAATCCCTGGCGTAATTAAAATTTGCGACAGTAGAAAATTATTTTTTGAAAAATTTACTATAGAAAAGGCAATCCCTGGCGTAATTAAAATTTGCGACAGTAGAAAATTATTTTTTGAATAATTTACTATAGAAAAGGCAATCCCTGGCGTATTTAAAATTTGCGACAGTATAAAATTATTTTTTGAATAATTTACTATAGAAAAGGCAATCCCTGGCGTAATTAAAATTTGCGACAGTAGAAAATTATTTTTTGCAAAATTTACTATAGAAAAGGCAATCCCTGGCGGATTTGAAATTTGCGACAGTAAAAAATTATTTTTTGAATAATTTACTATAGAAAAGGCAATCCCTGGAGTAATTAAAATTTGCGACAGTTAAAAATTATTTTTTGAATAATTTACTATAGAAAAGGCAATCCCTGGCGCAATTAAAATTTGCGACAGTTGAAAATTATTTTTTGAATAATTTACTATAGAAAAGGCAATCCCTGGCGGATTTGAAATTTGCGACAGTAGAAAATTATTTTTTGAATAATTTACTATAGAAAAGGCAATCCCTGGCGTAATTAAAATTTGCGACAGTAAAAAATTATTTTTTGAATAATTTACTATAGAAAAGGCAATCCCTGGCGCAATTAAAATTTGCGACAGTAAAAAATTATTTATTGAATAATTTACTATAGAAAAGGCAATCCCTGGCGGATTTGAAATTTGCGACAGTAGAAAATTATTTTTTGAATAATTTACTATAGAAAAGGCAATCCCTGGCGTAATTAAAATTTGCGACAGTAGAAAATTATTTTTTGAATAATTTACTAAAGAAAAGGCAATCCCTGGCGTAATTACAATTTGCGAAAGTAGAAAATTATTTTTTGAATAATTTACTATAGAAAAGGCAATCCTTGGCGTAATTAAAATTTGCGACAGTAGAAAATTATTTTTTGAATAATTTACTATAGAAAAGGCAATCCCTGGCGTAATTAAAATTTGCGACAGTTGAAAATTATTTTTTGAATAATTTACTATAGAAAAGGCAATCCCTGGCGTAATTAAAATTTGCGACAGTAGAAAATTATTTTTTAAAAGTTTACTATAGAAAAGGCAATCCCTGGCGTAATTAAAATTTGCGACAGTAAAAAATTATTTTTTGAATAATTTACTATAGAAAAGGCAATCCCTGGCGCAAATAAAATTTGCGACAGTTGAAAATTATTTTTTGAATAATTTACTATAGAAAAGGCAATCCCTGGCGTAATTAAAATTTGCGACAGTAAAAACTTATTTTTTGAATAATTTACTATAGAAAAGGCAATCCCTGGCGTAATTAAAATTTGCGACAGTAAAAAATTAATTTGTGAATAATTTACTATAGAAAAGGCAATCCCTGGCGCAATTAAAATTTGCGACAGTATAAAATTATTTTTTGAATAATTTACTATAGAAAAGGCAATCCCTGGCGTAATTAAAATTTGCGACAGTTGAAAATTATTTTTTGCAAAATTTACTATAGAAAAGGCAATCCCTGACGTAATTAAAATTTGCGAGAGTAGAAAATTATTTTTTGAATAATTTACTATAGAAAAGGCAATCCCTGGCGTAATTAAAATTTGCGACAGTATAAAATTATTTTTTGAATAATTTACTATAGAAAAGGCAATCCCTGGCGTAATTAAAATTTGCGACAGTAAAAAATTATTTTTTGAAATATTTACTATAGAAAAGGCAATCCCTGGCGCAATTAAAATTTGCAACAGTTGAAAATTATTTTTTGAATAATTTACTATAGAAAAGGCAATCCCTGGCGTAATTAAAATTTGCGACAGTAGAAAATTATTTTTTGAAAAATTTACTATAGAAAAGGCAATCCCTGGCGTAATTAAAATTTGCGACAGTAGAAAATTATTTTTTGAATAATTTACTATAGAAAAGGCAATCCCTGGCGTATTTAAAATTTGCGACAGTATAAAATTATTTTTTGAATAATTTACTATAGAAAAGGCAATCCCTGGGATATTTAAAATTTGCGACAGTAGAAAATTATTTTTTGAATAATTTACTATAGAAAAGGCAATCCCTGGCGTAATTAAAATTTGCGACAGTTGAAAATTATTTTTTGAAAAATTTACTGTAGAAAGGCAATCCCTGGCGGATTTGAAATTTGCGACAGTAGAAAATTATTTTTTGAATAATTTACTACAGAAAAGGCAATCCCTGGCGGATTTGAAATTTGCGACAGTAAAAAATTATTTTTTGAATAATTTACTATAGAAAAGGCAATCCCTGGCGCAATTAAAATTTGCGACAGTTGAAAATTATTTTTTGAAAAGTTTACTATAGAAAAGGCAATCCCTGGCGCAATTAAAATTTGCGACAGTTGAAAATTATTTTTTGAATAATTTACTATAGAAGAGGCAATCCCTGGCGTAATTAAAATTTGCGACAGTAAAAAATTATTTTTTGAATAATTTACTATAGAAAAGGCAATCCCTGGCGTAATTAAAATTTGCGACAGTAAAAAATTAATTTGTGAATAATTTAATATAGAAAAGGCAATCCCTGGCGCAATTAAAATTTGCGACAGTATAAAATTATTTTTTGAATAATTTACTATAGAAAAGGCAATCCCTGGCGAAATTAAAATTTGCGACAGTTGAAAATTATTTTTTGCAAAATTTACTATAGAAAAGGCAATCCCTGGCGTAATTAGAATTTGCGACAGTAGAAAATTATTTTTTGAATTATTTACTATAGAAAAGGCAATCCCTGGCGTAATTAAAATTTGCGACAGTATAAAATTATTTTTTGAATAATTTACTATAGAAAAGGCAATCCCTGGCGTAATTAAAATTTGTGACAGTAAAAAATTATTTTTTGAAAAATTTACTATAGAAAAGGCAATCCCTGGCGCAACTAAAATTTGCGACAGTTGAAAATTATTTTTTCAATAATTTACTATAGAAAAGGCAATCCCTGGCGTAATTAAAATTTGCGACAGTAGAAAATTATTTTTTGAATAATTTACTATAGAAAAGGCAATCCCTGGCGTAATTAAAATTTGCGACAGTTGAAAATTATTTTTTGAATAATTTACTATAGAAAAGGCAATCCCTGGCGTATTTAAAATTTGCGACAGTATAAAATTATTTTTTGAATAATTTACTATAGAAAAGGCAATCCCTGGGATATTTAAAATTTTCGACAGTAGAAAATTATTTTTTGAATAATTTACTATAGAAAAGGCAATCCCTGGCGTAATTAAAATTTGCGACAGTTGAAAATTATTTTTTGAAAAATTTACTGTAGAAAAGGCAATCCCTGGCGCAATTAAAATTTGCGACAGTAGAAAATTATTTTTTGAATAATTTACTATAGAAAATGCAATCCCTGGCGGACTTAAAATTTGCGACAGTAAAAAATTATTTTTTGAATAATTTACTATAGAAAAGGCAATCCCTGGCGCAATTAAAATTTGCGACAGTTGAAAATTATTTTTTGAAAAGTTTACTATAGAAAATTCAATCCCTGGCGTAATTAAAATTTGCGACAGTAGAAGATTATTTTTTGAATAATTTACTATAGAAAAGGCAATCCCTGGCGGATTTGAAATTTGCGACAGTAAAAAATTATTTTTTTGCAAAATTTGCTATAGAAAAGGCAATCCCTGGCGTATTTAAAATTTGCGACAGTATAAAATTATTTTTTGAATAATTTACTATAGAAAAGGCAATCCCTGGGATATTTAAAATTTGCGACAGTAAAAAATTATTTTTTGAATAATTTACTATAGAAAAGGCAATCCCTGGCGTAATTAAAATTTGCGACAGTAGAAAATTATTTTTTGAATAATTTACTATAGAAAAGGCAATCCCTGGCGTAATTAAAATTTGCGACAGTAAAAAATTATTTTTTGAATAATTTACTATAGAAAAGGCAATCCCTGGCGCAATTAAAATTTGCGACAATATAAAATTATTTTTTGAATAATTTACTATAGAAAAGGCAATCCCTGGCGTAATTAAAATTTGCGACAGTATAAAATTATTTTTTGAATAATTTACAATAGAAAAGGCAATCCCTGGCGTAATTAAAATTTGCGACAGTAAAAAATTATTTTTTGAAAAGTTTACTATAGAAAAGGCAATCCCTGGCGGATTTGAAATTTGCGACAGTAGAAAATTATTTTTTGAAAAGTTTACTATAGAAAAGGCAATCCCTGGCGTAATTAAAATTTGCGACAGTTGAAAATTATTTTTTGAATAATTTACTATAGAAAAGGCAATCCCTGGCGCAATTAAAATTTGCGACAGTAAAAAATTATTTTTTGAATAATTTACCATAGAAAAGGCAATCCCTGGCGCACTTAAAATTTGCGACAGTAAAAAATTATTTTTTGAATAATTTACTATAGAAAAGGCAATCCCTGGCGTAATTAAAATTTGCGACAGTTGAAAATTATTTTTTGAATAATTTACTATAGAAAAGGCAATCCTTGGCGCAATTAAAATTTGCGACAGTAAAAAATTATTTTTTGAATAATTTACCATAGAAAAGGCAATCCCTGGCGCACTTAAAATTTGCGACAGTAAAAAATTATTTTTTGAATAATTTACTATAGAAAAGGCAATCCCTGGCGTAATTAAAATTTGCGACAGTAAAAATTTATTTTTTGCAAAATTTATTGTAGAATAGGCAATCCCTGGCGAAATTAAAATTTGCGACAGTAAAAATTTATTTTTTGCAAAATTTATTGTAGAATAGGCAATCCCTGGCGAAATTAAAACTTGCGATAGTAAAAAATTATTTTTTGAATAATTTACTATAGAAAAGGCAATCCCTGGCGGATTTGAAATTTGCGACAGTAAAAAATTATTTTTTTGCAAAATTTACTATAGAAAAGGCAGTCCCTGGCGTAATTAAAATTTGCGACAGTAAAAAAGTATTTTTTGAATAATTTACTATAGAAAAGGCAATCCCTGGCGTAATTAAAATTTGCGACAGTATAAAATTATTTTTTGAATAATTTACTATAGAAAAGGCAATCCCTGGCGCAATTAAAATTTGCGACAGTAGAAAATTATTTTTTGAATAATTTACTATAGAAAATGCAATCCCTGGCGGACTTAAAATTTGCGACAGTAAAAAATTATTTTTTGAATAATTTACTATAGAAAAGGCAATCCCTGGCGCAATTAAAATTTGCGACAGTTGAAAATTATTTTTTGAAAAGTTTACTATAGAAAATTCAATCCCTGGCGTAATTAAAATTTGCGACAGTAGAAGATTATTTTTTGAATAATTTACTATAGAAAAGGCAATCCCTGGCGGATTTGAAATTTGCGACAGTAAAAAATTATTTTTTTGCAAAATTTGCTATAGAAAAGGCAATCCCTGGCGTATTTAAAATTTGCGACAGTATAAAATTATTTTTTGAATAATTTACTATAGAAAAGGCAATCCCTGGGATATTTAAAATTTGCGACAGTAAAAAATTATTTTTTGAATAATTTACTATAGAAAAGGCAATCCCTGGCGTAATTAAAATTTGCGACAGTAGAAAATTATTTTTTGAATAATTTACTATAGAAAAGGCAATCCCTGGCGTAATTAAAATTTGCGACAGTAAAAAATTATTTTTTGAAAAATTTACTATAGAAAAGGCAATCCCTGGCGCAATTAAAATTTGCGACAGTTGAAAATTATTTTTTGAATAATTTACTATAGAAAAGGCAATCCCTGGCATAATTAAAATTTGCGACAGTAGAAAATTATGTTTTGCAAAATTTACTATAGAAAAAGCAATACCTGGCGCACTTAAAATTTGCGACAGTAAAAAATTATTTCTTGAATAATTTACTATAGAAAAGGCAATCCCTGGTGTAATTAAAATTTGCGACAGTAAAAAATTATTTTTTGAAAAGTTTACTATAGAAAAGGCAATCCCTGGCGGATTTGAAATTTGCGACAGTAGAAAATTATTTTTTGAAAAGTTTACTATAGAAAAGGCAATCCCTGGCGTAATTAAAATTTGCGACAGTTGAAAATTATTTTTTGAATAATTTACTATAGAAAAGGCAATCCCTGGCGCAATTAAAATTTGCGACAGTAAAAAATTATTTTTTGAATAATTTACCATAGAAAAGGCAATCCCTGGCGCACTTAAAATTTGCGACAGTAAAAAATTATTTTTTGAATAATTTACTATAGAAAAGGCAATCCCTGGCGTAATTAAAATTTGCGACAGTAAAAATTTATTTTTTGCAAAATTTATTGTAGAATAGGCAATCCCTGGCGAAATTAAAACTTGCGATAGTAAAAAATTATTTTTTGAATAATTTACTATAGAAAAGGCAATCCCTGGCGGATTTGAAATTTGCGACAGTAAAAAATTATTTTTTTGCAAAATTTACTATAGAAAAGGCAGTCCCTGGCGTAATTAAAATTTGCGACAGTAAAAAAGTATTTTTTGAATAATTTACTATAGAAAAGGCAATCCCTGGCGTAATTAAAATTTGCGACAGTATAAAATTATTTTTTGAATAATTTACTATAGAAAAGGCAATCCCTGGCGCAATTAAAATTTGCGACAGTTGAAAATTATTTTTTGAATAATTTACTATAGAAAAGGCAATCCCTGGCGTAATTAAAATTTGCGACAGTAAAAAATTATTTTTTGAAAAATTTACTATAGAAAAGGCAATCCCTGGCGCAATTAAAATTTGCGACAGTTGAAAATTATTTTTTGAATAATTTACTATAGAAAATGCAATCCCTGGCGTAATTAAAATTTGCGACAGTAGAAAATTATTTTTTGCAAAATTTACTATAGAAAAGGCAATCCCTGGCGCACTTAAAATTTGCGACGGTAGAAAATTATTTTTTGAATAATTTACTATAGAAAAGGCAATCCCTGGGATATTTAAAATTTGCGTCAGTAAAAAATTATTTTTTGAATAATTTACTATAGAAAAGGCAATCCCTGGCGCAATTAAAATTTGCGACAGTTGAAAATTATTTTTTGAATAATTTACTATAGAAAAGGCAATCCCTGGCGTAATTAAAATTTGCGACAGTAAAAAATTATTTTTTGAATAATTTACTATAGAAAAGGCAATCCCTGGCGTAATTAAAATTTGCGACAGTATAAAATTATTTTTTGAATAATTTACTATAGAAAAGGCAATCCCTGGCGTAATTAAAATTTGCGACAGTTGAAAATTATTTTTTGAATAATTTACTATAGAAAAGGCAATCCCTGGCGTAATTAAAATTTGCGACAGTAAAAAATTATTTTTTGAAAAATTTACTATAGAAAAGGCAATCCCTGGCGCAATTAAAATTTGCGACAGTTGAAAATTATTTTTTGAATAATTTACTATAGAAAAGGCAATCCCTGGCATAATTAAAATTTGCGACAGTAGAAAATTATTTTTTGCAAAATTTACTATAGAAAAAGCAATACCTGGCGCACTTAAAATTTGCGACAGTAAAAAATTATTTCTTGAATAATTTACTATAGAAAAGGCAATCCCTGGTGTAATTAAAATTTGCGACAGTATAAAATTATTTTTTGAATAATTTACTATAGAAAAGGCAATCCCTGGCGGATTTGAAATTTGCGACAGTAGAAAATTATTTTTTGAATAATTTACTATAGAAAAGGCAATCCCTGGCGGATTTGAAATTTGCGACAGTAAAAAATTATTTTTTGAATAATTTACTATAGAAAAGGCAATCCCTGGCGGATTTGAAATTTGCGACAGTAGAAAATTATTTTTTGAATAATTTACTATAGAAAAGGCAATCCCTGGCGGATTTGAAATTTGCGACAGTAAAAAATTATTTTTTGAATAATTTACTATAGAAAAGGCAATCCCTGGCGCAATTAAAATTTGCGACAGTTGAAAATTATTTTTTGAATAATTTACTATAGAAAAGGCAATCCCTGGCGTAATTAAAATTTGCGACAGTAAAAAATTATTTTTTGAAAAATTTACTATAGAAAAGGCAATCCCTGGCGCAATTAAAATTTGCGACAGTTGAAAATAATTTTTTGAATAATTTACTATAGAAAAGGCAATCCCTGGCGTAATTAAAATTTGCGACAGTAGAAAATTATTTTTTGAAAAATTTACTATAGAAAAGGCAATCCCAGGCGCACTTAAAATTTGCGACAGTAAAAAATTATATTTTGAATAATTTACTATAGAAAAGGCAATCCCTGGCGTAATTAAAATTTGCGACAGTATAAAATTATTTTTTGAATAATTTACTATAGAAAAGGCAATCCCTGGTGTATTTAAAATTTGCGACAATATAAAATTATTTTTTGAATAATTTACTATAGAAAAGGCAATCCCTGGCGTAATTAAAATTTGCGAAAGTAGAAAATTATTTTTTGAAAAGTTTACTATAGAAAAGGCAATCCCTGGCGTAATTTAAATTTGCGACAGTTGAAAATTATTTTTTGAATAATTTACTATAGAAAAGGCAATCCCTGGCGCAATTAAAATTTGCGACAGTAAAAAATTATTTTTTGAATAATTTACTATAGAAAAGGCAATCCCTGGCGTAATTAAAATTTGCGACAGATGAAAATTATTTTTTGAATAATTTACTATAGAAAAGGCAATCCCTGGCACAATTAAAATTTGCGACAGTATAAAATTATTTTTTGAATAATTTACTATAGAAAAGGCAATCCCTGGCGCACTTAAAATTTGCGACAGTAAAAAATTATATTTTGAATAATTTACTATAGAAAAGGCAATCCCTGGCGTAATTAAAATTTGCGACAGTATAAAATTATTTTTTGAATAATTTACTATAGAAAAGGCAATCCCTGGTGTATTTAAAATTTGCGACAATATAAAATTATTTTTTGAAAAATTTACTATAGAAAAGGCAATCCCTGGCGCAATTAAAATTTGCGACAGTTGAAAATAATTTTTTGAATAATTTACTATAGAAAAGGCAATCCCTGGCGTAATTAAAATTTGCGACAGTAGAAAATTATTTTTTGCAAAATTTACTATAGAAAAGGCAATCCCTGGCGCACTTAAAATTTGCGACGGTAGAAAATTATTTTTTGAATAATTTACTATAGAAAAGGCAATCCCTGGGATATTTAAAATTTGCGTCAGTAAAAAATTATTTTTTGAATAATTTACTATAGAAAAGGCAATCCCTGGCGCAGTTAAAATTTGCGACAGTTGAAAATTATTTTTTGAATAATTTACTATAGAAAAGGCAATCCCTGGCGTAATTAAAATTTGCGACAGTAAAAAATTATTTTTTGAATAATTTACTATAGAAAAGGCAATCCCTGGCGTAATTAAAATTTGCGACAGTATAAAATTATTTTTTGAATAATTTACTATAGAAAAGGCAATCCCTGGCATAATTAAAATTTGCGACAGTAGAAAATTATTTTTTGCAAAATTTACTATAGAAAAAGCAATACCTGGCGCACTTAAAATTTGCGACAGTAAAAAATTATTTCTTGAATAATTTACTATAGAAAAGGCAATCCCTGGTGTAATTAAAATTTGCGACAGTTGAAAATTATTTTTTGAATAATTTACTATAGAAAAGGCAATCCCTGGCGTAATTAAAATTTGCGACAGTAGAAAATTATTTTTTGAAAAGTTTTCTATAGAAAAGGCAATCCCTGGCGTAATTAAAATTTGCGACAGTAAAAAATTATTTTTTGAATAATTTACTATAGAAAAGGCAATCCCTGGCGGATTTGAAATTTGCGACAGTAGAAAATTATTTTTTGAATAATTTACTATAGAAAAGGCAATCCCTGGCGGATTTGAAATTTGCGACAGTAAAAAATTATTTTTTGAATAATTTACTATAGAAAAGGCAATCCCTGGCGCAATTAAAATTTGCGACAGTTGAAAATTATTTTTTGAATAATTTACTATAGAAAAGGCAATCCCTGGCGTAATTAAAATTTGCGACAGTAAAAAATTATTTTTTGAAAAATTTACTATAGAAAAGGCAATCCCTGGCGCAATTAAAATTTGCGACAGTTGAAAATAATTTTTTGAATAATTTACTATAGAAAAGGCAATCCCTGGCGTAATTAAAATTTGCGACAGTAGAAAATTATTTTTTGAAAAATTTACTATAGAAAAGGCAATCCCAGGCGCACTTAAAATTTGCGACAGTAAAAAATTATATTTTGAATAATTTACTATAGAAAAGGCAATCCCTGGCGTAATTAAAATTTGCGACAGTATAAAATTATTTTTTGAATAATTTACTATAGAAAAGGCAATCCCTGGTGTATTTAAAATTTGCGACAATATAAAATTATTTTTTGAATAATTTACTATAGAAAAGGCAATCCCTGGCGTAATTAAAATTTGCGAAAGTAGAAAATTATTTTTTGAAAAGTTTACTATAGAAAAGGCAATCCCTGGCGTAATTTAAATTTGCGACAGTTGAAAATTATTTTTTGAATAATTTACTATAGAAAAGGCAATCCCTGGCGCAATTAAAATTTGCGACAGTAAAAAATTATTTTTTGAATAATTTACTATAGAAAAGGCAATCCCTGGCGTAATTAAAATTTGCGACAGATGAAAATTATTTTTTGAATAATTTACTATAGAAAAGGCAATCCCTGGCGCAATTAAAATTTGCGACAGTATAAAATTATTTTTTGAATAATTTACTATAGAAAAGGCAATTCCTGGCGCACTTAAAATTTGCGACAGTAAAAAATTATATTTTGAATAATTTACTATAGAAAAGGCAATCCCTGGCGTAATTAAAATTTGCGACAGTATAAAATTATTTTTTGAATAATTTACTATAGAAAAGGCAATCCCTGGTGTATTTAAAATTTGCGACAATATAAAATTATTTTTTGAAAAATTTACTATAGAAAAGGCAATCCCTGGCGCAATTAAAATTTGCGACAGTTGAAAATAATTTTTTGAATAATTTACTATAGAAAAGGCAATCCCTGGCGTACTTAAAATTTGCGACAGTAGAAAATTATTTTTTGCAAAATTTACTATAGAAAAGGCAATCCCTGGCGCACTTAAAATTTGCGACAGTAAAAAATTATATTTTGAATAATTTACTATAGAAAAGGCAATCCCTGGCGTAATTAAAATTTGCGACAGTATAAAATTATTTTTTGAATAATTTACTATAGAAAAGGCAATTCCTGGCGTAGTTAAAATTTGCGACAGTTGAAAATTATTTTTTGAATGATTTACAATAGAAAAGGCAATCCCTGGCGTAATTAAAATTTGCGACAGTAGAAAATTATTTTTTGAAAAGTTTACTATAGAAAAGGCAATCCCTGGCGTAATTAAAATTTGCGACAGTAAAAAATTATTTTTTGAATAATTTACTATAGAAAAGGCAATCCCTGGCGGATTTGAAATTTGCGACAGTAGAAAATTATTTTTTGAATAATTTACTATAGAAAAGGCAATCCCTGGCGGATTTGAAATTTGCGACAGTAAAAAATTATTTTTTGAATAATTTACTATAGAAAAGGCAATCCCTGGCGCAATTAAAATTTGCGACAGTTGAAAATTATTTTTTGAATAATTTACTATAGAAAAGGCAATCCCTGGCGTAATTAAAATTTGCGACAGTAAAAAATTATTTTTTGAAAAATTTACTATAGAAAAGGCAATCCCTGGCGCAATTAAAATTTGCGACAGTTGAAAATAATTTTTTGAATAATTTACTATAGGAAAGGCAATCCCTGGCGTAATTAAAATTTGCGACAGTAGAAAATTATTTTTTGCAAAATTTACTATAGAAAAGGCAATCCCTGGCGCACTTAAAATTTGCGACAGTAAAAAATTATATTTTGAATAATTTACTATAGAAAAGGCAATCCCTGGCGTAATTAAAATTTGCGACAGTATAAAATTATTTTTTGAATAATTTACTATAGAAAAGGCAATCCCTGGTGTATTTAAAATTTGCGACAATATAAAATTATTTTTTGAATAATTTACTATAGAAAAGGCAATCCCTGGCGTAATTAAAATTTGCGACAATTGAAAATTATTTTTTGAAAAGTTTACTATAGAAAAGGCAATCCCTGGCGCAATTAAAATTTACGACAGTTGAAAATTATTTTTTGAATAATTTACTATAGAAAAGGCAATCCCTGGCGTAATTAAAATTTGCGACAGTAGAAAATTATTTTTTGAATAATTTACTATAGAAAAGGCAATCCCTGGCGTAATTAAAATTTGCGAAAGTAGAAAATTATTTTTTGAAAAGTTTACTATAGAAAAGGCAATCCCTGGCGTAATTTAAATTTGCGACAGTTGAAAATTATTTTTTGAAAAGTTTACTACAGAAAAGGCAATCCCTGGCGCAATTAAAATTTGCGACAGTAAAAAATTATTTTTTGAATAATTTACTATAGAAAAGGCAATCCCTGGCGTAATTAAAATTTGCGACAGATGAAAATTATTTTTTGAATAATTTACTATAGAAAAGGCAATCCCTGGCGCAATTAAAATTTGCGACAGTATAAAATTATTTTTTGAATAATTTACTATAGAAAAGGCAATCCCTGGCGCAGTTAAAATTTGCGACAGTTGGAAATTATTTTTTGAATAATTTACTATAGAAAAGGCAATCCCTTGCGTAATTAAAATTTGCGACAGTTGAAAATTATTTTTTGAATAATTTACTATAGAAAAGGCAATCAGTGGCGCAATTAAAATTTGCGACAGTATAAAATTATTTTTTGAATGATTTACTATAGAAAAGGCAATCCCTGGCGTAATTAAAATTTGCGAAGTAGAAAATTATTTTTTGAATAATTTACTATAAAAAAGGCAATCCCTGGGATATCTAAAATTTCCGACAGTAAAAAATTATTTTTTTGCAAAATTTACTATAGAAAAGGCAATCCCTGGCGTAATTAAAATTTGCGACAGTAGAAAATTATTTTTTGAATAATTTACTATAGAAAAGGCAATCCCTGGCGTAATTAAAATTTGCGACAGTAAAAAATTATTTTTTGAATAATTTACTATAGAAAAGGCAATCCCTGGCGCATTTGAAATTTGCGACAGTTGAAAATTATTTTTTGAATAATTTACTATAGAAAAGGCAATCCGTGGCGTAATTAAAATTTGCGACAGTAAAAAATTATTTTTTGAATAGTTTACTATAGAAAAGGCAATCCCTGGCATAATTAAAATTTGCGACAGTATAAAATTATTTTTTGAATAATTTACTATAGAAAAGGCAATCCCTGGCGTAATTAAAATTTGCGACAGTAGGAAATTATTTTTTTTTAAAGTTTACTATAGAAAAGGCAATCCCTGGCGTAATTAAAATTTGCGACAGTAAAAAATTATTTTTTGAATAAATTACTATAGAAAAGGCAATCCCTGGCGGATTTGAAATTTGCGACAGTTGAAAATTATTTTTTGAATAATTTACTATAGAAAAGGCAATCCCTGGCGGATTTGAAATTTGCGACAGTAGAAAATTATTTTTTGAATAATTTACTATAGAAAAGGCAATCCCTGGCGTAATTAAAATTTGCGACAGTAGAAAATTATTTTTTGAATAATTTACTATAGAAAAGGCAATCCCTGGTGCAATTAAAATTTGCGACAGTTGAAAATTATTTTTTGAATAATTTACTATAGAAAAGGCAATCCCTGGCGCAATTAAAATTTGCGACAGTATAAAATTATTTTTTGAATAATTTACTATAGAAAAGGTAATCCCTGGCGTAATTAAAATTTGCGACAGCAGAAAATTATTTTTTGAATAATTTACTATAGAAAAGGCAATCCCTCGGATATTTAAAATTTGCGACAGTAAAAAATTATTTTTTGAATATTTTACTATAGAAAAGGCAATCCCTGGCGTAATTAAAATTTGCGACAGTAGAAAATTATTTTTTGAATAATTTACTATAGAAAAGGCAATCCCTGGCGCAATTAAAACTTGCGATAGTAAAAAATTATTTTTTGAATAATTTACTGTAGAAAAGGCAATCCCTGGCGTAATTAAAATTTGCGACAGTAGAAAATTATTTTTTGAAAAGTTTACTATAGAAAAGGCAATCCCTGGCGTAATTAGAATTTGCGACAGTATAAAATTATTTTTTGAATAATTTACTATAGAAAAGGCAATCCCTGGCGTAGTTAAAATTTGCGACAGTAGAAAATTATTTTTTGAATAATTTACTATAGAAAAGGCAATCCCTGGCGCAATTAAAATTTGCGACAGTATAAAATTATTTTTTGAATAATTTACTATAGAAAAGGCAATCCCTGGCGTAATTAAAATTTGCGACAGTAGAAAATTATTTTTTGAATAATTTACTATCGAAAAGGCAATTCCTGGGATATTTAAAATTTGCGACAGTAAAAAATTATTTTTTGAATAATTTACTATAGAAAAGGCAATCCCTGGCGTAATTAAAATTTGCGACAGTATAAAATTATTTTTTGAATAATTTACTATAAAAAATTATTTTTTGAATAATTTACAATAGAAAAGGCAATCCCTGGCGTAATTAAAATTAGCGACAGTATAAAATTATTTTTTGAATAATTTACTATAGAAAAGGCAATCCCTGGCGTAATTAAAATTTGCGACAGTATAAAATTATTTTTTGAATAATTTACTATAGAAAAGGCAATCCCTGGCGGATTTGAAATTTGCGAGAGTTGAAAATTATTTTTTGAATAATTTACTATAGAAAAGGCAATCCCTGGCGGATTTGAAATTTGCGACAGTTGAAAATTATTTTTTGAATAATTTACTATAGAAAAGGCAATCCCTGGCGTAATTAAAATTTGCGACAGTAGAAAATTATTTTTTGAATAATTTACTATAGAAAAGGCAATCCCTGGCGTAATTAAAATTTGCGACAGTATAAAATTATTTTTTGAATAATTTACTATAGAAAAGGCAATCCCTGGCGTAATTAAAATTTGCGACAGTAAAAAATTATTTTTTGAATAATTTACTATAGAAAAGGCAATCCCTGGCGTAATTAAAATTTGCGACAGTAAAAAATTATTTTTTGAAAAATTTACTATAGAAAAGGCAATCCCTGGCGCAATTAAAATTTGCGACAGTTGAAAATTATTTTTTGAATAATTTACTATAGAAAAGGCAATCCCTGGCGCAATTAAAATTTGCGACAGTTGAAAATTATTTTTTGAATAATTTACTATAGAAAAGGCAATCCCTGGCGTAATTAAAATTTGCGACAGTATAAAATTATTTTTTGAATAATATACTATAGAAAAGGCAATCCCTGGCGTAATTAAAATTTGCGACAGTTGAAAATTATTTTTTGCAAAATTTACTATAGAAAAGGCAATCCCTGGCGCACTTTAAATTTGCGACAGTAAAAAATTATTTTTTGAATAATTTACTATAGAAAAGGCAATCCCTGGCGCAATTAAAATTTGCGACAGTTGAAAATTATTTTTTGAATAATTTACTATAGAAAAGGCAATCCCTGGCGTAATTAAAATTTGCGACAGTTGAAAATTATTTTTTGAATAATTTACTATAGAAAAGGCAATCCCTGGCGTATTTAAAATTTGCAAAAGTAAAAAATTATTTTTTGAATAATTTACTGTAGAACAGGCAATCCCTGGCGCAATTAAAACTTGCGATAGTAAAAAATTATTTTTTGAATAATTTACTATAGAAAAGGCAATCCCTGGCGGATTTGAAATTTGCGACAGTTGAAAATTATTTTTTTGCAAAATTTACTATAGAAAAGGCAATCCCTGGCGCAATTAAAATTTGCGACAGTTGAAAATTATTTTTTGAATAATTTACTATAGAAAAGGCAATCCCTGGCGTAATTAAAATTTGCGACAGTAAAAAATTATTTGTTGAAAAATTTACTATAGAAAAGGCAATCCCTGGCGCAATTAAAATTTGCGACAGTTGAAAATTATTTTTTGAATAATTTACTATAGAAAAGGCAATCCCTGGCGTAATTAAAATTTGCGACAGTAGAAATTTATTTTTTGAATAATTTACTATAGAAAAGGCAATCCCTGGCGCAATTAAAACTGGCGATAGTAAAAAATTATTTTTTGAATAATTTACTATAGAAAAGGCAATCCCTGGCGTAATTAAAATTTGCGACAGTAAAAAATTATTTTTTGAAAAATTTACTATAGAAAAGGCAATCCCTGGCGTAGTTAAAATTTGCGACAGTTGAAAATTATTTTTTGAATAATTTACTATAGAAAAGGCAATCCCTGGCGCAATTAAAATTTGCGACAGTATAAAATTATTTTTTGAATAATTTACTATAGAAAAGGCAATCCCTGGCGTAATTAAAATTTGCGACAGTAGAAAATTATTTTTTGAATAATTTACTATAGAAAAGGCAATCCCTGGCGTAATTAAAATTTGCGACAGTTGAAAACTATTTTTTTAATAATTTACTATAGAAAAGGCAATCCCTGGCGTAATTAAAATTTGCGACAGTTGAAAATTATTTTTTGAATAATTTACTATAGAAAAGGCAATCCCTGGCGCAATTAAAATTTGCGACAGTAGAAAATTATTTTTTGAATAATTTACTATAGAAAAGGCAATCCCTGGCGTAATTAAAATTTGCGACAGTATAAAACTATTTTTTGAATAATTTACTATAGAAAAAGCAATCCCTGGCGTAATTAAAATTTGCGACAGTAGAAAAATATTTTTTGAAAAGTTTACTACAGAAAAGGCAATCCCTGGCGTAATTAAAATTTGCGACAGTTGAAAATTATTTTTTGAATAATTTGCTATAGAAAAGGCAATCCCTGGCGTAATTAAAATTTGCGACAGTTGAAAATTATTTTTTGAATAATTTACTATAGAAAAGGCAATCCCTGGCGTAATTAAAATTTGCGACAGTTGAAAATTATTTTTTGAATAATTTACTATAGAAAAGGCAATCCCTGGCGTAATTAAAATTTGCGAGAGTATAAAATTATTTTTTGAATAATTTACTATAGAAAAGGCAATCCCTAGGATATTTAAAATTTGCGACAGTAAAAAATTATTTTTTGAATAATTTACTATAGAAAAGGCAATCCCTGGCGTAATTAAAATTTGCGACAGTAGAAAATTATTTTTTGAATAATTTACTATAGAAAAGGCAATCCCTGGGATATTTAAAATTTTCGACAGTAAAAAATTATTTTTTGAATAATTTGCTATAGAAAAGGCAATCCCTGGCGTAATTAAAATTTGCGACAGTTGAAAATTATTTTTTGAATAATTTACTATAGAAAACGCAATCCCTGGGGTAATTAAAATTTGCGACAGTATAAAATTAATTTTTTGAATAATTTACTATAGAAAAGGCAATCCCTGGCGTAATTAAAATTTGCGACAGTAGAAAATTATTTTTTGAATAATTTACTATAAAAAAGGCAATCCCTGGCGGATTTGAAATTTGCGACAGTAAAAAATTATTTTTTTGCAAAATTTACTATAGAAAAGCAATCCCTGGCGTATTTAAAATTTGCGACAGTATAAAATTATTTTTTGAATAATTTACTATAGAAAAGGCAATCCCTGGCGTAATTAAAATTTGCGACAGTAGAAAAATATTTTTTGAATAATTTACTATAGAAAAGGCAATCCCTGGCGTAATTAAAATTTGCGACAGTAGAAAATTATTTTTTGAATAATTTACTATAGAAAAGGCAATCCCTGGGATATTTAAAATTTGCGACAGTAAAAAATTATTTTTTGAATAATTTACTATAGAAAAGGCAATCCCTGGCGTAATTAAAATTTGCGACAGTAGAAAATTATTCTTTGAATAATTTACTATAGAAAAGGCAATCCCTGGCGTAATTAAAATTTGCGACAGTAGAAAATTATTTTTTGAAAAGTTTACTATAGAAAAGGCAATCCCTGGCGTAATTAAAATTTGCGACAGTAAAAAATTATTTTTTGAATAATTTACTATAGAAAAGGCAATCCTTGGCGGAAATGAAATTTGCGACAGTTGAAAATTATTTTTTGAATAATTTACTATAGAAAAGGCAATCCCTGGCGTAATTAAAATTTGCGACAGTAAAAAATTATTTTTTGAATAATTTACTATAGAAAAGGCAATCCCTGGCGTAATTAAAATTTGCGACAGTTGAAAATTATTTTTTGAATAATTTACTATATAGAAAAGGCAATCCCAGGCGTAATTAAAATTTGCGACAGTTGAAAATTATTTTTTGAATAATTTACTATAGAAAAGGCAATCCCTGGCGCAATTAAAATTTGCGACAGTAGAAAATTATTTTTTGAAAAGTTTACTATAGAAAAGGCAATCCCTGGCGTAATTAAAATTTGCGACAGTTGAAAATTATTTTTTGAATAATTTACTATAGAAAAGGCAATCCCTGGCGTAATTAAAATTTGCGACAGTATAAAATTATTTTTTGAATAATTTACTATAGAAAAGGCAATCCCTGGCGTAATTAAAATTTGCGACATTAGAAAATTATTTTTTGAAAAGTTTACTATAGAAAAGGCAATCCCTGGCGTAATTAAAATTTGCGACAGTTGAAAATTATTTTTTGAATAATTTACTATAGAAAAGGCAATCCCTGGCGTAATTAAAATTTGCGACAATTGAAAATTATTTTTTGAATAATTTACTATAGAAAAGGCAATCCCTGGCGTAATTAAAATTTGCGACAGTAGAAAATTATTTTTTGAATAATTTACTATAGAAAAGGCAATCCCTGGCGTAATTAAAATTTGCGACAGTTGAAAATTATTTTTTGAATAATTTACTATAGAAAAGGCAATCCCTGGCGTAATTAAAATTTGCGAGAGTAGAAAATTATTTTTTGAAAAGTTTACTATAGAAAAGGCAATCCCTGGCGTAATTAAACTTTGCGATAGTTGAAAATTATTTTTTGAATAATTTACTATAGAAAAGGCAATCCCTGGCGTAATTAAAATTTGCGACAGTATAAAATTATTTTTTGAATAATTTACTATAGAAAAGGCAATCCCTGGGATATTTAAAATTTGCGACAGTAAAAAATTATTTTTTGAATAATTTACTATAGAAAAGGCAATCCCTGGCGCAATTAAAATTTGCGACAGTTGAAAATTATTTTTTGAAAAGTTTACTATAGAAAAGGCAATCCCTGGCGTAATTAAAATTTGCGACAGTATAAAATTATTTTTTGAATAATTTACTATAGAAAAGGCAATCCCTGGCGGATTTGAAATTTGCGACAGTTGAAAATTATTTTTTGAATAATTTACTATATAAAAGGCAATTCCTGGCGTAATTAAAATTTGCGACAGTAAAAAATTAATTTGTGAATAATTTACTATAGAAAAGGCAATCCCTGGCGCAATTAAAATTTGCGACAGTATAAAATTATTTTTTGAATAATTTACTATAGAAAAGGCAATCCCTGGCGCAATTAAAATTTGCGACAGTTGAAAATTATTTTTTGAATAATTTACTATAGAAAAGGCAATACCTGGCGCAATTAAAATTTGCGGCAGTATAAAATTATTTTTTGAATAATTTACTATAGAAAAGGCAATCCCTGGCGGATTTGAAATTTGCGACAGTTGAAAATTATTTTTTGAATAATTTACTATAGAAAAGGCTATCCCTGGCGTAATTAAAATTTGCGACAGTATAAAATTATTTTTTGAATAATTTACTATAAAAAAGGCAATCCCTGGCGCAATTAAAATTTGCGACAGTAGAAAATTATTTTTTGAATAATTTACTATAGAAAAGGCAATCCCTGGCGCAATTAAAATTTGCGAGAGTAGAAAATTATTTTTTGAAAAGTTTACTATAGAAAAGGCAATCCCTGGCGTAATTAAAATTTGCGACAGTAGAAAATTATTTTTTGAATAATTTACTATAGAAAAGGCAATCCCTGGCGGAATTAAAATTTGCGACAGTTGAAAATTATTTTTTGAATAATTTACTATAGAAAAGGCAATCCCTGGCGTAATTAAAATTTGCGACAGTAGAAAATTATTTTTTGCAAAATTTACTATAGAAAAGGCAATACTTGGCGCACTTAAAATTTGCGACAGTAAAAAATTATTTTTTGAATAATTTACTATAGAAAAGGCAATCCCTGGCGTAATTAAAATTTGCGACAGTTGAAAATTATTTTTTGAAAAATTTACTGTAGAAAAGGCAATCCCTGACGTAATTAAAATTTGCGACAGTTGAAAATTATTTTTTGAATAATTTACTATAGAAAAGGCAATCCCTGGCGCAATTAAAACTTGCGATAGTAAAAAATTATTTTTTGAAAAGTTTACTATAGAAAAGGCAATCCCTGGCGTAATTAAACTTTGCGATAGTTGAAAATTATTTTTTGAATAATTTACTATAGAAAAGGCAATCCCTGGCGTAATTAAAATTTGCGACAGTAGAAAATTATTTTTTGAAAAGTTTACTATAGAAAAGGCAATCCCTGGCGTAATTAAAATTTGCGACAGTAGAAAATTATTTTTTGAAAAGTTTACTATAGAAAAGGCAATCCCTGGCGTAATTAAAATTTGCGACAGTTGAAAATTATTTTTTGAATAATTTACTATAGAAAAGGCAATCCCTGGCGTAATTAAAATTTGCGACAGTAGAAAATTATTTTTTGAATAATTTACTATAGAAAAGGCAATCCCTGGCGGAATTAAAATTTGCGACAGTTGAAAATTATTTTTTGAATAATTTACTATAGAAAAGGCAATCCCTGGCGTAATTAAAATTTGCGACAGTAGAAAATTATTTTTTGAAAAGTTTACTATAGAAAAGGCAATCCCTGGCGTAATTAAAATTTGCGACAGTAGAAAATTATTTTTTGAATAATTTACTATAGAAAAGGCAATCCCTGGCGGAATTAAAATTTGCGACAGTTGAAAATTATTTTTTGAATAATTTACTATAGAAAAGGCAATCCCTGGCGTAATTAAAATTTGCGACAGTAGAAAATTATTTTTTGCAAAATTTACTATAGAAAAGGCAATACTTGGCGCACTTAAAATTTGCGACAGTAAAAAATTATTTTTTGAATAATTTACTATAGAAAAGGCAATCCCTGGCGTAATTAAAATTTGCGACAGTTGAAAATTATTTTTTGAAAAATTTACTGTAGAAAAGGCAATCCCTGACGTAATTAAAATTTGCGACAGTTGAAAATTATTTTTTGAATAATTTACTATAGAAAAGGCAATCCCTGGCGCAATTAAAACTTGCGATAGTAAAAAATTATTTTTTGAAAAGTTTACTATAGAAAAGGCAATCCCTGGCGTAATTAAACTTTGCGATAGTTGAAAATTATTTTTTGAATAATTTACTATAGAAAAGGCAATCCCTGGCGTAATTAAAATTTGCGACAGTAGAAAATTATTTTTTGAAAAGTTTACTATAGAAAAGGCAATCCCTGGCGTAATTAAAATTTGCGACAGTAGAAAATTATTTTTTGAAAAGTTTACTATAGAAAAGGCAATCCCTGGCGTAATTAAAATTTGCGACAGTTGAAAATTATTTTTTGAATAATTTACTATAGAAAAGGCAATCCCTGGCGCAATTAAAATTTGCGACAGTTGAAAATTGTTTTTTGAATAATTTACTATAGAAAAGGCAATCCCTGGCGTAATTAAAATTTGCGACAATTGAAAATTATTTTTTGAATAATTTACTATAGAAAAGGCAATCCCTGGCGTATTTAAAATTTGCGACAGTAAAAAATTATTTTTTGAATAATTTACTGTAGAAAAGGCAATCCCTGGCGCAATTAAAACTTGCGATAGTAAAAAATTATTTTTTGAATAATTTACTATAGAAAAGGCAATCCCTGGCGGATTTGAAATTTGCGACAGTTGAAAATAATTTTTTTGCAAAATTTACTATAGAAAAGGCAATCCCTGGCGCAATTAAAACTTGCGATAGTAAAAAATTATTTTTTGAATAATTTACTATAGAAAAGGCAATCCCTGGCGTAATTAAAATTTGCGACAGTATAAAATTATTTTTTGAATAATTTACTATAGAAAAGGCAATCCCTGGCGTAATTAAAATTTGCGACATTAGAAAATTATTTTTTGAAAAGTTTACTATAGAAAAGGCAATCCCTGGCGTAATTAAAATTTGCGACAGTTGAAAATTATTTTTTGAATAATTTACTATAGAAAAGGCAATCCCTGGCGTAATTAAAATTTGCGACAATTGAAAATTATTTTTTGAATAATTTACTATAGAAAAGGCAATCCCTGGCGTAATTAAAATTTGCGACAGTAGAAAATTATTTTTTGAATAATTTACTATAGAAAAGGCAATCCCTGGCGTAATTAAAATTTGCGACAGTTGAAAATTATTTTTTGAATAATTTACTATAGAAAAGGCAATCCCTGGCGTAATTAAAATTTGCGAGAGTAGAAAATTATTTTTTGAAAAGTTTACTATAGAAAAGGCAATCCCTGGCGTAATTAAACTTTGCGATAGTTGAAAATTATTTTTTGAATAATTTACTATAGAAAAGGCAATCCCTGGCGTAATTAAAATTTGCGACAGTATAAAATTATTTTTTGAATAATTTACTATAGAAAAGGCAATCCCTGGGATATTTAAAATTTGCGACAGTAAAAAATTATTTTTTGAATAATTTACTATAGAAAAGGCAATCCCTGGCGCAATTAAAATTTGCGACAGTTGAAAATTATTTTTTGAAAAGTTTACTATAGAAAAGGCAATCCCTGGCGTAATTAAAATTTGCGACAGTATAAAATTATTTTTTGAATAATTTACTATAGAAAAGGCAATCCCTGGCGGATTTGAAATTTGCGACAGTTGAAAATTATTTTTTGAATAATTTACTATATAAAAGGCAATTCCTGGCGTAATTAAAATTTGCGACAGTAAAAAATTAATTTGTGAATAATTTACTATAGAAAAGGCAATCCCTGGCGCAATTAAAATTTGCGACAGTATAAAATTATTTTTTGAATAATTTACTATAGAAAAGGCAATCCCTGGCGCAATTAAAATTTGCGACAGTTGAAAATTATTTTTTGAATAATTTACTATAGAAAAGGCAATACCTGGCGCAATTAAAATTTGCGGCAGTATAAAATTATTTTTTGAATAATTTACTATAGAAAAGGCAATCCCTGGCGGATTTGAAATTTGCGACAGTTGAAAATTATTTTTTGAATAATTTACTATAGAAAAGGCTATCCCTGGCGTAATTAAAATTTGCGACAGTATAAAATTATTTTTTGAATAATTTACTATAAAAAAGGCAATCCCTGGCGCAATTAAAATTTGCGACAGTAGAAAATTATTTTTTGAATAATTTACTATAGAAAAGGCAATCCCTGGCGCAATTAAAATTTGCGAGAGTAGAAAATTATTTTTTGAAAAGTTTACTATAGAAAAGGCAATCCCTGGCGTAATTAAAATTTGCGACAGTAGAAAATTATTTTTTGAATAATTTACTATAGAAAAGGCAATCCCTGGCGGAATTAAAATTTGCGACAGTTGAAAATTATTTTTTGAATAATTTACTATAGAAAAGGCAATCCCTGGCGTAATTAAAATTTGCGACAGTAGAAAATTATTTTTTGCAAAATTTACTATAGAAAAGGCAATACTTGGCGCACTTAAAATTTGCGACAGTAAAAAATTATTTTTTGAATAATTTACTATAGAAAAGGCAATCCCTGGCGTAATTAAAATTTGCGACAGTTGAAAATTATTTTTTGAAAAATTTACTGTAGAAAAGGCAATCCCTGACGTAATTAAAATTTGCGACAGTTGAAAATTATTTTTTGAATAATTTACTATAGAAAAGGCAATCCCTGGCGCAATTAAAACTTGCGATAGTAAAAAATTATTTTTTGAAAAGTTTACTATAGAAAAGGCAATCCCTGGCGTAATTAAACTTTGCGATAGTTGAAAATTATTTTTTGAATAATTTACTATAGAAAAGGCAATCCCTGGCGTAATTAAAATTTGCGACAGTAGAAAATTATTTTTTGAAAAGTTTACTATAGAAAAGGCAATCCCTGGCGTAATTAAAATTTGCGACAGTAGAAAATTATTTTTTGAAAAGTTTACTATAGAAAAGGCAATCCCTGGCGTAATTAAAATTTGCGACAGTTGAAAATTATTTTTTGAATAATTTACTATAGAAAAGGCAATCCCTGGCGCAATTAAAATTTGCGACAGTTGAAAATTGTTTTTTGAATAATTTACTATAGAAAAGGCAATCCCTGGCGTAATTAAAATTTGCGACAATTGAAAATTATTTTTTGAATAATTTACTATAGAAAAGGCAATCCCTGGCGTATTTAAAATTTGCGACAGTAAAAAATTATTTTTTGAATAATTTACTGTAGAAAAGGCAATCCCTGGCGCAATTAAAACTTGCGATAGTAAAAAATTATTTTTTGAATAATTTACTATAGAAAAGGCAATCCCTGGCGGATTTGAAATTTGCGACAGTTGAAAATAATTTTTTTGCAAAATTTACTATAGAAAAGGCAATCCCTGGCGCAATTAAAACTTGCGATAGTAAAAAATTATTTTTTGAATAATTTACTATAGAAAAGGCAATCCCTGGCGGATTTGAAATTTGCGACAGTAAAAAATTATTTTTTGCAAAATTTACTATAGAAAAGGCAATCCCTGGCGTAATTAAAATTTGCGACAGTAAAAAAATATTTTTTGAATAATTTACTATAGAAAAGGCAATCCCTGGCGCAATTAAAACTTGCGATAGTAAAAAATTATTTTTTGAATAATTTACTATAGAAAAGGCAATCCCTGGCGTAATTAAAATTTGCGACAGTAGAAAATTATTTTTTGAATAATTTAATATAGAAAAGGCAATCCCTGGCGCAATTAAAATTTGCGACAATTGAAAATTATTTTTTGAATAATTTACTATAGAAAAGGCAATCCCTGGCGTAATTAAAATTTGCGACAGTTGAAAATTATTTTTTGCAAAATTTACTATAGAAAAGGCAATCCCTGGCGGATTTGAAATTTGCGACAGTAAAAAATTATTTTTTGAATAGTTTACTATAGAAAAGGCAATCCCTGGCGGATTTGAAATTTACGACAGCAAAAAATTATTTTTTGAATAATTTACTATAGAAAAGGCAATCCCTGGCGCAATTAAAATTTGCGACAGTAGAAAATTATTTTTTGAAAAGTTTACTATAGAAAAGGCAATCCCTGGCGTATTTAAAATTTGCGACAGTTGAAAATTATTTTTTGAAAAATTTACTGTAGAATAGGCAATCCCTGGCGTAATTAAAATTTGCGTCAGTTGAAAATTATTTTTTGAATAATTTACTATAGAAAAGGCAATACCTGGCGCAATTAAAACTTGCGATATTAAAAAATTATTTTTTGAATAATTTACTATAGAAAAGGCAATCCCTGGCGTAATTAAAATTTGCGACAGTTGAAAACTATTTTTTGAATAATTTACTATAGAAAAGGCAATCCCTGGCGCAATTAAAATTTGCGACAGTAAAAAATTATTTTTTGAATAATTTACTATAGAAAAGGCAATCCCTGGCGCAATTAAAATTTGCGACAGTTGAAAATTATTTTTTGAATAATTTACTATAGAAAAGGCAATCCCTGGCGTAATTAAAATTTGCGACAGTAGAAAATTATTTTTTGAAAAGTTTACTATATAAAAAGGCAATACCTGGCGTAATTAAAATTTGCGACAGTTGAAAATTATTTTTTGTAAAATTTACTATAGAAAAGGCAATCCCTGGCGGATTTGAAATTTGCGACAGTAAAAAATTATTTTTTGAATAATTTACTATAGAAAAGGCAATCCCTGGCGTATTTGAAATTTGCGACAGCAAAAAATTATTTTTTGAATAATTTACTATAGAAAAGGCAATCCCTGGCGCAATTAAAATTTGCGACAGTTGAAAATTATTTTTTGCAAAGTTTACTATAGAAAAGGCAATCCCTGGCGTAATTAAAATTTGCGACAGTAAAAAATTATTTTTTGAATAATTTACTATAGAAAAGGCAATCCCTGGCGCAATTAAAATTTGCGACAGTAGAAAATTATTTTTTGAAAAGTTTACTATAGAAAAGGCAATCCCTGGCGTAATTAAAATTTGCGACAGTTGAAAATTATTTTTTGAATAATTTACTATAGAAAAGGCAATCCCTGGCGCAATTAAAATTTGCGACAGTAAAAAATTATTTTTTGAATAATTTACTATAGAAAAGGCAATCCCTGGCGCAATTAAAATTTGCGACAGTTGAAAATTATTTTTTGAATAATTTACTATAGAAAAGGCAATCCCTGGCGTAATTAAAATTTGCGACAATTGAAAATTATTTTTTGAATAATTTACTATAGAAAAGGCAATCCCTGGCGTATTTAAAATTTGCGACAGTAAAAAATTATTTTTTGAATAATTTACTGTAGAAAAGGCAATCCCTGGCGCAATTAAAACTTGCGATAGTAAAAAATTATTTTTTGAATAATTTACTATAGAAAAGGCAATCCCTGGCGGATCTGAAATTTGCGACAGTTGAAAATTATTTTTTTGCAAAATTTACTATAGAAAAGGCAATCCCTGGCGCAATTAAAACTTGCGATAGTAAAAAATTATTTTTTGAATAATTTACTATAGAAAAGGCAGTCCCTGGCGGATTTGAAATTTGCGACAGTAAAAAATTATTTTTTGCAAAATTTACTATAGAAAAGGCAATCCCTGGCGTAATTAAAATTTGCGACCGTAAAAAAATATTTTTTGAATAATTTACTATAGAAAAGGCAATCCCTGGCGCAATTAAAACTTGCGATAGTAAAAAATTATTTTTTGAATAATTTACTATAGAAAAGGCAATCCCTTGCGTAATTAAAATTTGCGACAGTAGAAAATTATTTTTTTGCAAAATTTACTATAGAAGAGGCAATCCCTGGCGGATTTGAAATTTGCGACAGTAGAAAATTATTTTTTGAATAATTTACTATAGAAAAGGCAATCCCTGGCGTAATTAAAATTTGCGACAGTTGAAAATTATTTTTTGAATAATTTACTATAGAAAAGGCAATCCCTGGCGGATTTGAAATTTGCGACAGTTGAAAATTATTTTTTGAAAAGTTTACTATAGAAAAGGCAATCCCTGGCGTAATTAAAATTTGCGACAGTAGAAAATTATTTTTTGAAAAGTTTACTATAGAAAAGGCAATCCCTGGCGTAACTAAAATTTGCGACAGTTGAAAATTATTTTTTGAATAATTTACTACAGAAAAGGCAATCCCTGGCGTAATTAAAATTTGCGACAGTAGAAAATTATTTTTTGAATAATTTACTATAGAAAAGGCAATCCCTGGCGTAATTAAAATTTGCGACAGTAGAAAATTATTTTTTGAATATTTTACTATAGAAAAGGCCATCCCTGGCGTAATTAAAATTTGCGACAGTAGAAAATTATTTTTTGAATAACTTACTATAGAAAAGGCAATACCTGGCGTAATTAAAATTTGCGACAGTATAAAATTATTTTTTGAATAATTTACTATAGAAAAGGCAATCCCTGGCGTAATTAAAATTTGCGACAGTAGAAAATTATTTTTTGAAAAGTTTACTATAGAAAAGGCAATCCCTGGCGTATTTAAAACTTGCGACAGTATAAAATTATTTGTTGAATAATTTACTATAGAAAAGGCAATCCCTGGCGTAATTAAAATTTGCGACAGTATAAAATTATTTTTTGAATAATTTACTATAGAAAAGGCAATCCCTGGCGTAATTAAAATTTGCGACAGTAAAAAATTATTTTTTGAATAATTTACTATAGAAAAGGCAATCCCTGGCGGATTTGAAATATGCGACAGTAAAAAATTATTTTTTTGCAAAATTTACTATAGAAAAGGCAATCCCTGGCGCAATTAAAACTTGCGACAGTTGAAAATAATTTTTTGAATAATTTACTATAGAAAAGGCAATCCCTGGCGGATTTGAAATTTGCGACAGTTGAAAATTATTTTTTGAATAATTTACTATAGAAAAGGCAATCCCTGGCGTAATTAAAATTTGCGACAGTAAAAAATTATTTTTTGAATAATTTACTATAGAAAAGGCAATCCCTGGCGTAATTAAAATTTGCGACAGTAGAAAATTATTTTTTGAATAATTTACTCTAGAATAGGCAATCCGTGGCGCACTTAAAATTTGCGACAGTAGAAAATTATTTTTTGAATAATTTACTGTAGAAAAGGCAATCCCGGGCGCAATTAAAACTAGCGACAGTATAAAATTATTTTTTGAATAATTTACTATAGAAAAGGCAATCCCTGGCGTATTTAAAATTTGCGACAGTTGAAAATTATTTTTTGAAAAATTTACTGTAGAAAAGGCAATCCCTGGCGAAATTAAAATTTGCGACAGTAGAAAATTATTTTTTGAATAATTTACTATAGAAAAGGCAATCCCTGGCGTAATTAAAATTTGCGACAGTTGAAAATTATTTTTTGAATAATTTACTATAGAAAAGGCAATCCCTGGCGTATTTAAAACTTGCGACAGTATAAAATTATTTTTTGAATAATTTACTATAGAAAAGGCAATCCCTGGAGTATTTAAAACTTGCGATAGTTGAAAATAATTTTTTGAATAATTTACTATAGAAAAGGCAATCCCTGGCGGATTTGAAATTTGCGACAGTATAAAATTATTTTTTGAATAATTTACTATAGAAAAGGCAATCCCTGGCGTATTTAAAACTTGCAATAGTTGAAAATTATTTTTTGAATAATTTACTATAGAAAAGGCAATCCCTGGCGGATTTGAAATTTGCGACAGTATAAAATTATTTTTTGAATAATTTACTATAGAAAAGGCAATCCCTGTCGTAATTAAAATTTGCGACAGTAAAAAATTATTTTTTGAATAATTTACTGTAGAAAAGGCAATCCCTGGCGCAATTAAAATTTGCGACAGTAGAAAATTATTTTTTGAATAATTTACTATAGAAAAGGCAATCCCTGGCGTAATTAAAATTTGCGACAGTAGAAAATTATTTTTTGAATAATTTACTGTAGAAAAGGCAATCCCTGGCGCACTTAAAATTTGCGACAGTAGAAAATTATTTTTTGAATAATTTACTGTAGAAAAGGCAATCCCTGGCGCAATTAAAACTTGCGATAGTAAAAAATTATTTTTTGAATAATTTAGTATAGAAAAGGCAATCCCTGCCGTAATTAAAATTTGCGACAGTTGAAAATTATTTTTTGAATATTTTACTATAGAAAAGGCAATCCCTGGCGTAATTAAAACTTGCGATAGTAAAAAATTATTTTTTGAATAATTTGCTATAGAAAAGGCAAGCCCTGGCGGATTTGAAATTTGCGACAGTTGAAAATTATTTTTTGAATAATTTACTATAGAAAAGGCAATCCCTGGCGTAATTAAAATTTGCGACAGTTGAAAATTATTTTTTGAATAATTTACTATATAAAAGGCAATCCCTGGCGTAATTAAAATTTGGGACAGTTGAAAATTATTTGTTGAATAATTTACTATAGAAAAGGCAATCCCTGGCGCAATTAAAATTTGCGACAGTAAAAAATTATTTTTTGAATAATTTACTATAGAAAAGGCAATCCCTGGCGTAATTAAAATTTGCGACAGTTGAAAATTATTTTTTGAATAATTTACTATAGAAAAGGCAATCGATGGCGTAATTAAAATTTGCGACAGTTGAAAATTATTTTTTGAATAATTTACTATAGAAAAGGCAATCCCTGGCGCAATTAAAATTTGCGACAGTATAAAATTATTTTTTGAATAATTTACTATAGAAAAGGCAATCCCTGGCGTAATTAAAATTTGCGACAGTTGAAAATTATTTTTTGAATAATTTACTATAGAAAAGGCAATCGATGGCGTAATTAAAATTTGCGACAGTTGAAAATTATTTTTTGAATAATTTACTATAGAAAAGGCAATCCCTGGCGCAATTAAAATTTGCGACAATATAAAATTATTTTTTGAATAATTTACTATAGAAAAGGCAATCTCTGGCGTAATTAAAATTTGCGACAGTTGAAAATTATTTTTTGAATAATTTACTATAGAAAAGGCAATCCCTGGCGCAATTAAAATTTGCGACAGTATAACATTATTTTTTGAATAATTTACTATAGAAAATGCAATCCCTGGCGTAATTAAAATTTGCGACAGTTGAAAATTATTTTTTGAATAATTTGCTATAGAAAAGGCAATCACTGGCGGATTTGAAATTTGCGACAGTAAAAAATTATTTTTTTGCAAAATTTACTATAGAAAAGGCAATCCCTGGCGTATTTAAAATTTGCGACAGTATACAATTATTTTTTGAATAATTTACTATAGAAAAGGCAATCCCTGGCGAAATTAAAATTTGCGACAGTAGAAAATTATTTTTTGTATAATTTACTATAGAAAAGGCAATCCCTGGCGTAATTAAAATTTGCGACAGTAGAAAATTATTTTTTGAATAATTTACTATAGAAAAGGCAATCCCTGGCGTAATTAAAATTTGCGACAGTATAAAATTATTTTTTGAATAATTTACTACAGAAAAGGCAATCCCTGGCGTAATTAAAATTTGCGACAGTAGAAAATTATTTTTTGAAAAGTTTACTATAGAAAAGGCAATCCCTGGCGTAATTAAAATTTGCGACAGTTGAAGATTATTTTTTGAATAATTTACTATATAAAGGCAATCCCTGGCGTAATTAAAACTTGCGATAGTAAAAAATTATTTTTTGAATAATTTACTATAGAAAAGGCAATCCCTGGCGTAATTAAAATTGGCGACAGTTGAAAATTATTTTTTGAATAATTTACTATAGAAAAGGCAATCCCTGGCGTAATTAAAATTTGCGACAGTATAAAATTATTTTTTGAATAATTTACTATAGAAAAGGCAATCTCTGGGATATTTAAAATTTGCGACAGTAAAAAATTATTTTTTGAATAATTTACTAGAGAAAAGGCAATCCCTGGCGTAATTAAAATTTGCGACAGTAGAAAATTATTTTTTGAATAATTTACTATAGAAAAGGCAATCCCTGGCGTAATTAAAATTTGCGACAGTAGAAAATTATTTTTTGAATAATTTACTATAGAAAAGGCAATCCCTGGCGTAATTAAAATTTGCGACAGTAGAAAATTATTTTTTAAATAATTTACTATAGAAAAGGCAATGCCTGGCGCAATTAAAATTTGCGGCAGTATAAAATTATTTTTTGAATAATTTACTATAGAAAAGGCAATCCCTGGCGTAATTAAAATTTGCGACAGTTGAAAATTATTTTTTGATTAATTTACTATAGAAAAGGCAATCCCTGGCGTAATTAAAATTTGCGACAGTTGAAAATTATTTTTTGAATAATTTACTATAGAAAAGGCAATACCTGGCGCAATTAAAACTTGCGATAGTAAAAAATTATTTTTTGAATAATTTACTATAGAAAAGGCAATCCCTGGCGGATTTGAAATTTGCGACAGTAAAAAATTATTTTTTGAATAATTTACTATAGAAAAGGCAATCCCTGGCGTAATTAAAATTTGCGACAGTAGAAAATTATTTTTTGAATAATTTACTATAGAAAAGGCAATCCCTGGCGTAATTAAAATTTGCGACAGTTGAAAATTATTTTTTGAATAATTTACTATAGAAAAGGCAATCCCTGGCGTAATTAAAATTTCCGACAGTTGAAAATTATTTTTTGAATAATTTACTATAGAAAAGGCAATACCTGGCGCAATTAAAACTTGCGATAGTAAAAAATTATTTTTTGAATAATTTACTATAGAAAAGGCAATCCCTGGCGGATTTGAAATTTGCGACAGTAAAAAATTATTTTTTGAATAATTTACTATAGAAAAGGCAATCCCTGGCGTAATTAAAATTTGCGACAGTAGAAAATTATTTTTTGAATAATTTACTATAGAAAAGGCAATCCCTGGCGTAATTAAAATTTGCGACAGTAGAAAATTATTTTTTGAATAATTTACTATAGAAAAGGCAATCCCTGGCGTAATTAAAATTTGCGACAGTAGAAAATTATTTTTTGAATAATTTACTATAGAAAAGGCAATGCCTGGCGCAATTAAAATTTGCGGCAGTATAAAATTATTTTTTTAATAATTTACTATAGAAAAGGCAATCCCTGGCGTAATTAAAATTTGCGACAGTTGAAAATTATTTTTTGAATAATTTACTATAGAAAAGGCAATCCCTGGCGTATTTAAAATTTGCGACAGTTGAAAATTATTTTTTGAATAATTTACTATAGAAAAGGCAATACCTGGCGCAATTAAAACTTGCGATAGTAAAAAATTATTTTTTGAATAATTTACTATAGAAAAGGCAATCCCTGGCGGATTTGAAATTTGCGACAGTAAAAAATTATTTTTTGAATAATTTACTATAGAAAAGGCAATCCCGGGCGTAATTAAAATTTGCGACAGTAGAAAATTATTTTTTGAATAATTTACTATAGAAAAGGCAATCCCTGGCGTAATTAAAACTTGCAATAGTAAAAAATTATTTTTTGAATAATTTGCTATAGAAAAGCCAATCCCTGGCTTAATTAAAATTTGCGACAGTATAAAATTATTTTTTGAAAAGTTTACTATAGAAAAGGCAATCCCTGGCGTAATTAAAATTTGCGACAGTTGAAAATTATTTTTTGAAAAGTTTACTATAGAAAAGGCAATCCCTGGCGTAATTAAAATTTGCGACAGTTGAAAATTATTTTTTGAATAATTTACTATAGAAAAGGCAATCCCTGGCGTAATTAAAATTTGCGACAATTGAAAATTATTTTTTGAATAATTTACTATAGAAAAGGCAATCCCTGGCGCAATTAAAACTTGCGATAGTAAAAAATTATTTTTTGAATAATTTACTATAGAAAAGGCAATCCCTAGCGGATTTGAAATTTGCGACAGTAAAAAATTATTTTTTGAATAATTTACTATAGAAAAGGCAATCCCTGGCGTAATTAAAATTTGCGACAGTAGAAAATTATTTTTTGAATAATTTACTATAGAAAAGGCAATCCCTGGCGTAATTAAAACTTGCGATAGTAAAAAATTATTTTTTGAATAATTTACTATAGAAAAGGCAATCCCTGGCGTAATTAAAATTTGCGACAGTTGAAAATTATTTTTTGTATAATTTACTATAGAAAAGGCAATCCCTGGCGGATTTGAAATTTGCGACAGTATAAAATTATTTTTTGAATAATTTACTATAGAAAAGGCAATCCCTGGCGGATTTGAAATTTGCGACAGTTGAAAATTATTTTTTGAATAATTTACTATAGAAAAGGCAATCCCTGGCGTAATTAAAATTTGCGACAGTTGAAAATAATTTTTTGAAAAGTTTACTATAAAAAAGGCAATCCCTGGCGCAATTTAAATTTGCGACAGTTGAAAATTATTTTTTGAATAATTTACTATAGAAATGGCAATCCCTGGCGCAATTAAAATTTGCGACAGTTGAAAATTATTTTTTGAATAATTTACTATAGAAAAGGCAATCCCTTGCGTAATTAAAATTTGCGACAGTTGAAAATTATTTTTTGAATAATTTACTATATAAAAGGCAATCCCTGGCGCAATTAAAACTTGCGATAGTAAAAAATTATTTTTTGAATAATTTACTATAGAAAAGGCAATCCCTGGCGGATTTGAAATTTGCGACAGTTGAAAATTATTTTTTGAATAATTTACTATAGAAAAGGCAATCCCTGGCGTAATTAAAATTTGCGACAGTAGAAAATTATTTTTTGAATAATTTACTATAGAAAAGGCAATGCCTGGCGCAATTAAAATTTGCGGCAGTATAAAATTATTTTTTGAATAATTTACTATAGAAAAGGCAATCCCTGGCGTAATTAAAATTTGCGATAGTTGAAAATTATTTTTTGAATAATTTACTATAGAAAAGGCAATCCCTGGCGTAATTAAAATTTGCGACAGTTGAAAATTATTTTTTGAATAATTTACTATAGAAAAGGCAATACCTGGCGCAATTAAAACTTGCGATAGTAAAAAATTATTTTTTGAATAATTTACTATAGAAAAGGCAATCCCTGGCGGATTTGAAATTTGCGACAGTAAAAAATTATTTTTTGAATAATTTACTATAGAAAAGGCAATCCCTGGCGTAATTAAAATTTGCGACAGTAGAAAATTATTTTTTGAATAATTTACTATAGAAAAGGCAATCCCTGGCGTAATTAAAATTTGCGACAGTTGAAAATTATTTTTTGAATAATTTACTATAGAAAAGGCAATCCCTGGCGTAATTAAAATTTGCGACAGTTGAAAATTATTTTTTGAATAATTTACTATAGAAAAGGCAATACCTGGCGCAATTAAAACTTGCGATAGTAAAAAATTATTTTTTGAATAATTTACTATAGAAAAGGCAATTCCTGGCGGATTTGAAATTTGCGACAGTAAAAAATTATTTTTTGAATAATTTACTATAGAAAAGGCAATCCCTGGCGTAATTAAAATTTGCGACAGTAGAAAATTATTTTTTGAATAATTTACTATAGAAAAGGCAATCCCTGGCGTAATTAAAATTTGCGACAGTAGAAAATTATTTTTTGAATAATTTACTATAGAAAAGGCAATCCCTGGCGTAATTAAAATTTGCGACAGTAGAAAATTATTTTTTGAATAATTTACTATAGAAAAGGGAATGCCTGGCGCAATTAAAATTTGCGGCAGTATAAAATTATTTTTTTAATAATTTACTATAGAAAAGGCAATCCCTGGCGTAATTAAAATTTGCGACAGTTGAAAATTATTTTTTGAATAATTTACTATAGAAAAGGCAATCCCTGGCGTAATTAAAATTTGCGACAGTTGAAAATTATTTTTTGAATAATTTACTATAGAAAAGGCAATCCCTGGCGCAATTAAAACTTGCGATAGTAAAAAATTATTTTTTGAATAATTTACTATAGAAAAGGCAATCCCTAGCGGATTTGAAATTTGCGACAGTAAAAAATTATTTTTTGAATAATTTACTATAGAAAAGGCAATCCCTGGCGTAATTAAAATTTGCGACAGTAGAAAATTATTTTTTGAATAATTTACTATAGAAAAGGCAATCCCTGGCGTAATTAAAACTTGCGATAGTAAAAAATTATTTTTTGAATAATTTACTATAGAAAAGGCAATCCCTGGCGTAATTAAAATTTGCGACAGTTGAAAATTATTTTTTGAATAATTTACTATAGAAAAGGCAATCCCTGGCGAAATTGAAATTTTCGACAGTATAAAATTATTTTTTGAATAATTTAATATAGAAAAGGCAATCCCTGGCGGATTTGAAATTTGCGACAGTTGAAAATTATTTTTTGAATAATTTACTATAGAAAAGGCAATCCCTGGCGTAATTAAAATTTGCGACAGTTGAAAATAATTTTTTGAAAAGTTTACTATAAAAAAGGCAATCCCTGGCGCAATTTAAATTTGCGACAGTTGAAAATTATTTTTTGAATAATTTACTATAGAAATGGCAATCCCTGGCGCAATTAAAATTTGCGACAGTTGAAAATTATTTTTTGAATAATTTACTATAGAAAAGGCAATCCCTTGCGTAATTAAAATTTGCGACAGTTGAAAATTATTTTTTGAATAATTTACTATATAAAAGGCAATCCCTGGCGCAATTAAAACTTGCGATAGTAAAAAATTATTTTTTGAATAATTTACTATAGAAAAGGCAATCCCTGGCGCAATTAAAACTTGCGATAGTAAAAAATTATTTTTTGAATAATTTACTATAGAAAAGGCAATCCCTGGCGTAATTAAAATTTGCGACAGTAGAAAATTATTTTTTGAATAATTTACTATAGAAAAGGCAATCCCTGGCGCAATTAAAATTTGCGACAGTTGAAAATTATTTTTTGAATAATTTACTATAGAAAAGGCAATCCCTGGCGGATTTGAAATTTGCGACAGTATAAAATTATTTTTTGAATAATTTACTATAGAAAAGGCAATCCCTGGCGGATTTGAAATTTGCGACAGTTGAAAATTATTTTTTGAATAATTTACTATAGAAAAGGCAATCCCTGGCGTAATTAAAATTTGCGACAGTTGAAAATAATTTTTTGAAAAGTTTACTATAAAAAAGGCAATCCCTGGCGCAATTTAAATTTGCGACAGTTGAAAATTATTTTTTGAGAAATTTACTATAGAAATGGCAATCCCTGGCGCAATTAAAATTTGCGACAGTTGAAAATTATTTTTTGAATAATTTACTATAGAAAAGACAATCCCTGGCGTAATTAAAATTTGCGACAGTTGAAAATAATTTTTTGAATAATTTACTATAGAAAAGGCAATCCCTGGCGTAATTAAACTTTGCGACAGTAAAAAATTATTTTTTGAATAATTTACTATAGAAAAGGCAATCCCTGGCGTAATTAAAATTTGCGACAGTAGAAAATTATTTTTTGAATAATTTACTATAGAAAAGGCAATCCCTGGCGTAATTAAAACTTGCGATAGTAAAAAATTATTTTTTGAATAATTTACTATAGAAAAGGCAATCCCTGGCGTAATTAAAATTTGCGACAGTTGAAAATTATTTTTTGAATAATTTACTATAGACAAGGCAATCCCTGGCGGATTTGAAATTTGCGACAGTATAAAATTATTTTTTGAATAATTTACTATAGAAAAGGCAATCCCTGGCGGATTTGAAATTTGCGACAGTTGAAAATTATTTTTTGAATAATTTACTATAAAAAAGGCAATCCCTGGCGTAATTAAAATTTGCGACAGTTGAAAATTATTTTTTGAATAATTTACTATAGAAAAGGCAATCCCTGGCGGATTTGAAATTTGCGACAGTTGAAAATTATTTTCTGAATAATTTACTATAGAAAAGGCAATCCCTGGCGTAATTAAAATTTGCGACAGTTGAAAATTATTTTTTGAATAATTTACTATAGAAAAGTCAATCCCTGGCGCAATTAAAATTTGCGACAGTATAAAATTATTTTTTGAATAATTTACTATAGAAAAGGCAATCCCTGGCGTAATTAAAATTTGCGACAGTTGAAAATTATTTTTTGAATAATTTACTATAGAAAAGGCAATCCCTGGCGTAATTAAAACTTGCGATAGTAAAAAATTATTTTTTGAATAATTTACTATAGAAAAGGCAATCCCTGGCGGATTTGAAATTTGCGACAGTTGAAAATTATTTTTTGAATAATTTACTATAGAAAAGGCAATCCCTGGCGTAATTAAAATATGCGACAGTTGAAAATTATTTTTTGAAAAGTTTACTATAAAAAAGGCAATCCCTGGCGCAATTTAAATTTGCGACAGTTGAAAATTATTTTTTGAATAATTTACTATAGAAAAGGCAATCCCTGGCGCAATTAAAATTTGCGACAGTATAAAATTATTTTTTGAATAATTTACTATAGAAAAGGCAATCCCTGGCGTAATTAAAATTTGCGACAGTTGAAAATTATTTTTTGAATAATTTACTATAGAAAAGGCAATCCCTGGCGTAATTAAAACTTGAGATAGTAAAAAATTATTTTTTGAATAATTTACTATAGAAAAGGCAATCCCTGGCGGATTTGAAATTTGCGACAGTTGAAAATTATTTTTTGAATAATTTACTATAGAAAAGGCAATCCCTGGCGTAATTAAAATTTGCGACAGTTGAAAATTATTTTTTGAAAAGTTTACTATAAAAAAGGCAATCCCTGGCGCAATTTAAATTTGCGACAGTTGAAAATTATTTTTTGAATAATTTACTATAGAAAAGGCAATCCCTGGCGTAATTAAAATTTGCGACAGTAGAAAATTATTTTTTGAAAAGTTTACTATAGAAAAGGCAATCCCTGGCGTAATTAAAATTTGCGACAGTTGAAAATTATTTTTTGAATAATTTACTATAGAAATGGCAATCCCTGGCGCAATTAAAATTTGCGACAGTTGAAAATTATTTTTTGAATAATTTACTATAGAAAAGACAATCCCTGACGTAATTAAAATTTGCGACAGTTGAAAATTATTTTTTGAATAATTTACTATAGAAAAGGCAATCCCTGGCGTATTTAAAATTTGCGACAGTTGAAAATTATTTTTTGAATAATTTACTATAGAAAAGGCAATCCCTGGCGCAATTAAAATTTGCGACAGTTGAAAATTATTTTTTGAATAATTTACTATAGAAAAGGCAATCCCTGGCGGATTTGAAATTTGCGACAGTTGAAAATTATTTTTTGAATAATTTACTATAGAAAAGGCAATCCCTGGCGCAATTAAAATTTGCGACAGTAAAAAAATATTTTTTGAATAATTTACTATAGAAAATGCAATCCCTGGCGTAATTAAAATTTGCGACAGTAGAAAATTATTTTTTGATTAATTTACTATAGAAAAGGCAATCCCTGGCGTAATTAAAATTTGCGACAGTTGAAAATTATTTTTTGAATAATTTACTATAGAAAAGGCAATCCCTGGCGTAATTAAAATTTGCGACAGTAGAAAATTATTTTTTGAATAATTTACTATAGAAAAGGCAATCCCTGGCGGATTTGAAATTTGCGACAGTAAAAAATTATTTTTTTGCAAAATTTACTATAGAAAAGGCAATCCCTGGCGTATTTAAAATTTGCGACAGTATAAAATTATTTTTTGAATAATTTACTATAGAATAGGCAATCCCTGGCGTAATTAAAATTTGCGACAGTAGAAAATTATTTTTTGAATAATTTACTATAGAAAAGGCAATCCCTGGCGCAATTAAAACTTGCGATAGTAAAAAATTATTTTTTGAATAATTTACTATAGAAAAGGCAATCCCTGGCGTAATTAAAATTTGCAACAGTAGAAAATTATTTTTTAATAATTTACTATAGAAAAGGCGACAGTATAAAATTATTTTTTGAATAATTCACTATAGAAAAGGCAATCCCTGGCGTAATTAAAATTTGCGACATTTGAAAATTATTTTTTGAATAATTTACTATAGAAAAGGCAATCCCTGGCGCAATTAAAATTTGCGACAGTATAAAATTATTTTTTGAATAATTTACTATAGAAAAGGCAATCCCTGGCGGATTTGAAATTTGCGACAGTAAAAAATTATTTTTTGAATAATTTACTATAAAAAAGGCAATCCCTGGCGTAATTAAAATTTGCGACAGTAGAAAATTATTTTTCGAATAATTTACTATAGAAAAGGCAATACCTGGCGGATTTGAAATTTGCGACAGTTGAAAATTATTTTTTGAATAATTTACTATAGAAAAGGCAATCCCTGGCGTAATTAAAATTTGCGACAGTATAAAATTATTTTTTGAATAATTTACTATAGAAAAGGCAATCCCTGGCGTAATTAAAATTTGCGACATTTGAAAATTATTTTTTGAATAATTTACTATAGAAATGGCAATACCTGGCGTAATTAAAATTTGCGACAGTTGAAAATTATTTTTTGAATAATTTACTATAGAAGAGGCAATCCCTGGCGCAATTAAAATTTGCGACAGTTGAAAATTATTTTTTGAATAATTTACTACAGAAAAGGCAATCCCTGGCGTAATTAAAATTTGCGACAGTAGAAAATTATTTTTTGCAAAATTTACTATAGAAAAGGTGTTCAGTCCACATACATAATCCCGCGATGAGTCCTTGGTTTTTCCCCAACATATGCTTCCTAAAAAGATAAAAACGAAAACACAGAGAATTTTATCTTAAAATAATTTAAAAAAAATGCACTTATCTAATACAAGGGAACTTCCTCCCTTTAATCCAACGCCGTCCTAAAACTTTCCCCACTATTTTATCACCTGAAAATAAACAAAAACCTACTTCCTACTTCCCTCGGATTATTTACATTGACATGTCAAAAATGTCAACATATCACCATATGTTCTCGCCTTCGCCGCAGTCAGAGTTCAGTGCAGCGTTAAGTTTAACAAACCTTGAAACGAACGTTGCCAAGGCAACCTATCCTGAAGCCTAAACGTAGCGGTTCGCTGCGGCTATAAAAAGGCGACGAGCTGCAGCAGAATTATCCATTCCCAATTCAGAATTTGATCTGAAAACATCAGAATTTACTCTGATTTTTTTCCAAATTATCCAAACTAAATCTTGCTTCCATCCCACACCTAAGTAGGAATTTACTCCTACTGCAGAAATTTAATTCTGCAATTTCCATCCCACACCTAAGTAGGAATTTACTCCTACTGCAGAAATTTAATTCTGCAATTTCCATCCCACACCTAAGTAGGAATTTACTCCTACTGCAGAAATTTAATTCTGCAATTTCCATCCCACACCTAAGTAGGAACTAACTCCTACTGCAGAAATTTAATTCTGCAATTTCCATCCCACACCTAAGTAGGAACTTACTCCTACTGCAGAAATTTAATTCTGCAATTTCCATCCCACACCTAAGTAGGAACTTACTCCTATTGCAGAAATTTAATTCTGCTTATTTTTCATCTCCCACCTGAGTAGGAATTTACTCCTACTACAGAAATTTACTTCTGCATTAATCTCTATCAGACATCTCAGTAGGAATTTACTCCTACTCATTTCATCTAAGCAGGAATCTACTCTTGCTGCAGGAATATACTTCTGCCGAATTATAATTATTTTTTTTCATTACTGCTACCGTGCTTATATGTGTAGCACAAAACTTCTATTGAATTAACAGTGGATTTTCTTCTCTTTCTTTCAGAAGTAAAGGGAGCCAATCTCTGTGGCAGCATTTTTCTTGTGAATTTTATTGAATTCTTATTATTGAAATTAATTTAACTTAGGATATTATAAGTGTTGAATTTTTATTTGAAGTATATATTATAATAGTAGGTTAAGAAAATTGATTTTGTGATAATAGTTTGTAAGCAATATATTGAATAAAAAATTTTATATTTGAATTTATAAAGTTGAGTTATCCTTTAAAAACCGGCATCCCCCTTTAGCTTGAGCACAGATCTGACATTGGTCCTTCAAAGCCGGATAACTCAGCTATTCAAATATAAAGTTAAGAAAAGTATCGCTTAAGACTATCACGTGATTCAAGCCTCTCCATACAAAATGCCTACAGATGATGAAGGCAGTATATCTGACGCCGGAGACGAAACCATTAGCTCAATATTAGAGTTAGTTGAGTCTCAAAAAGAGGTCAAAGGGGTAATGGAAAACTTCTTTAGAAGGCATCAAAGAGATGGTAAAAAGAAAACTGTCAAATCGACAGAAAAACGCCTACAAACGTTCACCGAATATTGGAAAGAATTGCAAATGCGGTATAGGGTAATTCAAAAGAGAGCGATAAAGGAAGATCGCAAATTAGAGTATTTCACGAAAGAGACATTTAGTGATGCACAGGAGTATTATATTGAAAAAGCAGCAAGCATGGAAGAGGATATAGACAAACTAACACCAACGCCTGTCAATAATCCTCTTCAGACTCAGACATCACATGCTAGCACAAATTCATGTAATAATGAAAGACTCCCCAGAATTAAACTTCCCACCTTCAATGCAGAATACTCTACGTGGATTTCATTCCACGATCTATTTAATTCGGTTATACATAACAACAATAACTTAAGAGACGTTGACAAATTATACTATCTAAAGACAAATCTAATAGGAGAGGCTGAAAAATTGCTCAGACATTACGAAGTATGCAATGCAAACTACCGACCAGCTTGGCAGCTCCTAAAAGAACGCTATTCAAATAAGCGAATATTAGTCAACGTACAATTAAAGAAATTATGGTCTCTTCCACCTATACACCATGACACTGCCGATAATATTAAAAGACTGCTGGACAACATAACCGAAGCATTATTAGCATTACAAAACCTAGAAATAGAAACAAAGAATTGGGATCCACTGATCATATACTTGACAGTGCAAAAACTATACCCAGGCACACACCAATTATGGGAGCAAAGTTTACAGAGTAGCACAGACCTACCTGAACTAAAAACTTTAACCAAATTTCTAGAGTTTCGCTTCCGAACTCTAGAAATGATTGGAAACAAGATTACGTCATCCAATATGACACAGAGAAAACCATTCTCACCCAAACCTACATATGGTTTCTTGAACAGAAATAAAAGTTCAGCACCAAATCACCCACCTACCAAAAAGTCCTCTTGCAGCCATTGCAAGGGTGATCATATTATATTTCACTGCCCAACATTTAGAAATATGAGCACCCGACAACGACATGAAATTGTCACAAATAAGCATTTATGCAAAAATTGCTTATCTCCCAACCACACAACCTCAAATTGCACTAGCAATAAAAAGTGTTATCATTGTCAAAAAAATCATAACACATTGCTCCACTATGAGCAAAGCGATTCGGTGACAGAATCACCTAATCAATCCTCCCACAATTCCAATATGGAAGCTGAATTAAGCACACCCACCTATGGAAATGATGAACAACAAGTTCAAAGTTTTCTAACTGCAGACATGAAAAGAGCTCTTCTCTCTACAGCTCTGATTAACGTCACTGCACCATCCGGACTCATGATGACATTCCGAGCATTGATAGACTCAGGGTCACAAGTGTCAATCATGACAGAAAAGGCCTTTAAGCTATTACGACTTAAAGGATCTCCAACCACCCAAGAATTAATTGGACTTGGTACAACTCCCACCAATACAGCTCTACAACAAGCTACAGTCACAATTAATTCTTTACACACGAATTTTAAAGTAGCAAGCAACATGCTCGTGATTAGAAAAATCACAGATGTATTGCCAACCAATGCAATTGAAGTGTCAAACTGGAGACACATTCACAACCTCCCGTTAGCAGATCCTACCTTCTCAATTGCAGGAGAAATCGATATTCTCCTTGGAGCAGAAGTCTACGCCGCCATTATCAAAAATTGTATAAAGAGAGGATCTGGCAACTCTCCAACAGCCCAAAACACAGAATTGGGTTGGATTCTGGTCGGAGGAGTACCAGAAGCAGAACGCACGACTACGACTGTGCTATCCACCTACACCACAACAAACGTTGAGTCAAACAACAAATCAAAAAGAGTTTGTAAATTCACCAATACGTCAACAATATCACCAAAAGATAGACTGCACACAATAGCAGGACAACGCCTACCCCCTGAAAAATATGAATCCATCAAATTTCATAATACACTTGAACATCATGAGTACCAGAGGAAAAACTGGAGAAATGCTTCAAGTAAAGGAGTAAGACACTACGCCTTAAGCATATTCTCCACCTTTAGTACAAAAGGAAAATATACATCAAAATTATCGCCATCTCGATCAGGTTCAGCTACTTCACAGTCGACACAAACTAAGTTCGATTGTAGAAAAACTCAAAATCTCAGTACTAGATGGCGCCACTATTTTGCAGAAAAACCTTCCATCCAAGAGAATATTGATTCCCCAGAGACACAAACTGAAACAAAATATCTACATACTTTGAATAAAAAACACAAGTGGAAGAACGAGAAAGAAAAGCTAACTAGAAAATAGGTACTCTCGTTCCAATGAAAGAAACCAATATCAAAATGTGTTTTAACGTACCTACACATCTCAAGAATATTTTAAAATCTCTCCTCTCAAAATAATTTTAAAATCCCCACCAAAATCCACTACTCTCTTGCATTACCAAATTTCAAAACTTGCCGTTATATTTTAATATAAACAAGTTCAGAATCTGCCAAAATTCACTCTGGTGTTCAAAGCTGTCAAGTGAATATCAGTGCGGTCAGTTTAAAATTTTCGTTTTCCCTTTTTATTTTTTTTTGAGTTCATCTATTTTTTTCTACCATGGAGGAACTTTTGGAAATTTTCAATTCCGAATCTTTGGATTCTATGGATGTAGGACTAACCCCGACACCTCCGGAGCTTTTAATCCCTCCAAAGAAAATAAGGCCTATCATCCCACTACCTCCAACACCAAAAAAGGGGCGAAAAATCAAGTCGGCCATCGTCCGACCACCACCTCACGAAATTATACCCGTGAAGAAACTTCTCGGGCCATTTGAAGCAAGGTCTGCGTCGTCCAAGGTAAAAAGGCTGCAAAAGGAACAAAAATCGAGTGACAGCCTTAGATTCAAGCCGAGGCCAAAAAACTATGGCCCAGGAATCAGAATTGCTACTCAGCCAAGTCCTCCTGTACAACCCACAGCAACAACGATATCTCGAAATATGCCAGACTTCCAAGCAGCAACGCCTAATGAAGGATTGGAGTCAGCTAGTACAACAGGTTCAAAGGCAAGAAATATACCTAAATCAAAAAATATTTGCTCTGGCATTATTGTTCCAACACAATCAAGTGTACCAGAAAAGTTCAACCAATTCACGCCTAATAAAATTAGGGATATATACAATCCACTATTCGTCATCAACGAATCAACGACCAATACACGAACGTCCAGTGAGAACAATAAAACAAGTTCAAAGGCAACATGTCAAACACCATTGCCTCAGTTAATGGATTTACAAATCGAGCCACCGATCCAATTTAACGACCATCCACCAAACAACATCAAAGTGACTAATCCGGGGATTCCAGTTGATTTAGCTGGAAAGATCATGGCTACTCCCATCATAATCAAACTACTGGAAAATGCCAATGTGCCATGGGATAGCATAAAAAGGGCAAAAAAGTTCTACCGCTTTCAACTCCCTGGTGACGTCGTCATGAAAGTGACTATAAAGAAAGGAATATTCCACTTCTTTAAAGAAGAAACGGTAAGTCAACACTTTTATTAAAAATATATATATATAACAATTATATATCATAATCATTCATTCTTTAAACAAGAAACGGAAATCATATACATATTGCCTCTTCAATTTTGAGGCGGGAGGATGTTCAGTCCACATACATAATCCCGCGATGAGTCCTTGGTTTTTCCCCAACATATGCTTCCTAAAAAGATAAAAACGAAAACACAAAGAATTTTATCTTAAAATAATTTAAAAAAAAGGCACTTATCTAATACAAGGGAACTTCCTCCCTTTAATCCAACGCCGTCCTAAAACTTTCTCCACTATTTTATCAACTGAAAATAAACAAAAACTCTTATAAAAAACTAGTAAATAAAATAATTAACCAAAAACTTACCCAAATCCTACTTCCCTCGGATTATTTACATTGACATGTCAAAAATGTCAACATATCACCATATGTTCTCGCCTTCGCCGCAGTCAGAGTTCAATGCAGCGTTAAGTTTAACAAACCTTGAAACGAACGTTGCCAAGGCAACCTATCATGAAGCCTAAACGTAGCGGTTCGCTGCGGCTATAAAAAGGCGACGAGCTGCAGCAGAATTATCCATTCCCAATTCAGAATTTGATCTGAAAACATCAGAATTTACTCTGATTTTTTTCCAAATTATCCAAACTAAATCTTGTTTCCATCCCACACCTAAGTAGGAATTTACTCCTACTGCAGAAATTTAATTCTGCAAATTCCATCCCACACCTAAGTAGGAATTTACTCCTACTGCAGAAATTTAATTCTGCAATTTCCATCCCACACCTAAGTAGGAATTTACTCCTACTGCAGAAACTTAATTCTGCAATTTCCATCCCACACCTAAGTAGGAACTTACTCCTACTGCAGAAATTTAATTCTGCAATTTCCATCCCACACCTAAGTAGGAATTTACTCCTACTGCAGAAATTTAATTCTGCAATTTCCATCCCACACCTAAGTAGGAACTTACTCCTACTGCAGAAATTTAATTCTGCTTATTTTTCATCTCCCACCTAAGTAGGAACTTACTCCTACTGCAGAAATTTAATTCTGCAATTTCCATCCCACACCTAAGTAGGAACTTACTCCTATTGCAGAAATTTAATTCTGCTTATTTTTCATCTCCCACCTGAGTAGGAATTTACTCCTACTGCAGAAATTTACTTCTGCATTAATCTCTATCAGACATCTCAGTAGGAATTTACTCCTACTCATTTCATCTAAGCAGGAATCTACTCTTGCTGCAGGAATATACTTCTGCCGAATTATAATTATTTTTTTTCATTACTGCTACCGTGCTTATACGTGTAGCACAAAACTTCTATTGAATTAACAGTGGATTTTCTTCTCTTTCTTTCAGAAGTAAAGGGAGCCAATCTCTGTGGCAGCATTTTTCTTGTGAATTTTATTGAATTCTTATTATTGAAATTAATTTAACTTAGGATAGTATAAGTGTTGAATTTTTATTTGAAGTATATATTATAATAGTAGGTTAAGAAAATTGAATTTGTGATAATAGTTTGTAAGCAATATATTGAATAAAAAATTTTATATTTGAATTTATAAAGTTGAGTTATCCTTTAAAAACCGGCATCCCCCTTTAGCTTGAGCACAGATCTGACATTGGTCCTTCAAAGCCGGATAACTCAGCTATTCAAATATAAAGTTAAGAAAAGTATCGCTTAAGACTATCACGTGATTCAAGCCTCTCCATACAAAATGCCTACAGATGATGAAGGCAGTATATCTGATGCCGGAGACGAAACCATTAGCTCAATATTAGAGTTAGTTGAGTCTCAAAAAGAGGTCAAAGAGTTAATGGAAGACCTCTTTAGAAGGCATCAAAGAGATGGTAAAAAGAAAACTGTCAAATCGACAGAAAAACGCCTACAAACGTTCACCGAATATTGGAAAGAATTCCAAATGCGGCATAGGGTAATTCAAAAGAGAGCGATAAAGGAAGATCGCAAATTAGAGTATTTCACGAAAGAGACATTTAGTGATGCACAGGAGTATTATATTGAAAAAGCAGCAAGCATGGAAGAGGATATAGACAAACTAACACCAACGCCTGTCAATAATCCTCTTCAGACTCAGACATCACATGCTAGCACAAATTCATGTAATAATGAAAGACTCCCCAGAATTAAACTTCCCACCTTTAATGGAGAATACTCTACGTGGATTTCATTCCACGATCTATTTAATTCGGTTATACATAACAACAATAACTTAAGAGACGTTGACAAATTATACTTTCTAAAGACAAATCTAATAGGAGAGGCTGAAAAATTGCTCAGACATTACGAAGTATGCAATGCAAACTACCGACCAGCTTGGCAGCTCCTAAAAGAACGCTATTCAAATAAGCGAATATTAGTCAACGTACAATTAAAGAAATTATTGTCTCTTCCACCTATACACCATGACACTGCCGATAATATTAAAAGACTGCTGGAAAACATAACCGAAGCATTATTATCATTACAAAACCTAGAAATAGAAACAAAGAATTGGGATCCACTGATCATATACTTGACAGTGCAAAAACTACACCCAGACACACACCAATTATGGGAGCAAATTTTACAGAGTAGCACAGACCTACCTGAACTAAAAACTTTAACCAAATTTCTAGAGTCTCGCTTCCGAACTCTAGAAATGATTGGAAACAAGATTACGTCATCCAATATGACACAGAGAAAACCATTCTCACCCAAACCTACATATGGTTTCTTGAACAGAAATAAAAGTTCAGCACCAAATCACCCACCTACCAAAAAGTCCTCTTGCAGCCATTGCAAGGGTGATCATATTATATTTCACTGCCCAACATTTAGAAATATGAGCACCCGACAACGACATGAAATTGTCACAAATAAGCATTTATGCAAAAATTGCTTATCTCCCAACCACACAACCTCAAATTGCACTAGCAATAAAAAGTGTTATCATTGTCAAAAAAATCATAACACATTGCTCCACTATGAGCAAAACGATTCGGTGACAGAATCACCTAATCAATCCTCCCACAATTCCAATATGGAAGCTGAATTAAGCACACCCACCTATGGAAATGATGAACAACAAGTTCAAAGTTTTCTAACTGCAAACATGAAAAGAGCTCTTCTCTCTACAGCTCTGATTAACGTCACTGCACCATCCGGACTCATGATGACATTCCGAGCGTTGATAGACTCAGGGTCACAAGTGTCAATCATGACAGAAAAGGCCTTTAAGCTATTACGACTTAAAGGATCTCCAACCACCCAAGAATTAATTGGACTTGGTACAACTCCCACCAATACAGCTCTACAACAAGCTACAGTCACAATTAATTCTTTACACACGAATTTTAAAGTAGCAAGCAACATGCTCGTGATTAGAAAAATCACAGATGTATTGCCAACCAATGCAATTGAAGTGTCAAACTGGAGACACATTCACAACCTCCCGTTAGCAGATCCTACCTTCTCAATTGCAGGAGAAATCGATATTCTCCTTGGAGCAGAAGTCTACGCCGCCATTATCAAAAATTGTATAAAGAGAGGATCTGGCAACTCTCCAACAGCCCAAAACACAGAATTGGGTTGGATTCTGGTCGGAGGAGTACCAGAAGCAGAACGCACGACTACGACTGTGCTATCCACCTACACCACAACAAACGTTGAGTCAAACAACAAATCAAAAAGAGTTTGTAAATTCACCAATACGTCAACAATATCACCAAAAGATAGACTGCACACAATAGCAGGACAACGCCTACCCCCTGAAAAATATGAATCCATCAAAATTCATAATACACTTGAACATCATGAGTACCAGAGGAAAAACTGGAGAAATGCTTCAAGTAAAGGAGTAAGACACTATGCCTTAAGCATATTCTCCACCTTTAGTACAAAAGGAAAAGGTACATCAAAATTATCGCCATCTCGATCAGGTTCAGCTACTTCACAGTCGACACAAACTAAGTTCGATTGTAGAAAAACTCAAAATCTCAGTACTAGATGGCGCCACTATAGTCAAAAACCTTCCATCCAAGAGAATATTGATTCCCCAGCGACACAAACTGAAACAAAATATCTACATACTTTGAATAAAAAACACAAGTGGAAGAACGAGAAAGAAAAGCTAACTAGAAAATAGGTACTCTCGTTCCAATGAAAGAAACCAATATCAAAATGTGTTTTAACGTACCTACATATCTCAAGAATATTTTAAAATCTCTCCTCTCAAAATAATTTTAAAATCCCCACCAAAATCCACTACTCTCTGGCATTACCAAATTTCAAAACTTGCCGTTATATTTTAATATAAACAAGTTCAGAATCCGCCAAAATTCACTCTAGTGTTCAAAGCTGTCAAGTAAATATCAGTGCGGTCAGTTTAAAATTTTCGTTTTCCCTTTTTATTTTTTTTTGAGTTCATCTATTTTTTCTACCATGGAGGAACTTTTGGAAATTTTCAATTCCGAATCTTTGGATTCTATGGATGTAGGACTAACCCCGACACCTCCGGAGCTTTTAATCCCTCCAAAGAAAATAAGGCCTATCAGCCCACTACCTCCAACACCAAAAAAGGGGCGAAAAATCAAGTCGGCCATCGTTCGACCACCACCTCACGAAATTATACCCGTGAAGAAACTTCTCGGGCCATTTGAAGCAAGGCCTGCGTCGTCCAAGGTAAAAAGGCTGCAAAAGGAACAAAAATCGAGTGACAGCCTTAGATTCAAGCCGAGGCCAAAAAACTATGGCCCAGGAATCAGAATTGCTACTCAGCCACGTCCTCCTGTACAACCCACAGCAACAACGATATCTCGAAATATGCCAGACTTCCAAGCAGCAACGCCTAATGAAGGATAGGAGCCAGCTAGTACAACAGGTTCAAAGGCAAGAAATATACCTAAATCAAAAAATATTTGCTCTGGCATTATTGTTCCAACACAATCAAGTGTACCAGAAAAGTTCAACCCAATCACGCCTAATAAAATTAGGGATATATACAATCCACTAGTCGTCATCAACGAATCAACGACCAATACACAAACGTCCAGTGAGAACAATAAAACAAGTTCAAAGGCAACATGTCAAACACCATTGCCTCAGTTAATGGATTTACAAATCGAGCCACTGATCCAATTTAACGACCATCCACCAAACAACATCAAAGTGACTAATCCAGGGATTCCAGTTGATTTAGCTGGAAAGATTATGGCTACTCCCATCATAATCAAACTACTGGAAAATGCCAATGTGCCATGGGATAGCATAAAAAGGGCAAAAAAGTTCTACCGCTTTCAACTCCCTGGTGACGTCGTCATGAAAGTGACTATAAAGAAAGGAATATTCCACTTCTTTAAACAAGAAACGGTAAGTCAACACTTTTATTAAAAATATATATATATAACAATTATATATCATAATCATTCATTCTTTAAACAAGAAACGGAAATCATATACATATTGCCTCTTCAATTTTGAGGCGGGAGGATGTTCAGTCCACATACATAATCCCGCGATGAGTCCTTGGTTTTTCCCCAACATATGCTTCTTAAAAAGATAAAAACGAAAACACAAAGAATTTTATCTTAAAATAATTTTAAAAAAAGGCACTTATCTAATACAAGGGAACTTCCTCCCTTTAATCCAACGCCGTCCTAAAACTTTCTCCACTATTTTATCACCTGAAAATAAACAAAAACTCTTATAAATAACTAGTAAATAAAATAATTAACCAAAAACTTACCCAAATCCTACTTCCCTCGGATTATTTACATTGACATGTCAAAAATGTCAACATATCACCATATGTTCTCGCCTTCGCCGCAGTCAGAGTTCAATGCAGCGTTAAGTTTAACAACCTTGAAACGAACGTTGCCAAGGCAACCTATCATGAAGCCTAAACGTAGCGGTTCGCTGCGGCTATAAAAAGGCGACGAGCTGCAGCAGAATTATCCATTCCCAATTCAGAATTTGATCTGAAAACATCAGAATTTACTATGATTTTTTTCCAAATTATCCAAACTAAATCTTGTTTCCATCCCACACCTAAGTAGGAATTTACTCCTACTGCAGAAATTTAATTCTGCAAATTCCATCCCACACCTAAGTAGGAATTTACTCCTTACTGCAGAAATTTAATTCTGCAATTTCCATCCCACACCTAAGTAGGAATTTACTCCTACTGCAGAAACTTAATTCTGCAATTTCCATCCCACACCTAAGTAGGAACTTACTCCTACTGCAGAAATTTAATTCTGCAATTTCCATCCCACACCTAAGTAGGAATTTACTCCTACTGCAGAAATTTAATTCTGCAATTTCCATCCCACACCTAAGTAGGAACTTACTCCTACTGCAGAAATTTAATTCTGCAATTTCCATCCCACACCTAAGTAGGAACTTACTCCTACTGCAGAAATTTAATTCTGCAATTTCCATCCCACACCTAAGTAGGAACTTACTCCTATTGCAGAAATTTAATTCTGCTTATTTTTCATCTCCCACCTGAGTAGGAATTTACTCCTACTGCAGAAATTTACTTCTGCAATAATCTCTATCAGACATCTCAGTAGGAATTTACTCCTACTCATTTCATCTAAGCAGGAATCTACTCTTGCTGCAGGAATATACTTCTGCCGAATTATAATTATTTTTTTTCATTACTGCTACCGTGCTTATACGTGTAGCACAAAACTTCTATTGAATTAACAGTGGATTTTCTTCTCTTTCTTTCAGAAGTAAAGGGAGCCAATCTCTGTGGCAGCATTTTTCTTGTGAATTTTATTGAATTCTTATTATTGAAATTAATTTAACTTAGGATAGTATAAGTGTTGAATTTTTATTTGAAGTATATATTATAATAGTAGGTTAAGAAAATTGAATTTGTGATAATAGTTTGTAAGCAATATATTGAATAAAAAATTTTATATTTGAATTTATAAAGTTGAGTTATCCTTTAAAAACCGGCATCCCCCTTTAGCTTGAGCACAGATCTGACATTGGTCCTTCAAAGCCGGATAACTCAGCTATTCAAATATAAAGTTAAGAAAAGTATCGCTTAAGACTATCACGTGATTCAAGCCTCTCCATACAAAATGCCTACAGATGATGAAGGCAGTATATCTGATGCCGGAGACGAAACCATTAGCTCAATATTAGAGTTAGTTGAGTCTCAAAAAGAGGTCAAAGAGTTAATGGAAGACCTCTTTAGAAGGCATCAAAGAGATGGTAAAAAGAAAACTGTCAAATCGACAGAAAAACGCCTACAAACGTTCACCGAATATTGGAAAGAATTCCAAATGCGGCATAGGGTAATTCAAAAGAGAGCGATAAAGGAAGATCGCAAATTAGAGTATTTCACGAAAGAGACATTTAGTGATGCACAGGAGTATTATATTGAAAAAGCAGCAAGCATGGAAGAGGATATAGACAAACTAACACCAACGCCTGTCAATAATCCTCTTCAGACTCAGACATCACATGCTAGCACAAATTCATGTAATAATGAAAGACTCCCAGAATTAAACTTCCCACCTTTAATGGAGAATACTCTACGTGGATTTCATTCCACGATCTATTTAATTCGGTTATACATAACAACAATAACTTAAGAGACGTTGACAAATTATACTTTCTAAAGACAAATCTAATAGGAGAGGCTGAAAAATTGCTCAGACATTACGAAGTATGCAATGCAAACTACCGACCAGCTTGGCAGCTCCTAAAAGAACGCTATTCAAATAAGCGAATATTAGTCAACGTACAATTAAAGAAATTATTGTCTCTTCCACCTATACACCATGACACTGCCGATAATATTAAAAGACTGCTGGAAAACATAACCGAAGCATTATTATCATTACAAAACCTAGAAATAGAAACAAAGAATTGGGATCCACTGATCATATACTTGACAGTGCAAAAACTACACCCAGACACACACCAATTATGGGAGCAAATTTTACAGAGTAGCACAGACCTACCTGAACTAAAAACTTTAACCAAATTTCTAGAGTCTCGCTTCCGAACTCTAGAAATGATTGGAAACAAGATTACGTCATCCAATATGACACAGAGAAAACCATTCTCACCCAAACCTACATATGGTTTCTTGAACAGAAATAAAAGTTCAGCACCAAATCACCCACCTACCAAAAAGTCCTCTTGCAGCCATTGCAAGGGTGATCATATTATATTTCACTGCCCAACATTTAGAAATATGAGCACCCGACAACGACATGAAATTGTCACAAATAAGCATTTATGCAAAAATTGCTTATCTCCCAACCACACAACCTCAAATTGCACTAGCAATAAAAAGTGTTATCATTGTCAAAAAAATCATAACACATTGCTCCACTATGAGCAAAACGATTCGGTGACAGAATCACCTAATCAATCCTCCCACAATTCCAATATGGAAGCTGAATTAAGCACACCCACCTATGGAAATGATGAACAACAAGTTCAAAGTTTTCTAACTGCAAACATGAAAAGAGCTCTTCTCTCTACAGCTCTGATTAACGTCACTGCACCATCCGGACTCATGATGACATTCCGAGCGTTGATAGACTCAGGGTCACAAGTGTCAATCATGACAGAAAAGGCCTTTAAGCTATTACGACTTAAAGGATCTCCAACCACCCAAGAATTAATTGGACTTGGTACAACTCCCACCAATACAGCTCTACAACAAGCTACAGTCACAATTAATTCTTTACACACGAATTTTAAAGTAGCAAGCAACATGCTCGTGATTAGAAAAATCACAGATGTATTGCCAACCAATGCAATTGAAGTGTCAAACTGGAGACACATTCACAACCTCCCGTTAGCAGATCCTACCTTCTCAATTGCAGGAGAAATCGATATTCTCCTTGGAGCAGAAGTCTACGCCGCCATTATCAAAAATTGTATAAAGAGAGGATCTGGCAACTCTCCAACAGCCCAAAACACAGAATTGGGTTGGATTCTGGTCGGAGGAGTACCAGAAGCAGAACGCACGACTACGACTGTGCTATCCACCTACACCACAACAAACGTTGAGTCAAACAACAAATCAAAAAGAGTTTGTAAATTCACCAATACGTCAACAATATCACCAAAAGATAGACTGCACACAATAGCAGGACAACGCCTACCCCCTGAAAAATATGAATCCATCAAAATTCATAATACACTTGAACATCATGAGTACCAGAGGAAAAACTGGAGAAATGCTTCAAGTAAAGGAGTAAGACACTATGCCTTAAGCATATTCTCCACCTTTAGTACAAAAGGAAAAGGTACATCAAAATTATCGCCATCTCGATCAGGTTCAGCTACTTCACAGTCGACACAAACTAAGTTCGATTGTAGAAAAACTCAAAATCTCAGTACTAGATGGCGCCACTATAGTCAAAAACCTTCCATCCAAGAGAATATTGATTCCCCAGCGACACAAACTGAAACAAAATATCTACATACTTTGAATAAAAAACACAAGTGGAAGAACGAGAAAGAAAAGCTAACTAGAAAATAGGTACTCTCGTTCCAATGAAAGAAACCAATATCAAAATGTGTTTTAACGTACCTACATATCTCAAGAATATTTTAAAATCTCTCCTCTCAAAATAATTTTAAAATCCCCACCAAAATCCACTACTCTCTGGCATTACCAAATTTCAAAACTTGCCGTTATATTTTAATATAAACAAGTTCAGAATCCGCCAAAATTCACTCTAGTGTTCAAAGCTGTCAAGTAAATATCAGTGCGGTCAGTTTAAAATTTTCGTTTTCCCTTTTTATTTTTTTTTTGAGTTCATCTATTTTTTCTACCATGGAGGAACTTTTGGAAATTTTCAATTCCGAATCTTTGGATTCTATGGATGTAGTACTAACCCCGACACCTCCGGAGCTTTTAATCCCTCCAAAGAAAATAAGGCCTATCAGCCCACTACCTCCAACACCAAAAAAGGGGCGAAAAATCAAGTCGGCCATCGTTCGACCACCACCTCACGAAATTATACCCGTGAAGAAACTTCTCGGGCCATTTGAAGCAAGGCCTGCGTCGTCCAAGGTAAAAAGGCTGCAAAAGGAACAAAAATCGAGTGACAGCCTTAGATTCAAGCCGAGGCCAAAAAACTATGGCCCAGGAATCAGAATTACTACTCAGCCACGTCCTCCTGTACAACCCACAGCAACAACGATATCTCGAAATATGCCAGGCTTCCAAGCAGCAACGCCTAATGAAGGATTGGAGCCAGCTAGTACAACAGGTTCAAAGGCAAGAAATATACCTAAATCAAAAAATATTTGCTCTGGCATTATTGTTCCAACACAATCAAGTGTACCAGAAAAGTTCAACCCAATCACGCCTAATAAAATTAGGGATATATACAATCCACTAGTCGTCATCAACGAATCAACGACCAATACACAAACGTCCAGTGAGAACAATAAAACAAGTTCAAAGGCAACATGTCAAACACCATTGCCTCAGTTAATGGATTTACAAATCGAGCCACCGATCCAATTTAACGACCATCCACCAAACAACATCAAAGTGACTAATCCAGGGATTCCAGTTGATTTAGCTGGAAAGATTATGGCTACTCCCATCATAATCAAACTATTGGAAAATGCCAATGTGCCATGGGATAGCATAAAAAGGGCAAAAAAGTTCTACCGCTTTCAACTCCCTGGTGACGTCGTCATGAAAGTGACTATAAAGAAAGGAATATTCCACTTCTTTAAACAAGAAACGGTAAGTCAACACTTTTATTAAAAATATATATATATAACAATTATATATCATAATCATTCATTCTTTAAACAAGAAACGGAAATCATATACATATTGCCTCTTCAATTTTGAGGCGGGAGGATGTTCAGTCCACATACATAATCCCGCGATGAGTCCTTGGTTTTTCCCCAACATATGCTTCCTAAAAAGATAAAAACGAAAACACAAAGAATTTTATCTTAAAATAATTTTAAAAAAAGGCACTTATCTAATACAAGGGAACTTCCTCCCTTTAATCCAACGCCGTCCTAAAACTTTCTCCACTATTTTATCACCTGAAAATAAACAAAAACTCTTATAAATAACTAGTAAATAAAATAATTAACCAAAAACTTACCCAAATCCTACTTCCCTCGGATTATTTACATTGACATGTCAAAAATGTCAACATATCACCATATGTTCTCGCCTTCGCCGCAGTCAGAGTTCAGTGCAGCGTTAAGTTTAACAAACCTTGAAACGAACGTTGCCAAGGCAACCTATCATGAAGCCTAAACGTAGCGGTTCGCTGCGGCTAAAAAAGGCGACGAGCTGCAGCAGAATTATCCATTCCCAATTCAGAATTTGATCTGAAAACATCAGAATTTATTCTGACTTTTTTCCAAATTATCCAAACTAAATCTTGTTTCCATCCCACACCTAAGTAGGAACTTACTCCTACTGCAGAAATTTAATTCTGCAATTTCCATCCCACACCTAAGTAGGAATTTACTCCTACTGCAGAAATTTAATTCTGCAATTTCCATCCCACACCTAAGTAGGAACTTACTCCTACTGCAGAAATTTAATTCTGCAATTTCCATCCCACACCTAAGTAGGAACTTACTCCTACTGCAGAAATTTAATTCTGCAATTTCCATCCCACACCTAAGTAGGAACTTACTCCTATTGCAGAAATTTAATTCTGCTTATTTTTCATCTCCCACCTGAGTAGGAATTTACTCCTACTGCAGAAATTTACTTCTGCATTAATCTCTATCAGACATCTCAGTAGGAATTTACTCCTACTTATTTCATCTAAGCAGGAATCTACTCTTGCTGCAGGAATATACTTCTGCCGAATTATAATTATTTTTTTTCATTACTGTTACCGTGTTTATACGTGTAGCACAAAACTTCTATTGAATTAACAGTGGATTTTCTTCTCTTTCTTTCAGAAGTAAAGGGAGCCAATCTCTGTGGCAGCATTTTTCTTGTGAATTTTATTGAATTCTTATTATTGAAATTAATTTAACTCCCTGGCGTAATTAAAATTTGCGACAGTAGAAAATTATTTTTTGAATAATTTACTATAGAAAAGGCAATCCCTGGCGCAATTAAAATTTGCGACAGTTGAAAATTATTTTTTGAATAATTTACTATAGAAAAGGCAATCCCTGGCGCAATTAAAATTTGCGACAGTAGAAAATTATTTTTTGAATAATTTACTATAGAAAAGGCAATCCCTGGGATATTTAAAATTTGCGACAGTAAAAAATTATTTTTTGAATAATTTACTATAGAAAAGGCAATCCCTGCCGTAATTAAAATTTGCGACAGTAGAAAATTATTTTTTGAATAATTTACTATAGAAAAGGCAATACCTGGGCTATTTAAAATTTGCGACAGTAAAAAATTATTTTTTGAATAATTTACTATAGAAAAGGCAATCCCTGGCGTAATTAAAATTTGCGACAGTTGAAAATTATTTTTTGAATAATTTACTATAGAAAAGGCAATCCCTGGCGTAATTAAAATTTGCGACAGTTGAAAATTATTTTTTGAATAATTTACTATAGAAAAGGCAATCCCTGGCGCAATTAAAATTTGCGACAGTTGAAAATTATTTTTTGAATAATTTACTATAGAAAAGGCAATCCCTGGGATATTTAAAATTTGAGACAGTTGAAAATTATTTTTTGAATAATTTACTATAGAAAAGGCGATCCCTGGCGGATTTGAAATTTGCGACAGTTGAAAATTATTTTTTGAATAATTTACTATAGAAAAGGCAATCCCTGGCATAATTAAAATTTGCGACAGTAGAAAATTATTTTTTGCAAAATTTCCTATAGAAAAGGCAATCCCTGGCGCACTTAAAATTTGCGACAGTAAAAAATTATTTTTTGAATAATTTACTATAGAAAAGGCAATCCCTGGCGTAATTAAAATTTGCGACAGTTGAAAATTATTTTTTGAATAATTTACTATAGAAAAGGCATTCCCTGGCGTAATTAAAATTTGCGACAGTAGAAAATTATTTTTTGCAAAATTTACTATAGAAAAGGCAATCCCTGGCGGATTTGAAATTTGCGACAGTTGAAAATTATTTTTTGAACAATTTACTTTAGAAAAGGCAATCCCTGGCATAATTAAAATTTGCGACAGTATAAAATTATTTTTTGAATAATTTACTATAGAAAAGGCAATGCCTGGCGCATTTAAAATTTGCGACAGTATAAATTTATTTTTTGAATAATTTACTATAGAAAAGGCAATCCCTGGCGTAATTAAAATTTGCGACAGTTGAAAATTATTTTTTGAATAATTTACTATAGAAAAGGCAATCCCTGTCGTAATTAAAATTTGAGACAGTAAAAAATTATTTTTTGAATAATTTACTATAGAAAAGGCAATCCCTGGCGTAATTAAAATTTGCGACAGTATAAAATTATTTTTTGAATAATTTACTATAGAAAAGGCAATCCCTGGCGTAATTAAAATTTGCGACAGTAGAAAATTATTTTTTGAATAATTTACTATAGAAAAGGCAATCCCTGGCGCAATTAAAATTTGCGACAGTTGAAAATTATTTTTTGAATAATTTACTATAGAAAAGGCAATCCCTGGCGCAATTAAAATTTGCGACAGTATAAAATTATTTTTTGAATAATTTACTATAGAAAAGGTAATCCCTGGCGTAATTAAAATTTGCGACAGTATAAAATTATTTTTTGAATAATTTACTATAGAAAAGGCAATCCCTGGGATATTTAAAATTTGCGACAGTAAGAAATTATTTTTTGAATAATTTACTATATAAAAGACAATTCCTGGCGTAATTAAAATTTGCGACAGTAGAAAATTATTTTTTGAATAATTTACTATAGAAAAGGCAATCCCTGGGCTATTTAAAATTTGCGACAGTAAAAAATTATTTTTTGAATAATTTACTATAGAAAAGGCAATCCCTGGCGTAATTAAAATTTGCGACAGTTGAAAATTATTTTTTGAATAATTTACTATAGAAAAGGCAATCCCCGGCGGATTTGAAATTTGCGACAGTTGAAAATTATTTTTTGAATAATTTACTAAAGAAAAGGCAATCCCTGGCGCAATTTAAAATTTGCGACAGTTGAAAATTATTTTTTGAATAATTTACTATAGAAAAGGCAATCCCTGGCGCAATTAAAATTTGCGACAGTATAAAATTATTTTTTGAATAATTTACTATAGAAAAGGCAATCCCTGGGCTATTTAAAATTTGCGACAGTAAAAAATTATTTTTTGAATAATTTACTATAGAAAAGGCAATCCCTGGCGTAATTAAAATTTGCGACAGTAGAAAATTATTTTTTGAATAATTTACTATAGAAAAAGCAATCCCTGGGCTATTTAAAATTTGCGACAGTAAAAAATTATTTTTTGAATAATTTACTATAGAAAAGGCAATCCCTGGCGTAATTTAAATTTGCGACAGTAAAAAATTATTTTTTGAATAATTTACTATAAAAAAGGCAATCCCTGGCGTAATTAAAATTTGCGACAGTATAAAATTATTTTTTGAATAATTTACTATAGAAAAGGCAATCCCTGGCGGATTTGAAATTTGCGACAGTTGAAAATTATTTTTTGAAAAGTTTCCTATAGAAAAGGCAATCCCTGGCGGATTTAAAATTTGCGACAGTAAAAAATTATTTTTTGAATAATTTACTATAGAAAAGGCAATCCCTGGCGTAATTAAAATTTGCGACAGTATAAAATTATTTTTTGAATAATTTACCATAGAAAAGGCAATCCCTGGCGGATTTGAAATTTGCGACAGTTGAAAATTATTTTTTGAATAATTTACTATAGAAAAGGCAATCCCTGGCGGATTTGAAATTTGCGACAGTTGAAAATTATTTTTTGAATAATTTACTATAGAAAAGGCAATCCCTGGCGTAATTAAAATTTGCGACAGTAAAAAATTATTTTTGAATAATTTACTATAGAAAAGGCAATCCCTGGCGCACTTAAAATTTGCGACAGTAAAAAATTATTTTTTGAAAAGTTTACTATAGAAAGGGCAATCCCTGGCGGATTTGAAATTTGCGACAGTAGAAAATTATTTTTTGAATAATTTACTATAGAAAAGGCAATCCCTGGCGCAATTAAAATTTGCGACAGTAGAAAATTATTTTTTGAATAATTTACTATAGCAAAGGCAATCCCTGGCGGATTTGAAATTTGCGACAGTATAAAATTATTTTTTGAATAATTTACTATAGAAAAGGCAATCCCTGGCGTAATTAAAATTTGCGACAGTATAAAATTATTTTTTGAATAATTTACTATAGAAAAGGCAATCCCTGGCGTAGTTAAAATTTGCGACAGTAAAAAATTATTTTTTGAAAAGTTTACTATAGAAAAGGCAATCCCTGGCGGATTTGAAATTTGCGACAGTAGAAAATTATTTTTTGAATAATTTACTATAGAAAAGGCAATCCCTGGCGCAATTAAAATTTGCGACAGTATAAAATTATTTTTCGAATAATTTATTATAGAAAAGGCAATCCCTGGCGGATTTGAAATTTGCGACAGTAGAAAATTATTTTTTGAATAATTTACTATAGAAAAGGCAATCCCTGGCGTAATTAAAATTTGCGACAGTTGAAAATTATTTTTTGAATAATTTACTATAGAAAAGGCAATCCCTGGCGCAATTAAAACTTGCGATAGTAAAAAATTATTTTTTGAATAATTTACTATAGAAAAGGCAATCCCTGGCGGATTTGAAATTTGCGACAGTAGAAAATTATTTTTTGAATAATTTACTATAGAAAAGGCAATCCCTGGCGTAATTAAAATTTGCGACAGTAAAAAATTATTTTTTGAATAATTTACTGTAGGAAAGGCAATCCCTGGCGTAATTAAAATTTGCGGCAGTTGAAAATTTTTTTTTGCAAAATTTACTATAGAAAAGGCAATCCCTGGCGGATTTGAAATTTGCCACAGTTGAAAATTATTTTTTGAAAAGTTTACTATAGAAAAGGCAATCCCTGGCGTAATTAAAATTTGCGACAGTAAAAAATTATTTTTTGAATAATTTACTATAAAAAAGGCAATCCCTGGCGTAATTAAAATTTGCGACAGTATAAGATTATTTTTTGAATAATTTACTATAGAAAAGGCAATCCCTGGCGGATTTGAAATTTGCGACAGTTGAAAATTATTTTTTGAAAAGTTTCCTATAGAAAAGGCAATCCCTGGCGGATTTAAAATTTGCTACAGTAAAAAATTATTTTTTGAATAATTTACTATAGAAAAGGTAATCCCTGGCGTAATTAAAATTTGCGACAGTATAAAATTATTTTTTGAATAATTTACCATAGAAAAGGCAATCCCTGGCGGATTTGAAATTTGCGACAGTTGAAAATTATTTTTTGAATAATTTACTATAGAAAAGGCAATCCCTGGCGGATTTGAAATTTGCGACAGTTGAAAATTATTTTTTGAATAATTTACTATAGAAAAGGCAATCCCTGGCGTAATTAAAATTTGCGACAGTAAAAAATTATTTTTTGAATAATTTACTATAGAAAAGGCAATCCCTGGCGTAATTAAAATTTGCGACAGTAGAAAATTATTTTTTGAATAATTTACTATAGAAAAGGCAATCCCTGGCGTAATTAAAATTTGCGACAGTTGAAAATTATTTTTTGAATAATTTACTATATAAAAGGCAATCCCTGTCGTAGTTAAAATTTGCGACAGTAAAAAATTATTTTTTGAATAATTTACTATAGAAAAGGCAATCCCTGGCCTAATTAAAATTTGCGACAGTATAAAATTATTTTTTGAATAATTTACTATAGAAAAGCCAATCCCTGGCGTAATTAAAATTTGCGACAGTAGAAAATTATTTTTTGAATAATTTACTATAGAAAAGGCAATCCCTGGCGCAATTAAAATTTGCGACATTTGAAAATTATTTTTTGAATAATTTACTATAGAAAAGGCAATCCCTGGCGCAATTAAAATTTGCGACAGTATAAAATTATTTTTTGAATAATTTACTATAGAAAAGGCAATCCCTGGCGTAATTAAAATTTGCGACAGTATAAAATTATTTTTTGAATAATTTACTATAGAAAAGGCAATCCCTGGGATATTTAAAATTTGCGACAGTAAAAAATTATTTTTTGAATAATTTACTATAGAAAAGGCAATCCCTGGCGTAATTAAAATTTGCGACAGTAGAAAATTATTTTTTGAATAATTTACTATAGAAAAGGCAATCCCTGGGCTATTTAAAATTTGCGACCGTAAAAAATTATTTTTTGAATAATTTACTATAGAAAAGGCAATCCCTGGCGTAATTAAAATTTGCGACAGTTGAAAATTATTTTTTGAATAATTTACTATAGAAAAGGCAATCCCTGGCGGATTTGAAATTTGCGACAGTTGAAAATTATTTTTTGAATAATTTACTATAGAAAAGGCAATCCCTGGCGCAATTAAAATTTGCGACATTTGAAAATCATTTTTTGAATAATTTACTATAGAAAAGGCAATCCCTGGCGCAATTAAAAGTTGCGACAGTATAAAATTATTTTTTGAATAATTTACTATAGAAAAGGCAATCCCTGGGATATTTAAAATTTGCGACAGTAAAAAATTATTTTTTGAATAATTTACTATAGAAAAGGCAATCCCTGGCGTAATTAAAATTTGCGACAGTAGAAAATTATTTTTTGAATAATTTACTATAGAAAAGGCAATCCCTGGGCTATTTAAAATTTGCGACAGTAAAAAATTATTTTTTGAATAATTTACTATCGAAAAGGCAATACCTGGCGTAATTAAAATTTGCGACAGCTGAAAATTATTTTTTGAATAATTTACTATAGAAAAGGCAATCCCTGGCGTAATTAAAATTTGCGACAGTTGAAAATTATTTTTTGAATAATTAACTATAGAAAAGGCAATCCCTGGCGCAAATAAAATTTGAGACAGTTGAAAATTATTTTTTGAATAATTTACTATAGAAAAGGCAATCCCTGGGATATTTAAAATTTTGCGACAGTTGAAAATTATTTTTTGAATAATTTACTATAGAAAAGGCAATCCCTGGCGGATTTGAAATTTGCGACAGTTGAAAATTATTTTTTGAATAATTTACTATAGAAAAGGCAATCCCTGACGTAATTAAAATTTGCGACAGTAGAAAATTATTTTTTGCAAAATTTCCTATAGAAAAGGCAATCCCTGGCGCACTTAAAATTTGCGACAGTACAAAATTATTTTTTGAATAATTTACTATAGAAAAGGCAATCCCTGGCGTAATTAAAATTTGCGACAGTTGAAAATTATTTTTTGAAAAATTTACTGTAGAAAAGGCAATCCCTGGCGCAATTAAAATTTGCGACAGTATAAAATTATTTTTTGAATAATTGACTATAGAAAAGGCAATCCCTGGCGTAATTAAAATTTGCGACAGTTGAAAATTATTTTTTGAATAATTTACTATAGAAAAGGCAATCCCTGGCGCAATTAAAATTTGCGACAGTATAAAATTATTTTTTGAATAATTTACTATAGAAAAGGCAATCCCTGGCGCAATTAAAATTTGCGACGGGATAAAATTATTTTTTGAATAATTTACTGTAGAAAAGGCAATCCCTGGCGTAATTAAAATTTGCGACAGTATAAAATTATTTTTTGAATAATTTACTATAGAAAAGGCAATCCCTGGCGGATTTGAAATTTGCGACAGTGAAAAATTATTTTTTGAATAATTTACTATAGAAAAGGCAATCCCTGGCGTAATTAAAATTTGCGACATTTGAAAATTATTTTTTGAATAATTTACTATAGAAAAGGCAATCCCTGGCGCAATTAAAATTTGCGACAGTAGAAAATTATTTTTTGAATAATTTACTATAGAAAAGGCAATCCCTGGCGTAATTAAAATTTGCGACAGTTGAAAATTATTTTTTGAATAATTTACTATAGAAAAGGCAATCCCTGGCGCAATTAAAACTTGCGATAGTAAAAAATAATTTTTTGAATAATTTACTATAGAAAAGGCAATCCCTGGCGTAATTAAAATTTGCGACAGTAACAAATTATTTTTTGAAAAATTTACTATAGAAAAGGCAATCCCTGGCGTAATTAAAATTTGCGACAGTTGAAAACTATTTTTTGAATAATTTACTATAGAAAAGGCAATCCCTGGGATATTTAAAATTTGCGACAGTTGAAAATTATTTTTTGAATAATTTACTATAGAAAAGGCAATCCCTGGCGGAATTGAAATTTGCGACAGTTGAAAATTATTTTTTGAATAATTTACTATAGAAAAGGCAATCCCTGGCGTAATTAAAATTTGCGACAGTAGAAAATTATTTTTTGCAAAATTTCCTATAGAAAAGGCAATCCCTGGCGCACTTAAAATTTGCGACAGTACAAAATTATTTTTTGAATAATTTACTATAGAAAAGGCAATCCCTGGCGTAATTAAAATTTGCGACAGTTGAAAATTATTTTTTGAAAAATTTACTGTAGAAAAGGCAATCCCTGGCGCAATTAAAATTTGCGACAGTATAAAATTATTTTTTGAATAATTGACTATAGAAAAGGCAATCCCTGGCGTAATTAAAATTTGCGACAGTTGAAAATTATTTTTTGAATAATTTACTATAGAAAAGGCAATCCCTGGCGCAATTAAAATTTGCGACAGTATAAAATTATTTTTTGAATAATTTACTATAGAAAAGGCAATCCCTGGCGCAATTAAAATTTGCGACAGTATAAAATTATTTTTTGAATAATTTACTATAGAAAAGGCAATCCCTGGCGTAATTAAAATTTGCGACAGTATAAAATTATTTTTTGAATAATTGACTATAGAAAAGGCAATCCCTGGCGTAATTAAAATTTGCGACAGTTGAAAATTATTTTTTGAATAATTTACTATAGAAAAGGCAATCCCTGGCGCAATTAAAATTTGCGACAGTATAAAATTATTTTTTGAATAATTTACTATAGAAAAGGCAATCCCTGGCGCAATTAAAATTTGCGACAAGATAAAATTATTTTTTGAATAATTTACTGTAGAAAAGGCAATCCCTGGCGTAATTAAAATTTGCGACAGTATAACATTATTTTTTGAATAATTTACTATAGAAAAGGCAATCCCTGGCGGATTTGAAATTTGCGACAGTGAAAAATTATTTTTTGAATAATTTACTATAGAAAAGGCAATCCCTGGCGTAATTAAAATTTGCGACATTTGAAAATTATTTTTTGAATAATTTACTCTAGAAAAGGCAATCCCTGGCGCAATTAAAATTTGCCACAGTAGAAAATTATTTTTTGAATAATTTACTATAGAAAAGGCAATCCCTGGCGCAATTAAAATTTGCGACAGTTGAAAATTATTTTTTGAATAATTTACTATAGAAAAGGCAATCCCTGGCGCTATTAAAACTTGCGATAGTAAAAAATAATTTTTTGAATAATTTACTATAGAAAAGGCAATCCCTGGCGTAATTAAAATTTGCGACAGTAAAAAATTATTTTTTGAAAAATTTACTATAGAAAAGGCAATCCCTGGCGTAATTAAAATTTGCGACAGTTGAAAACTATTTTTTGAATAATTTACTATAGAAAAGGCAATCCCTGGGATATTTAAAATTTGCGACAGTTGAAAATTATTTTTTGAATAATTTACTATAGAAAAGGCAATCCCTGGCGGAATTGAAATTTGCGACAGTTGAAAATTATTTTTTGAATAATTTACTATAGAAAAGGCAATCCCTGGCGTAATTAAAATTTGCGACAGTAGAAAATTATTTTTTGCAAAATTTCCTATAGAAAAGGCAATCCCTGGCGCACTTAAAATTTGCGACAGTACAAAATTATTTTTTGAATAATTTACTATAGAAAAGGCAATCCCTGGCGTAATTAAAATTTGCGACAGTTGAAAATTATTTTTTGAAAAATTTACTGTAGAAAAGGCAATCCCTGGCGCAATTAAAATTTGCGACAGTATAAAATTATTTTTTGAATAATTGACTATAGAAAAGGCAACCCCTGGCGTAATTAAAATTTGCGACAGTTGAAAATTATTTTTTGAATAATTTACTATAGAAAAGGCAATCCCTGGCGCAATTAAAAGTTGCGACAGTATAAAATTATTTTTTGAATAATTTACTATAGAAAAGGCAATCCCTGGGATATTTAAAATTTGCGACAGTAAAAAATTATTTTTTGAATAATTTACTATAGAAAAGGCAATCCCTGGCGCAATTAAAATTTGCGACAGTATAAAATTATTTTTTGAATAATTTACTATAGAAAAGGCAATCCCTGGCGCAATTAAAATTTGCGACGGGATAAAATTATTTTTTGAATAATTTACTATAGAAAAGGCAATCCCTGGCGGATTTGAAATTTGCGACAGTTGAAAATTATTTTTTGAAAAATTTACTGTAGAAAAGGCAATCCCTGGCGCAATTAAAATTTGCGACAGTAAAAAATTATTTTTTGAATAATTTACTGTAGGAAAGGCAATCCCTGGCGTAATTAAAATTTGCGGCAGTTGAAAATTTTTTTTTGCAAAATTTACTATAGAAAAGGCAATCCCTGGCGGATTTGAAATTTGCCACAGTTGAAAATTATTTTTTGAAAAGTTTACTATAGAAAAGGCAATCCCTGGCGGATTTGAAATTTGCGACAGTTGAAAATTATTTTTTGAATAATTTACTATAGAAAAGGCAATCCCTGACGTAATTAAAATTTGCGACAGTAGAAAATTATTTTTTGCAAAATTTCCTATAGAAAAGGCAATCCCTGGCGCACTTAAAATTTGCGACAGTACAAAATTATTTTTTGAATAATTTACTATAGAAAAGGCAATCCCTGGCGTAATTAAAATTTGCGACAGTTGAAAATTATTTTTTGAATAATTTACTATAGAAAAGGCAATCCCTGGCGGATTTGAAATTTGCGACAGTTGAAAATTATTTTTTGAATAATTTACTATAGAAAAGGCAATCCCTGGCGTAATTAAAATTTGCGACAGTAAAAAATTATTTTTTGAATAATTTACTATAGAAAAGGCAATCCCTGGCGCACTTAAAATTTGCGACAGTAAAAAATTATTTTTGAAAAGTTTACTATAGAAAGGGCAATCCCTGGCGGATTTGAAATTTGCGACAGTAGAAAATTATTTTTTGAATAATTTACTATAGAAAAGGCAATCCCTGGCGCAATTAAAATTTGCGACAGTAGAAAATTATTTTTTGAATAATTTACTATAGCAAAGGCAATCCCTGGCGGATTTGAAATTTGCGACAGTATAAAATTATTTTTTGAATAATTTACTATAGAAAAGGCAATCCCTGGCGTAATTAAAATTTGCGACAGTATAAAATTATTTTTTGAATAATTTACTATAGAAAAGGCAATCCCTGGCGTAGTTAAAATTTGCGACAGTAAAAAATTATTTTTTGAAAAGTTTACTATAGAAAAGGCAATCCCTGGCGGATTTGAAATTTGCGACAGTAGAAAATTATTTTTTGAATAATTTACTATAGAAAAGGCAATCCCTGGCGCAATTAAAATTTGCGACAGTATAAAATTATTTTTCGAATAATTTATTATAGAAAAGGCAATCCCTGGCGGATTTGAAATTTGCGACAGTAGAAAATTATTTTTTGAATAATTTACTATAGAAAAGGCAATCCCTGGCGTAATTAAAATTTGCGACAGTTGAAAATTATTTTTTGAATAATTTACTATAGAAAAGGCAATCCCTGGCGCAATTAAAACTTGCGATAGTAAAAAATTATTTTTTGAATAATTTACTATAGAAAAGGCAATCCCTGGCGGATTTGAAATTTGCGACAGTAGAAAATTATTTTTTGAATAATTTACTATAGAAAAGGCAATCCCTGGCGTAATTAAAATTTGCGACAGTAAAAAATTATTTTTTGAATAATTTACTGTAGGAAAGGCAATCCCTGGCGTAATTAAAATTTGCGGCAGTTGAAAATTTTTTTTTGCAAAATTTACTATAGAAAAGGCAATCCCTGGCGGATTTGAAATTTGCCACAGTTGAAAATTATTTTTTGAAAAGTTTACTATAGAAAAGGCAATCCCTGGCGTAATTAAAATTTGCGACAGTAAAAAATTATTTTTTGAATAATTTACTATAAAAAAGGCAATCCCTGGCGTAATTAAAATTTGCGACAGTATAAGATTATTTTTTGAATAATTTACTATAGAAAAGGCAATCCCTGGCGGATTTGAAATTTGCGACAGTTGAAAATTATTTTTTGAAAAGTTTCCTATAGAAAAGGCAATCCCTGGCGGATTTAAAATTTGCTACAGTAAAAAATTATTTTTTGAATAATTTACTATAGAAAAGGTAATCCCTGGCGTAATTAAAATTTGCGACAGTATAAAATTATTTTTTGAATAATTTACCATAGAAAAGGCAATCCCTGGCGGATTTGAAATTTGCGACAGTTGAAAATTATTTTTTGAATAATTTACTATAGAAAAGGCAATCCCTGGCGGATTTGAAATTTGCGACAGTTGAAAATTATTTTTTGAATAATTTACTATAGAAAAGGCAATCCCTGGCGTAATTAAAATTTGCGACAGTAAAAAATTATTTTTTGAATAATTTACTATAGAAAAGGCAATCCCTGGCGTAATTAAAATTTGCGACAGTAGAAAATTATTTTTTGAATAATTTACTATAGAAAAGGCAATCCCTGGCGTAATTAAAATTTGCGACAGTTGAAAATTATTTTTTGAATAATTTACTATATAAAAGGCAATCCCTGTCGTAGTTAAAATTTGCGACAGTAAAAAATTATTTTTTGAATAATTTACTATAGAAAAGGCAATCCCTGGCCTAATTAAAATTTGCGACAGTATAAAATTATTTTTTGAATAATTTACTATAGAAAAGCCAATCCCTGGCGTAATTAAAATTTGCGACAGTAGAAAATTATTTTTTGAATAATTTACTATAGAAAAGGCAATCCCTGGCGCAATTAAAATTTGCGACATTTGAAAATTATTTTTTGAATAATTTACTATAGAAAAGGCAATCCCTGGCGCAATTAAAATTTGCGACAGTATAAAATTATTTTTTGAATAATTTACTATAGAAAAGGCAATCCCTGGCGTAATTAAAATTTGCGACAGTATAAAATTATTTTTTGAATAATTTACTATAGAAAAGGCAATCCCTGGGATATTTAAAATTTGCGACAGTAAAAAATTATTTTTTGAATAATTTACTATAGAAAAGGCAATCCCTGGCGTAATTAAAATTTGCGACAGTAGAAAATTATTTTTTGAATAATTTACTATAGAAAAGGCAATCCCTGGGCTATTTAAAATTTGCGACAGTAAAAAATTATTTTTTGAATAATTTACTATAGAAAAGGCAATCCCTGGCGCAATTAAAATTTGCGACAGTTGAAAATTATTTTTTGAATAATTTACTATAGAAAAGGCAATCCCTGGCGCTATTAAAACTTGCGATAGTAAAAAATAATTTTTTGAATAATTTACTATAGAAAAGGCAATCCCTGGCGTAATTAAAATTTGCGACAGTAAAAAATTATTTTTTGAAAAATTTACTATAGAAAAGGCAATCCCTGGCGTAATTAAAATTTGCGACAGTTGAAAACTATTTTTTGAATAATTTACTATAGAAAAGGCAATCCCTGGGATATTTAAAATTTGCGACAGTTGAAAATTATTTTTTGAATAATTTACTATAGAAAAGGCAATCCCTGGCGGAATTGAAATTTGCGACAGTTGAAAATTATTTTTTGAATAATTTACTATAGAAAAGGCAATCCCTGGCGTAATTAAAATTTGCGACAGTAGAAAATTATTTTTTGCAAAATTTCCTATAGAAAAGGCAATCCCTGGCGCACTTAAAATTTGCGACAGTACAAAATTATTTTTTGAATAATTTACTATAGAAAAGGCAATCCCTGGCGTAATTAAAATTTGCGACAGTTGAAAATTATTTTTTGAATAATTTACTATAGAAAAGGCAATCCCTGGCGGATTTGAAATTTGCGACAGTTGAAAATTATTTTTTGAATAATTTACTATAGAAAAGGCAATCCCTGGCGCAATTAAAATTTGCGACATTTGAAAATCATTTTTTGAATAATTTACTATAGAAAAGGCAATCCCTGGCGCAATTAAAAGTTGCGACAGTATAAAATTATTTTTTGAATAATTTACTATAGAAAAGGCAATCCCTGGGATATTTAAAATTTGCGACAGTAAAAAATTATTTTTTGAATAATTTACTATAGAAAAGGCAATCCCTGGCGTAATTAAAATTTGCGACAGTAGAAAATTATTTTTTGAATAATTTACTATAGAAAAGGCAATCCCTGGGCTATTTAAAATTTGCGACAGTAAAAAATTATTTTTTGAATAATTTACTATCGAAAAGGCAATACCTGGCGTAATTAAAATTTGCGACAGCTGAAAATTATTTTTTGAATAATTTACTATAGAAAAGGCAATCCCTGGCGTAATTAAAATTTGCGAGAGTTGAAAATTATTTTTTGAATAATTAACTATAGAAAAGGCAATCCCTGGCGCAAATAAAATTTGAGACAGTTGAAAATTATTTTTTGAATAATTTACTATAGAAAAGGCAATCCCTGGGATATTTAAAATTTTGCGACAGTTGAAAATTATTTTTTGAATAATTTACTATAGAAAAGGCAATCCCTGGCGGATTTGAAATTTGCGACAGTTGAAAATTATTTTTTGAATAATTTACTATAGAAAAGGCAATCCCTGACGTAATTAAAATTTGCGACAGTAGAAAATTATTTTTTGCAAAATTTCCTATAGAAAAGGCAATCCCTGGCGCACTTAAAATTTGCGACAGTACAAAATTATTTTTTGAATAATTTACTATAGAAAAGGCAATCCCTGGCGTAATTAAAATTTGCGACAGTTGAAAATTATTTTTTGAAAAATTTACTGTAGAAAAGGCAATCCCTGGCGCAATTAAAATTTGCGACAGTATAAAATTATTTTTTGAATAATTGACTATAGAAAAGGCAATCCCTGGCGTAATTAAAATTTGCGACAGTTGAAAATTATTTTTTGAATAATTTACTATAGAAAAGGCAATCCCTGGCGCAATTAAAATTTGCGACAGTATAAAATTATTTTTTGAATAATTTACTATAGAAAAGGCAATCCCTGGCGCAATTAAAATTTGCGACGGGATAAAATTATTTTTTGAATAATTTACTGTAGAAAAGGCAATCCCTGGCGTAATTAAAATTTGCGACAGTATAAAATTATTTTTTGAATAATTTACTATAGAAAAGGCAATCCCTGGCGGATTTGAAATTTGCGACAGTGAAAAATTATTTTTTGAATAATTTACTATAGAAAAGGCAATCCCTGGCGTAATTAAAATTTGTGACATTTGAAAATTATTTTTTGAATAATTTACTATAGAAAAGGCAATCCCTGGCGCAATTAAAATTTGCGACAGTAGAAAATTATTTTTTGAATAATTTACTATAGAAAAGGCAATCCCTGGCGTAATTAAAATTTGCGACAGTTGAAAATTATTTTTTGAATAATTTACTATAGAAAAGGCAATCCCTGGCGCAATTAAAACTTGCGATAGTAAAAAATAATTTTTTGAATAATTTACTATAGAAAAGGCAATCCCTGGCGTAATTAAAATTTGCGACAGTAACAAATTATTTTTTGAAAAATTTACTATAGAAAAGGCAATCCCTGGCGTAATTAAAATTTGCGACAGTTGAAAACTATTTTTTGAATAATTTACTATAGAAAAGGCAATCCCTGGGATATTTAAAATTTGCGACAGTTGAAAATTATTTTTTGAATAATTTACTATAGAAAAGGCAATCCCTGGCGGAATTGAAATTTGCGACAGTTGAAAATTATTTTTTGAATAATTTACTATAGAAAAGGCAATCCCTGGCGTAATTAAAATTTGCGACAGTAGAAAATTATTTTTTGCAAAATTTCCTATAGAAAAGGCAATCCCTGGCGCACTTAAAATTTGCGACAGTACAAAATTATTTTTTGAATAATTTACTATAGAAAAGGCAATCCCTGGCGTAATTAAAATTTGCGACAGTTGAAAATTATTTTTTGAAAAATTTACTGTAGAAAAGGCAATCCCTGGCGCAATTAAAATTTGCGACAGTATAAAATTATTTTTTGAATAATTGACTATAGAAAAGGCAATCCCTGGCGTAATTAAAATTTGCGACAGTTGAAAATTATTTTTTGAATAATTTACTATAGAAAAGGCAATCCCTGGCGCAATTAAAATTTGCGACAGTATAAAATTATTTTTTGAATAATTTACTATAGAAAAGGCAATCCCTGGCGCAATTAAAATTTGCGACAGTATAAAATTATTTTTTGAATAATTTACTATAGAAAAGGCAATCCCTGGCGTAATTAAAATTTGCGACAGTATAAAATTATTTTTTGAATAATTGACTATAGAAAAGGCAATCCCTGGCGTAATTAAAATTTGCGACAGTTGAAAATTATTTTTTGAATAATTTACTATAGAAAAGGCAATCCCTGGAGCAATTAAAATTTGCGACAGTATAAAATTATTTTTTGAATAATTTACTATAGAAAAGGCAATCCCTGGCGCAATTAAAATTTGCGACAAGATAAAATTATTTTTTGAATAATTTACTGTAGAAAAGGCAATCCCTGGCGTAATTAAAATTTGCGACAGTATAACATTATTTTTTGAATAATTTACTATAGAAAAGGCAATCCCTGGCGGATTTGAAATTTGCGACAGTGAAAAATTATTTTTTGAATAATTTACTATAGAAAAGGCAATCCCTGGCGTAATTAAAATTTGCGACATTTGAAAATTATTTTTTGAATA